>JAQFVV010012454.1:3190670-3660670 GCA_028023455.1 Epiperipatus broadwayi
AAGAAAACGATAAAAACAATTTTAAATCTCACATGCATTCATATGATTTGAGAAAGAGGACACTCTGAGGAAGGTACTTGATATTGTACTGAAACGTCAGCATTTAGCTTTTTCACTACACAGAATATCCCACAAATAGTAATAATAATATGATATATATATATAAACAGTACATACATAAAAAAGAACACTATAGAGGCTTCACATATTGCAATGAAGTATGGAGCAATGTAAGGAGCAACAAGAAGAGATCAAAAATGAAATATATGTGTGAAAGAACAAACAGGTATCTTGGACATCATCAAAAACATTATGAGTGTAAAACAGAGATGGGCTAATCATATAGCTAGAAAAGATAATAATAAATGGATAGTTGATCCCAATAGATTATAAAAGACCTAGAAAAGACCACATGTGAGATGGATAGATATAATTTTCTTCTTCCTTTTTCTATGAATTGATTTCTATTTTTACATATCATACCATTTACAACTTTCTTTAATACTTTATCAATACTATTTTTTATATCAAAACTTTATTCTAACATTTTCAACTGTCCTGAAATCATCATCAGAGCTACAATATTCAAATATATAATTAAATAATTAATACACTTATACATATATTCATATACATAATAAAATAAACAAAATAAAACATATATTTTCACCTGACTATTATAAATAATCATTTCCTATTTTATTACTTTATTCTTAAATAATTCTATCCACATTTATTTTATATTACTTTATTTTATTTTTAAAAAAAATATTTATTATAATTTTAATTTTAAAAAACTTTAACTTTTTATACTAATATTTAATACATAATTATTGTCTTTTACCCATAGTTTTAATCAACTTCTAATCTTTACTTATTTTTATTAAATATTTTATAATTATCAATTAACTTTTCCCACATTACAAATTACTTTTTTACATTACAAAAATTACCTACCTCTTTACAATCCTATTTCTAAAAACTCAACTGACAAAATTTTCAAAATTTGTACACTTGTTTAACACCTCCCTCTATCATCATTTTCTTCAACTTCATTTTTTTAACTTTTTTCAAATTCAAACTATTATTAATAATAATTGCTTATAAAATTATTGTCTTTAACCCCTAATCCCTATTAAGATTTTGTTTTATATTCTTAATTAATATTGCCTCTTTAATTTTCCAATCCCTTCTATTATTTGTATAATTAATCATTTTTATACTTTATTTCTTAAACCTATGACATGTTTATATAAATGCAACATAAATATAAGAGATCACTTATTTATTTGTATTTATTACAAACAGGTCACAGGTTTGAGAAACATAGTATAAAAATGATTAATTATACAAATAATAGAAGGGATGGGAAAATAAAGAGGTAATATTGATTAAGAATATAAAACCAAATTTTAATAGAGATTTTGGGTAAATACAATAGTTTTATAAGCAATTATTATTAATAATAATTTGAATTTGAAAAAGGTTAAAAGAATAATGTTGGAGAAAATGACGATAGAGGGAGGTGTTAAACAAGTATATAAATTTTGAAAATTTTGTCAGTTGGATTTTTAAACATAGTATTGTAAAGAGGTAAGTAATTTTTGTAATGTAAAAAGTAATTTGTAATATGAGAAAAGTTAATTGATAATTATAAAATATTTAATAAAAATAAGAAAAGGTTAGAAGTTGATTTATAATATAAGTAAAATGACAATAATATGTATTAAATAGTAGAGTAAATGTTAAACTTTTGTAATTATAATAAATAATAATTTTAAAAAAAAATAAAGTGATATAAAATAAATGTGGATAAAATTATTTAAGAGTAAGTAATAAAATGGAAAATGATTATTTATAATGGTCATAGTAAAATGTATATTTTATTTTTGTTTTTGTGTATTTAATTATATATACGAATATATTTATAAGTGCATTAATTATATAATTATATATTTGAATATTGTAGCTCTGATGATGACTGCAGGACAGTCAAAACTCTTAAGTTTGATATAAATAGATAGTATTGATAATATGTTTAAGAAAATTGTAAATGGTATATGTTAAAGTAGAAATCATCAATACATAGAAAAAGGAAGTAGAAGAAGAAAATTATCAAACAAAAATTACCTACCACTTTACAATCCTACTTCTAAAAACCTGACTGACAAAATTTTCAAAATTTGTATACTTGTTTAACACTTTCCTCTATCATCATTTTCTTCAACTTTATTCTTTTAACTTTTTCAAATTCATACTACAAATAATAATAATTGTTTATAAAATTATTGTCTTTACCCCAAAATCCCTATTAAGATTTTGTTTTATATTTTTAATCAATATTGCCTCTTTAATTTTCCTATCCCTTCTATTATTTGTATAATTAATCATTCTTATACTATCTTTCTCAAACCTATGAACTGTTTCTAATGAATGCAAATAAATAGGTGATCTCTTATCATATTTATGTTGAATTAATCTGGTATAAATTGAATTCTTTGTTTCTCCTACATAACTAGTTTCTATATTTTTACTTTTACATGACTTGCATTCAATTTTATATACTCCATTTATGCAATTTTTTTACATTTCTCACATATTTATTATCTAATATTTTAAGTATATTCTTTCTTCTAGAAAAAGTTATAGAAGAAAGTATAAAAAAATTGGAAAAGAAATTTTATAAAAATAATATAGGTATTAAAACTTATAATTCTAATAGTTTTGTAAAAAGTATAAATAAAATAATTATTAGAATTAATAAAAAGTTTAATAATGTAATAAAATTTAAGATAGTAAATAAAAGAATGAAGAATATACTTAATATATTAGATAATAAATATGTGAGAAAAGTAGAAAATTGCATAAATGGTGTATATAAAATTGAATGCAAGTCTTGTAAAAGTAATAATATAGAAACTAATTATGTGAGAGAAACAAAGAATTCAATTTATAAAAGATTAATTCAACATAAATATGATAAGAGATCACCTATTTATTTGCATTCATTAGAAAAATGTCATAGGTTTGAGAAAAATAGTATAAAATGATTAATTATACAAATAATAGAAGGGATAAGAAAATTAAAGAGGTAATATTGATTAAGAATATAAAACCAAATCTTAATAGGGATTTTGGGGTAACAATAATTTTATAAATAATTATTATTAATAATAGTTTGAATTTGAAAAAGGTTAAAAGAATAAAGTTGAAGAAAATGACGATAGAGAGAGGTGTTAAACAAGGATACAAATTTTGTCAGTTGGGTTTTTCGAAGTAGGATTGTAAAGAGGTAGGTAATTTTTATTTTGTTTGTAATGTAAAAAAGTAATTTGTAATGTGGAAAAAATTAATTGATAAATATAAAATATTTAATAAAAATAAGAAAAGGTCAGAAGTTGATTTATAATATAAGTAAAATGACAATAGTATGTATTAAATAGTAGAATAAAAAGTTTAAGTTTTTTAAAATTAAAATTATAATAAATATTTTAAAATAAAATAAAATAAAGTAATATAAAATAAATGTAAATAGAATTATTTAAGAGTAAAGTAATGAAATAGGAAATGATTATTTATAATGGTCAGGTTAAAATGTATGGTTTATTTTGTTTTATTTTGTTTATTTAATCATGTATATGAATATGTGTATAAGTATATTAATTATATAATTATATATTTGAATATTGTAGCTCTGATGATGACTGCAGGAGAGTCAAAACTATTAGAATAAAGTTTTGATATAAACAATAGTATTGATAAAGTGTTTAAGAAAGTTGTAAATGGTATTAGATGGATAGATGAAATAAAAAAGAGTGATGGTGTGTTATGGAGAAAAGAAGCTAAGGATCAGAGAAACAGGATTATACTTGAAGAGAGCTTTATCCTACAATGTATCAATGATAATTGAATATATTAATGTTATGCACATGCTGTGTCACAGGGATGAGGAAACACAGGACCATTTCATACATATCTGTTCAGGACTTGAAAAAGTAAGACAGATGATGGTTGGCGGATATAGGAAAAATGGAACCACAATAGATGAGATGCTACAAATATTCAAAAATAATGGAATACCCACCATAAGGGCAGCCACTTTCAGCCTATATGCATTCTGGTGTACCAGATGCATTTTTACACTGGGGAACAACACGAGAAGGCACCCTAACACCTATAAAAACAAATTGCAAAAAATAAGGGAAAGAGACAGCATTATTGCACCACCTGATATGTTTTCAGCAACATGGTCTCTGTTTAAAATTCAGGCCACTTTATAATAAAGGATATAATAGAAAAGAGCAAAGGCAAACCCAGGGAAATATGAAGTGCAAAGAGACTCTAGGTAAACATACAGACTGTAATATAATAACTGTAAACCTATGTATAACACTATGTATAATCAACAACCAATGTAAGCACTTATTTTTGAATAAAGTTACCTTTGAAACATAAAAGTTATTTGCATAAATGTACACTCTAAATAGTTATAGTTAATGCAGAAAGATGACTAATTATATGAAAAAACAACCCTAACTAACTCATAAAGAAAATGAGAGAAAATAAGAGAAAAACTATGAAAGAAAAACAGAAAAGGCTGTTAATCAGAAATAATGTTTAGACTTCAATTAAGCTAACATTTCATAAGATAGAAAGAGGTACTCTGAATCAGTCACTGCTAAGTTTTTTTATGGATCCAAACAGCAGATTGAGTTTAGCACATAATAAGTTCATTGAAACTTATTTAAATAACTATACAGTTCATGTTAGATGGATATTAAGCAATTGGCTGAAAGCCAAAAAATGACTTCACACTATAAAATATGCTATTTTATATACAAACTATAAGTATATATTTATTACTACAGATTTTAAATATAAATTATATAAATAAAATTTTACAGTATTGCATAGACTACATATGAGATAATTAAGATGCAATTACAATTTACAAATAAATAAATAAACACTTTACTATACTTGAGCAAAAAATACACTATAATCACATGTAAGAAAAAAAATTGTGAAATTGTATGAATAAAAAAAAAAATTGTACCTTGTGATATTTTTATAAAGTTAGAAAAAAAATTAATTTTTAAATCTATTCAATAAAGTTATAATATAAAGAATTATTAGCAAAAATTACAGTAAGAAGTAAAGACTAGGCAAATAGTTACTATACCTATTTGGGGCTAGTAAATAGCTGCACAAATAACATGAAGGGCTATAGCTTGGTTTCTAAGTTTAATTTATAAGAATTGAAAAAAAAAGATTGGAGTTTGGGCTTAGATTGAAATTAGGCACAAAATATCACCTGAATAGCAATGAAGTAAATAGAATGAAATCTGGGACTTTAATATTGGAAAAGCAGTCTATGTATATGCTGTTATTAGTACATTTAAAGATTTTTAGTAAAAGTGAATAATAATGCTTGTGTTGTTTTTAAATTTTGTGTAATTCATTGCAATGAAACAGAAAATGGGTGATGGTTTTTTTTATCATGGTCACATAGGGAACATCATATACCACTCTAGATTGTGAAAAAAAGAATTGGTTGTAAAATAAAATTAGGATTAAGTTTAAATAAAAAGTAAATATTTATTTATCTCTAATAATTTCAAAATATGCCACAATTTCTTCTTTTTTATTTTTTCATAAGCTTTCTTTTTTTAAATATGCAAATAAATCATATTATTCAAACAGAAGTCAACCTTCGATAATGCACTATTTCTTAAATATTATAAATTTCTGTGCACTCGCCCACCAGTAAGAGTTTAAAAACTTAAGTGAATCACTTAAGTTTAGAGCACATTTCTATATACACCAACTCTCACTGACCATGCTTAAATCAGGGCTTGAGTCTATTGTGTGCGGATGTTATAATCAAATATTGAATTGCACAAACTTATTTAACCTATAGCAGAGAAAGACAGTATCTCATTTTTTATCACCTACAATGCATAGAGATATATAATATTTAAGAAATAGTGCATAATCAGAGATAGACTTCCGTTTGAATAATTTCAAATTTTTCAGCACTTTATAATAATAGATTTACATTTATAAGTAATATAAGTCTAATCATAGGTTGTTAGATATGAGACACTGTCTTTCTTCTGTGATAAGTTAACTAAATTTGTACAATTCAATATTTCATTATAACATCAGGCACACAATAGACTCAAGCTCTGATTTAAGCATGGTCAGTGAGAGTTGGTGTATATACAAATGTGCTCTAAACTTAAGTGATTCACTTAAGTTTTTTAAACTCTTACAGGTGGGTGAATGCACAGAGATTTATAATATTTAAGAAATAGCATGGAGCTTGACTTCCATTTGAATAATTTCAAAATTTTTCAGTGCTTTATAATGATAGATTTAAACAAATCATATATAACTACATATTTATTTTAAATATTTTGGAGAATGAAAAATAAACAATCTTTAATTTTTTGACCTTTTCTTTGAAAAAGAGTTGTAATTTTGTAAAATATTTACATTTTCTATTCATATTCTAATTTTTACTTTATAAGCAAAACTATTTATAAACTAGAGATTTTATTGTTTTTCTGAGGGTTTGTGATAATGATGTTTTAGTTGTATTTATTGTTTGGACCATTTCCACCATCTAAATATGAGTATTGAATGTTTTTAGAAAAAATTAACTTTATTTCAATATTCTAAATACATTCAACTGTTAGTAATATTTTTAATATACATTGTTGCTCTGTTATTGTTATTTATCTATCCAAACTAATGCACATCAAGATATTACTTGTTTTACAAATTGAAACAGATTGTGGAATTCACGTTAAATATCATCAATTTCTTTACTACCAGGTGTGTGTAGATGTGTTTCCTCTTTGAAATATATTTGTTAATAAAAAAAATCTTATATAGAATTTTATGTGTTGGCTCTCATGTTTAGAGTCAATTTTATGTTTGCCTTATCTAGGCAAGATGCAGCCATATATGTATATTAAGAAAAGTGGATTGTTGATCAATGTTATTTATTGTTAACAGATTAAAATGATATTACTGCTTAGAGTTCTGTGAATTAAGAAGAATATGTTGAAAATGATTTTAAAGATAGGAAAAAAAAAGTTAAAACAAAAAAAATAATAGAAGGTTTTGATAATGGAAAATAAGACTAAATGATAAAAACTTTTTAAAGGTAGTATGTAATAATGTGTGAAACCTCTGTTTCATAAGATAACTGATTATGATGATAAAGCTGAGTATTTAGTCATTTATCATACTTGTCAAATAACCAAAAAATGGATTTTATAAATAATAACTTGATTAGCTTTTTAGTTTTAATATAGGTACATGCATGACTAAATTTTTTTAATTGTACCTATGCACATTGGCATTATTGTTTCAAACACTTTTATTCACATACACACTCACAATCCCTATAATCCATCTCCAAATAATATTCATCGTTTTTCCTGAAATTCAAAAAAAATTATTTACATCACCCCAACAGGTATACTATCAACCAGGTAAAAACACCTTTTTCAAAAATCTTAATATTTTTGCCACATAGTCTATCCTCAAACAACATACTCTTTTACTAAAATTAATTACTGGGAAGCTTATAATCTTGCTAGCAAAACTGAGCAATTATTAACACTCCAACATCTTTTTTTATTGCACAATTAAATAGATTATCCAAAAATTTAAATTCTGGGTCTTAGCCCTCAAATATCTTGAATTCCTTAATCAAGATTAATTTGGGAGCATTTCCAACCTGTAGCTTTTTAGCCACAAAAATATTTTTTGCCAGACTCAACTTATCCATTCTTCCACACAGAGGAAGAAACTATCCAGCATTTTATCCTTAAATGCCCATCACTTCAAATTTAACAAACTCTCGTTACATCTATCATTAAGTTCCAATCAGTATCATTCACAGCAATCACTGATAGCATATAAAGAGGATTCTTCCCATTAGAACAAGTACTTTTATTCTATCACTCTTTGGTTCATTAGATCCATTTTTGCTTCAACCTAACCTCAAAAAAGAAAACAAACTGCTATCCCATTTCTACAGCAAAATAAAATTTAAAATTAAGAGATCAAATTCTTATACCTCCAGACATAAATGCAGCCACATGGAGCTTAATTATGTTATCTACACTATTGTATGATATTTGCTTTAATGCCCAATATCATTCATTAAACATACAGTTTTATTATTTTAAAATTCATATGTAATAAATCAGTTACCCAATCAAACACCAACTCATAAAACTAATTTAAATTTAGCAGCACAGCTCATATCTTAATTAATTGTCCATATAAAGATTGATAATGAAGATTTAGAAGAAGTTAACAACTACAGATACCTTGATCAGATTATGACCACAGTTGGAAACATAATGGATGAAGTTAATCATAGAATTAAACTTGGTTGGTGTGTTTTTGGTAGATATTAAAATAAAATATGCCTAAATGTTTGAGAAGGAAGGGTTTTTTTTAATAAGTGTGTTAATATTTCTTATTTACAAATCTGAGACTTGGGCACTTAACAAAAGAGCAATATGAAGATGTCAGACCACTCAAAAAAGTATGGAGAGATGCATATTATGAGTAACAAGAAGAGATCAAAAATGAAATACATGAATGAGAGAACAAACAGATGTTACTGACATCATTGAAAAAAATTAAGAGACTGATGTGGAGTTGGGTTGATCATATTGCTAGAAGTGATATTAGATAGGCAGTTGAAATCTTAAACTGGATTCGAAGAGATTGTAAAAGACCTAGAAAGATATCACGTGAGATGGATGGATGAAATAATAAAGTGTTCTGGTGTGATGTAGAGAAGAGAGACTAGAGATCGGAAAAGATAGATTGACTTTGTAGAAACCATTCTGCAATCCGACTAATAATAGTTGAATATGATGATAATGATATATATAATTCTCTTTGAATCTGACATAAATAAATGTATGTAGATATGCACTATTAGCTCCTTTAATAGCAATTAAATTGTAGTATATAATATATATGTAATAGGTACTGCACATTTAAACTAATATAAACTCCGTAACTACATTATGCTAAAAGTATTATTATATATGCATATGCTTTATTTAGCTTTTATTATTTAAATTTCTAAATAAATATACCTGCTTTAAACACTAACTTCATCATTTGTTTTAAGTGCTGATTTAAATGATTTTAGAGAAGAATATATATATATAAACTCCTTAACATTTTAAAATCTAGTTGCAAGCAATCTATGTGTAATTTAAAAGAATTCAGGCTTGTCATTAAAAAGTAGCTTGCAACGTTTTTTTTTTTCATTTTTAAATGTAAAATATTTTTTGCAGGCATTTTTTAATATTATAATTATCAGTTATATTTTTATCCACTTTAAATATAAAGCTCTCTTATGATTAGAAATGGTGATTTCTCCCAAATGAAATATATTGATTTTTTTCCCCCGTAATTAATTTTTGCTTTTCCATTTTGATCAAAAATAAGAAATTTCATTTTAATCTTTTTTCCCCTCTCAGCTCTGTATGAAAGATAGCAGCTCACAGCATTCTCCCATTACCATATAACATTGGTCTGCTTTCTTAAAAAGTGTTTATTGCAAAATAAATTAACAAACTCTAGCATTCTCTAAGGTGGGTCCTGCAAATAGCTGACTCCACAGGCACTTTAATTGATTCCAAAAGTGCAGAAGAAAGAAACAAACTGTATCCCCTAGTGACAGATTTCCAAGATCACAACAGGGACTATAAGAACAAATCACTTTTAGTTAATAAAGGATTGGTCAGTCAAGAAACTTTGAATTCTCAAACAATACATCACCCCCTAAAAAATAGGGTACACTAACAGTTAGTATAGATCTACAACAGTCAAAATTGCATTTGTGCTTCCAGGAAATGATCGACTTCTTTACACCTAGGGTTTTGGCTAATTATAGCATGTTATAAAAACAAGAAGTGAACAACATAAAGCTCTTGGACATAGTATTTTATCCTGGCTCAAACAGTCCCACTGCTTGTTGATGTTGTAATAAAGTCATGATTTTATCATTTCCTAAATGTGATTTTTTAAAAAAACTAGAAAAAAAGAAAGAAAAATTTCTTTAATGATAATGCATTTCATTTTAAACTCTCCGCAGTTGTGATATGCCATAATTAACTTCCTTCATTTTAAATGGATGTGATGATTGACAAATAGTTTGAAGGCATTAGACAGTTTGATTCTTAAGAAAACAGGGAGGTTATGTTGGTTTTAAAAAAGTTATTAACTGTTTAAAAACACATAATCAGTTTTTGTGATGCAGATATTTCATATATATAAAAATTAAATATAATGTCCGTTATAGAATAAATATCGTAATTTAAATGACTGGAAGAAGTTTAAGCGATAAACTGAAAGTACTTCTGTGCTTTGTTATAGTTTTGATTAATTTATTATCACAGTTATATTCATTATTATTATTATTATTATTATATATATACCTTTTAATTATAGAGGTTGCCTTAATAATAGTTTGAAGATTTGTGGCGTAAGTTTGGCCTGTTATCAAATGATAAATAATTTGTTTAAAAAAATTATCCAATTTTAGTTTAGAAAAAAAGTTTTTACTCGTATCAAAAATGGCTAAACAGCCTAATAAAGCCAACTTTTTGTTATGATTTACAATCCTTTATAATTGTGGAGGTATCGTCGCAGACTAGAGAGATAGAAGTTTACGAATCGATGCCAATCTCTCATTTCTGGTGCTCGAACGTTATATGACTGCAATAGTGACCAACCATTTAATTATTTTTAGATTACGGATTTGTCTACAACTTAAGTAAACAATTTTATATACCTATACAATATGTATTTTATTAAAATTGTAAATTCTGCATTAAAAAAAAAAATTATTCAAGAATACAAATAATACCCAAAATCTATTATAAAAACTTTTTGTAATTGCAAAGCGGAAGTAAATATTTCTCACTTCCGCTTTGTCTGTGACGTTTATGTATACATAGATTAGTGACCCAATAATCATTAAATAGCTCATTGCCAAGATAATATTCACCCCAGCAGCCTCCGAAATTAGTAAAGAAAAAGACATACGTCTAGATTTCGTTTGTTTTATTATTTAGCTAAGTTTTATCATTTAACTAACAGTAGCTAAGTTCATATTGATTTTACAATAGTTAAGTTGACTAGTTGAGCTATATAAAGTTAATGAAGTATCATATAAGCAATTTACATTAGTTTTTGAGAGATCAAAGTAATTTATTTGTAGACTGACAATTACAAAATAATTCACACTAGGTTTTACCTACATCTATTTTGAACTATCTTGAGATTAGCATTTAAAAATCTTATGTTAAAAACTAACGTTAATTTTTTTAGTAGTTAATAGATATAAATAGTACATAAATAAAATAATAAGAATAATAAAAGCCATTTAATGTCATATAGCTGAATAGTAATAAACAAACAGTAAATCAGATTAATGAAAAATTTAGCTATGTATATGCTTTTATATTAACTTGCCCTGTCTGTGTATGTTTCTGTCTGTATGTACACATTTTCTATGTAGGTTTCTGTATGTCAGTGTTTTTGAATTTTGCTCTGGCTGATATTTTTTTTTTTATCTTTAACCGTTTTTTGTTTTTACTGAAAAAAGTTTGATAATTTGAATTTTGCTCCAGATAAGACTTTTTTTTAGTTTTAACCATTTTTTGTTTTTAATGAATAAAGTATAGTAAGATAAAAGATTTAATAAATAAAACTTCTTTTAGTTCAGGAGTTTTCGCATCATATCTATAATGTTGTGTTAACAGGTTTTTTTGCATGGCCCAGTAGCCTGAGAATAGCTCGTTAATTACATTTTGCTGATACTATAAAAGTTTTATAATCATAATTTAATTTTAGAGGATAAAATAGTAGTATATCGAAGTAATTAAATTAAATGCTTTTTTTTTTTTTTTAGTTTTAATCATTTTTTGTTTTTGATAATAAAAAAAAGTTTAGTAAAATAAAAAGATTAAATAAATAAAAGTGATTTTCGTTCAGGAGTTTCCGCATCACATCTATGTTGTTGCTTAATCGGGTTTTTTACATCTTATTATTATTAAATCTTAATTTTTGTCAGATTTTTTTTTTTTTTGGCTTATAACTAAAAAGTAAAAAAATAATATATGTAAGAAAGTTTTTTTAAATAATGCTTTTATGTAAACAGTACTAGCCAACTAAAAAGTAGGAAAAAATTGAATCTTGGTTATTTTCCTATTCTTGGAAAATATTAGAGACTTTAAGAATCTAGACTTATTATAAAACTATTGGAAATGTCATTTTATAAAACAATTTGAGGCCTTTTTGATGTTTATGATTTATTTGAGTCTCAAATATCTTTTGAAATGAAAATATTCATGCAATTTCCAATTGTTTTATAACAAACTTAGATTCTTAATATCTCTGTTATTTTCCAAGAATGGCAAATTAACCAAAATTCAGTTGTTGTTTTTTTTTTTACTTTTAGTCCGAATACTTTGTTATTTTTTTATCTTTTAGTCGGCTAGTACTGTTTACATAAAATCATTATTTAAAAAAATCTTATATATATATACATATTATTTTATTTATGACTAAACTAATGTTTGTTTGAAAAAAATGTAATGTTTGCCTTTTTTAAAGAATATAAATAATTAATGTATAATAATTTATATAATATTAATTTTTCTTTCACTTATATGTTTAATTCTTTTGTGCATGTGTGTGTATAAGCTTTACAAACTGGTAATTATGGTGCCTCTCACTGAAAGTATATTCAGCTAAATTCAATAATTAAAAACCACTTCATAAAATATACACACATATGTATACAAAATAATTTATATAAAAATAGATTATCTCACTGTACATCTCCTCTATTTGTGCTTATAAAAAATTAAATCAAAGATTATTATGTTATTTTTATTTACTTCTCTATAAATAATTTATACTAGACATTATGTGCAACTCGTAAAATTTTTATATGCCTACATGTGTGCATGTTGAAATAAATAATAATTTATTCATTACTTATTCATTTATAAATTTATTTATAAGTAAATAATAGAAGAAATATGCATTATCTTATAATATTTCTTATCTAAAGAAAAAAAAAAGGTTTTGCAGTATAAATAACTTCATAAATAATCTTTTCAAGACACATAATTATGAAATAATCCGTTTTTTATAAAATGTTTATTTTTTGTATAATGCTTACATAACACACTTGACCTCAACAGTTTCGATTGCTCCTGCAATCTTCTTCAGAACTATAAAATATATATACATAAATATACAAATTATATAAAATATACAAATCATATGAAATATACAAATTATAAAAAATAATTTTTTTTATAAAAAATGGATTAATTAATTAATTAAGGCAATGCAAAAAAAGGAAAAGATAAGTGTAATACATATTACATATAGGACTCTAGATAAAATAAGATAGTTAACTCAGATGTAATTTTAGTAAAGTTTACTAAATACTATTTGATATTCAACATTTAATGTGTTATTGCAATGAATATTTCTATATCTAATTGATATATGTAATCAGGCATATTTTCAACAAATGATTACACTCTATTAAAATAGCTGTGACAAGTGAAAAGTCTTAATTGGAAGCTAAGTGAAATAAATTAAAGGATTAGGTAGAAATGATATGATGTCAGTTTAGTTGCAACTCAATAACTTTCACATAAGAATATGGTTTAAAAAGTTTTGTTGTATATATGTATCCATAATTACTGTAATGTATTTTTATTGAATTCACTGTATATAATAAACTAATAGATATATAGAAGTTGGACTTAGGTGCATTAGAATATGGATATTAGAAAATTTGAAGACTGCATTGTTATTGTAAAAATTCAAATGTATTCTTTTAAAGTATTTATAAAGTGTCAATTCTTTTGATTATAATATATTTGCAGTGTTTTTATACTAAACCTCATACACTGTTACTTTAATTGAAAAATCATTTAACTAAAATATCAGATAAAATCTTACTTATTTCTACATCAAATATAATAGGTGTTATGATACAATAATTCTTTGACTTTTGATCTTAACACGATATAGGAAATCATGCATTCTCATTACAAAGTATGAATTGTAGAAACCATTGTAATTTATTATTAGAACTTTCACTAATGCATTTAATATATATATATGTTGATATGAAGATTTACATGGGTTGCATATATAAAAGTCATATTTTGCAGGTTCATCCGTGTTAAAATATTTTAAATACTGATGTTTCGACTTGGTAACATAAGTCATCCACTGAGTGTCACTCAGTGGATGACTTGTGTTACCAAGTCAAAATATCAGTATTTAAAATATTTTAACATGGATGAACCCATAAAATATGTCTTTTATATATATATATTGAATTAAATATTTTGATGGATTATTATTATAATGAAGAATAGAAATAATAAAATTATATCTATGTAAACAGAAATAAATTTTATCTTTTGAATTCTCAGGAAATCACCTACTAATTGGCAACTTCCCAGATTAAACAAGTTTTCTCATTAACTTATAATAGCTCTTTTGATGGAGTTTTTTTTATTGACGTAAAAAACTTGGGTTGTTATATGCATTTAAACCTAGAAAGCTATTTTTATGGATGTAAGAATGTGAAAGAAAGCATCTTTTTTGACATTCCTCAAATAATATTTTAAACTTCTTCAGTGAAATGTATATGCTGAATTAAATACATTCATGAATTGTTATTATAATATAGAATAAAAACAAGGAGATTATATCCATGTAAATATAGATGACTTTTACTTTTTGATGTTGCCAGGAAATCAATTACTAATTTAAAAAATGGACAATATATAAATAACTACATACAGGATTAAAATTATATCTAGAAAAAGTGCTTAAAATATGAGAAATCAAATGTGTAAAAATGAAAATTCCTGTTCATAATAATAAAATGCTTAATATATAAAGCTGCGCTCACAATCTATATGTCTAATTATTAAAAGAATATAAAAATGAAACATGGAACTAAATATAAAAAAATGCAAAATACATATGTATTAATGTAATGTAATGTAATAAGAAATAGTATTAAATGATGGGTAGAAGTTTGAAAAATATAAGAAAGACATGAAGATCACACAAAGTGAAGCAATGAATGAAACTATTAGAGAATGAAATATAGTTGGTACAAAAAGTATAGTGATATTAAATGAAATATTATGAGATCAGAATATATCAAGCATCAATAAGTGATGACTATAATATGAAATACAGAAAAATATTATATATTGTACCATTTTATATATGTGTAATGATATTTTTTAGACATGAATGGCTGTAAGATTATTTTATATATATCTGTTAGAGATATGCCCATTACTTCCCATGCCCACACCTAATCTAGGTTATGGTAGTTAACCAATTTTAATTTTAGCATAAGTTTAGTATATTTCCCAGGTAATATGGTCCTAATTATAACTAGCTAACTTTCCCTATATTGTCACCTTTAATAGTTTAAATTTGTTATTTTATTAGGTGCCAAGATTCTATTTTAGATATTTCTATTAAATTGACAATGAAGGTAAGTTTCTCCCTTTCTCACACCACACCAAACCCCTCTCTATAATGTGAATGAACTATTAACTCAGATATTAACATACCCCTATAATATTTACACAAAATAATGCAAAAATATTATATAACTATATTGTGATCTCACAAATAAAAAAATATAATAATGATGTGTTGGCATCAACATTTGAAGTTATCCAGATCACTGAAAGAAGATAATTATGAGGCCTAAGTAAATGACACATTGTAAATCTTTTTTTATTTTTTTTTATGAGCTTATTGAATAAAAGCAAAATAACAAAAGAAAATTTATGTCATCATAGCAAAATTATTTCTTGGATCCATTAACCATATAAATAGTTTTTTTGGTCCACTAAAATATGTTTTTTTTTCTCCTGTTTGTGTAAGATGTGAGTACTCTATAAAGTTATTTCAATAAGCATATAGGTTTATAAATTTGATTTCTTACTGGTAAGATTATTTCATGGAATCATTCCTTGGTAATACATAACATCCTCAGATTTTCTTCATGGTAGGTACATTAGGTTTCAGTTTTAAGGTGAAGCTTTTATTTTTGGCAGGTGGTGACTTCACTCTTTTAAATCATTGTAAGTAGGTTCAAGGGAATGGAAATGATCATGATGTACAGGCATTCTAGCCACCCATCTGAATATCAGAAGCTATCACAAGGTAGGTGAACATTTTGTCAAAAATCCTAAGAACAAAAGACACTTCTTTCTTTATGTTCATTCCTTTTATATCCCTCCGAAAACTCATTACGCATATGTACACTGAATGCCACCCACATTCCTTTTTCAAAACTTATCTTTCTCTATATTTTTGTTCTCAAAGTTCTCTTTTTTTATCTTTGTAGTTACTATGGCCATATTTAATTACAAATCTCTCCTTTGTATAACTTCTACCTATATTACAATCAATATTTGCTTTTATTATTTAACTTACTCATTTTTAAATGAACAAAAAGAAGAAAAAACAATGTGTATTGCCTCAAGAAAAAGAAATTTTCCAATTTTAATCCCATAAAATATTTATTCTATACATTAATTTGTATCTATATCAAACATATTTTTATTTTATTTCCCTTTTTTTATATTCGTTTTAGCAAAATCTTCAAATTCAATTGCCAACACACTTTGCACAGTTGCAATATAGAAGTGAGGTATGAAATTGATTAAAAAAATGGAAAGGGAATTGATGCTTACAGAAATAAAAATTATTAAAAAAAATGTATAGGAAGGTTAAAGAGAGAGTACATAATCACTAAAAGAATTAGAGGAATAATGAAATTAAACACACTATAGTAAATGACTTCAGAACAAGACAATTGGAATGATATGGACATATGTGGAGGTTGTCTAAAAAGTTACTAAAACAAATATTAAACTGACATCAGGATAGAGAATTTCCTTTTAAATTGTCCCAATATTTACATCAGATTCTAAGGAATGCACCAATTTGATAAGCAGTGGATTAAAATGTTTTTATTAATTAATCAAAACAAGTTTGTAATTATATTTACAATTATTATTGATTTTTAACTTACACATATCAAAGGCAAAACTACATTCAAAATAGTTTCCTAATTAAAAATTATTTTTTAATTTTTTTAAAGTATATATTAGATTGGATTTTATAAAAGCATATACACATCCCTTAAAATCACCTTTGTTTTACAAAAAAAAAAAAATAGATTAAAAGTTTATATTTTTGTCAGAATGAAAAATTAATTACTATATTTTTATCAAAGACTGTTCATGAAATTTTTAAATAATTTATAATATCAAGAAATATTACTTAATCATTACTTAAGTAATTTTAGAATTTATTATAAATATTTACATAATTTTATCTGCATTTATTCTATTAACCTTTTAACCGCTAATTATATTATTGGTTGTATGAGGTAAAAATCAAATCTTTTAATTGGCCAACTCACAAACTGAAGACAAAGCCTATTGTTAAAACATATTCGCCTATAATATTAAATTCAACTCAGATACGTTTATAAAAAGTATATTACTAATTTTTCAGGTTATGAAGAGAACGAAAGTTCTTTCAAAAATAAATTGCTATTTATTTATTCTAAAATATTCAATTTCGGCAACATAAAAGCTATAATATAAACAAAAAGGTCGACTTTTACGTTATAGAAAAGTAAATATTTCTTTTAAATATTTCTTTAATATTTTTACTAAAATCTTCAATATTTTTCGAAAATAATTTTGTTTTTTTAGTTTTTTTTTTAAAAAACTAGTTTAATTTCTGAAATTATATTTTTTTAATACTTAAAATTGCATTCGAAATGAAAATCTCAGCGTTTTTCTTTATTTTCTTTGATCAGGCGGTTTCTTTGTTCTTTCCAGCCAATCAGAATGTCTTTTTCGGCTGAGAGCATGCTAAGAACCAATCACAAGTAATGTTCTTTCTTTGTTTAGGTTTAAATGCGTTTTTTTTTATTTTTTACTTGTAAAATAAATCGGAAGAGGGCACCATCTTACAGAACTTTTAAAAACCTATTCAAAACCTATCAAACGAATTTTTTAGCATAAGAACTGGCAGAGTTAGAGTGATGTCAGATGTCTACGAGAAGCCTCGTAGGAGGCGGGAAAAGGGTTAAGATGATAAAATGGCCATTGAGTGTGTTGCATGTCATAAGGTAGTCTATCTCAATATGCACACACACACAATTAATTAATATTTCAAAAGTGAACTTATAAAACATTATTATTTCTGAAGTCAAAATAATCAACTAGAATAATTTACAATTAAACAGATATTTAATATTTTATTTAATTTTATTAATTTCATAACATACTTGATTAGTGTGTAGTAAATGAGCTTGGTTTTTTTTATATGTCAAAGTGTTGACCGGGAAGCAAATCCAGGTCAGCTGCTTGGAAGGCAGCTATGCTAACCATTAGGCCACCAATTCTTGACTAAATGAGCTTGTTGTAGTAGTCATTGTATTAATTACATAAGTTTTATTATAAAAAAAAAAAACAATGTGCTTTAAAACTCAGATAAAATTTCTATTATATTATCTCAAACATTCATTTGGTAATATCTGCATTTTAACATGTCTATTTATCTATTTATTAAACCATTAAAATATTATTAATCAGTTTATAGCAGCAGTTAAATTTTATTTTCTTAATAAATATGTGTTTGGGTGTATCAGTGTTATTAGATAGAGTGGAGAGAGGTGGGTGGTGTGAAAGTCTGTGCTCATATACCCTATATTAATAGATGATCAAAAATGAAAAAAAAGTTAATACATTATGCTGCTTTATTATATATTTAAATGAATCATACAATATAATATAAATAAAATATCTACATAACAGCAATAATATATATATATAAATTGAACCAGATTCTTTATCTGCTTCAAAAGCACTATCGGAAAAATCAAAATTAGAATGTACAATTTTAAAGATTTTGAAAGAAATTGAATTTTAAAATGTTTGTATATTTTTTTATTATTATTTATTAAGAGTGTGTTCCATAACACACATACTTGATTATAGACAGAAATGTAAAAACATTCTAATTTAAAAAGAGTTTTGATTATGATAAGTTTTTTTTTTTATTTTGTTGATTGTAATTTATTTTTAAAAACTGAGACTTATTTTTTAAATTAATTTTGAAGTCAGATTTTGTTTTCTGTTTTTTCAATTAAGATTAAGCAGGAAATAGATATTTACCCTGGTTAAAATAATTAAAGATTAGGCAGGAGATAACAATTCGCATAAATAGCCCCAAGTTTTCAACTGGATTATTATTATGCTTCTTATTTTTATTTGGATTGTTGTTCTAATTTTTATATTTGCTAATTGTTCAATGCGGATCACTGAAATTGGATTTCTGCAAACTGCTAATAGTATTTGCTGCTTGCTGTGCTAAGGAAAATGTGAAACATTGGAAATAGTGGTCATACATCTAGGATGCAGAAAATACTGTAAATAACCTTAATAATAATATGCAATGCGAAACCACCCAAAGATGAACCATGGAGCTCCATAGTTGTGCTTTCAAGAACATGATCTAAAAGTCTAGTCCAGAACTGATCCTAAGTATTGCCTTTTTACTCCTGATCAAAGAAATAGAAATCAAAACCTTCTAAATGAACCCTATATAGACCTGAATTGTGCATTACCCTTCTGGAAGAAATTATCCAAACAGAATTTCATGCCTTGAGGTAAACAAATATTTTCATATTATAATCAGGACTTAATGGAAATAGTCCAATATAAAAATACAACTTAAATCTCTTGTTTAAATCTCTATGTTAAAGTCTCAGCTTAATCTAAAAAAAAACATGTCTCTATAATAAGAGATGCATACTCATTTTAACATCATTATTTACATTAAATTTTTTTTTCTTTCTTTATGTATTGAAATTGTAGTTTTGGGATTTTAGATTTTAAAATTATTTGTCTGAGAGTGTATTGCAAGTGTATATTTTATACATACTGTTTTTCTTTCCGATATCATTAATTATTGTTAAAAGCTTCGGTATATATTATTAGTTTTCTTTTAACTTGCCTGTTCCTTATTATTTTAATTGAAATTAATTTAGTCAATCTGGATGTGCATTTTCTGCAGACCATAAATCTTTTGGCTAGTGATTTATTGAGTGTATTGTTCTGTTTTTCTTAGTCAGTAGAGATTTTGTTTTCCCTATGTTTCATATTATGTAATACCATAATCTTTTCTTTTTCACTTGCTGGAATCGATATTGAAAGTCTTAAATGTGTATTTTTATGAGTGTTTGCAGGAATTTTACATTCTTATGTCCTAATGTTTTGTTTCTGGGCTAAGAAAAGCTCACCTGTGCTGTTTGTTGACTTCCATGCAAGATCATTTTCTTTCGAAATCTCTAAATAAATTAAACTGGAATTTGTTTATATAAATCACTAGCAGGAAGACATTATCAATCCCTTTTAATTCTTAGGTGAGAAAGGGAACTTATCTGCCAGGATGTTTAATATTATCTTATTCTTATACACTCTCTGATAAACCCACTGGAGAACTTTAGGTCAAACTTTCATGCTTTGTTTGACTAATGTTTATTTTTTGAATTTAATAAACTGTACATTTATTTATAATTATTTTGGCTGATGTTTGTCTGTGTCTTCTTCCTCAATGTATGAACAAGATTAAAGATCTCTTTCCATTTCTGGGTCTAGCTGGGGTAGCATTTATCATTATCGTTAACTTTTGGATCACTGTAAATTATATTTTCTAGATAGTTAGTGTCCTAGTGACACCCCCAGCAATCAAAAGAAGTGAGATAGTGACCATTACAATATATATAAAATAAAAATATTACATCAGAGATTAAATATGTTAAATAAAATTAAGTAGACGTATACTTTCAATGCATGTGTATCGTAGTTTTTAATCGAACAACTATGATTATGATGCAAAGTATACTTAGTCTATTTAATGTTATTTAAGATATTTAATCTTTTTTGTAGAATTTTTATATTATTATTAATAATGACAAGGAACCAAAATATTATATATATAATAAAAATAATAAGTGTACTAAAGCTCAAAACTAAGTAACCCTTAAAATAAGTCAACACTTAGACAATTCCATTATCAATAACAATCAACAATCTCAACCTGTTGTCAATGCAACTTTTCAATCTGTTGTCAAGGCAACTTCCTTCCTTGTTAAAAGGAAGTTGCCTTGACAACAGGTTGAGATTGTTAATTGATAATGATATTGTCTAAGTGTTGATTGATTTTAATGATAATAAAAATAATAATACAGGGAAGCATTTTTCAGCAAATATTTATTTTTGCCCTTTTCAATGTGATAGAATTATTTTAAAGCTTCAATTAACATTGCATTTCATATATAAACATATATTACACCAGAAGATCTCAAAGCATGGTTCCACAGAACCCATAATGTTCTGTGAATTTACTTCATGTATTCTGTGAAAATTTTTTTAGAAATAATAATAGATAGCTCTGTGCTATGCATTTTTTTATGACCAGCTGTATTTATGTGCGTAGCTGCCTATATGCAGCATGACAAGTTTCTGTGAACCTGGTGCAACACGCATGTCATTGTTTGAATAACCTGGATTTATACTGTCTGTCTGCTATTTTCAAACAGTTAATCTCCACAATGTTGTTTTTACATTTTTTATTTATAGTGAATCCTATCCCACTTGTATTTCCAATATTTTTGTTTTTATAGTAGAGTACATGTCCACTTTTTAAATAAATTGTCTCTTCACCTTTTCTTCTAACTTCACAATGTCCAATAATGCCCCATTTAATACAAGACAGTTATTCTAATTCTTGCAATCTTCCTTCACTTGAAAGTGATCTGCAGTTGTAAGTACCTAAATAAAAAGTCATTATAAAATGGCATCCTGAGTCCACAATCAGGGGATTCTTAGCACCCTCTACCTTCAGTCACCAACCACTGCCTTGGTTGGTGACTTTACAGCCTTCTGGGAATAAGGGCCATGATTTATTTTTGTCTGTCATGATTGTATATATCTATTGGAAAAATATTTATCATTTACACATACATTCATTCTGCCTTATCAGGCAACTGAGAAGAAAGACCATGATATTTCTTGATTTTAAACTCAGAGGTAAAAAGCCAATAAACTCTCCACACTAGCTAATGCATGTTGGTGAGCAGTCCATCCATGTTCATATACTATATGAATAAACACATAGTAATAACAGCTGCAATGACAAGAATGCATGGAGTGCACATTAACTTTTAACTAAACTTAATTCATATTGGTCTTTATTTTAGAAAACATTTTTAAACAGCTGAACTTTTGCATCTGTTTAATGATTGAGCCATGGATTACTGCTACTACTCTTCTCAACAGCTGGAGCAAAACTCCTACTATCTTCTGAAGCAGAATCAAGACTGACTTCTTTTTATAAGATACTGAGATTTACTAATTTATCCACTCTTCTATTTTTGGACCAGTCCTGTGTCCAACCAATCAAACTCCTGTCTCCCACATGTCTAAATTAATCATTCATCAATTAATTTTATTTTATAAAATAACAGTTATTTATATTTTTTAATACAAAAATTCCAATCATAGTTTTGAAATTTCTTTTTAATTAGTTTTTTTCCTTACACCAAAAGTAAGATAATCCATAAAGACTTTTTATTTAGTAAACATGGATTATTATTTTAAAGAGAGATAAAGAGAAAATAAAAAAACCCAACTGATTAACTAAACAAAATTTAACAAAAATGTTAAAATCTTTTTTAAAAAACTTTCTTTACTTACCTCCCTTATTTCCTTTTAAAATTTAAAATTAACACTTTCAGTAAACTTTTCTGAAATTAAACCTTGTAAATATTACTGAAGAGAGAGATTTAAAAAAATTTGTTTACATTTTATAATTTTTTCACTTTTTTTTTATTCATTTATAACTCGTTAAAATAATATTCACATTATTATTATTTTTTTACATGTTTGAGATTTTTCATATTATTATTTGGTAAAGAGCATATTTAACTAAATTCAGATTTATTATAAAAAATAATAAAAAAATAAATATTATCCCATTATAATTTTACTTATTTATAAGCTTATAATATTTGATATGGCCAGAGGTGGCCATTATCTTCAATATTACAGTACTCACCCTTCTCATTATTTTAAATCTATATCTAAATTTTCATCTTAATTACATGTGCTGTACAGATTATAAAAATATATAGTTTAGTATTGTAATATATGTTTAATTGGTGATCTTTACTTTTATTTCTGGGGTTGTATCATCCAACTATATTTTTCCATTGTTTTGTATTTTATTATTAAAGACTTTGTTTTAACTATTTGTAGCCAATTTATTTATTCTTTAGAGGGAGTATATTTAGGATATATCACCCTCTTAAAACTGCACGGTCTTCAGACCTTTTTATTGATTCACAATTTGTTAATCCTACATTAATGATTAGTCACTCTTGCACTGTTTATAGTAAGCTGGAATTATTTGCTTCATTTTGTGGAGTCACATTCAGGGATTAAGTTTTTTTTACACATATGTAAATCATCATTTTATAAAATCATTGGGTTTTAAATGGCCCAAGGGTGATTGACAGAAAAACCATCATCATTGTGATTCTAAGTGCCATCTTTTTTCTCTGTACCATGAAGATGGTATTCCTCATCCTTGGTTATTTAGAGTACTCCCTACTAACTTCATAATCCTTGTTCATTTTTAATGTTGGACTTAATCTTGATCCTTTTGCTTCCTGGATCTACTTTTTTTTCATACCTATACTTGTACTTGGATAAGAAGAAATATTTGGATCTATCAGGAAAACTTGGTTTTATTTTTTGTAAATGCCTCACTATTCTTGTTTTTTAAATACTCCCTGTATTTTTCTACCTTTTTTTATTTTTCCAATATGGATAGAATATGAAGGTGTTCACATCCATACATTCAAAGTGTGCTTTGTTTTTGCCTTTATTTATGGATTTTTCTGATTATAAATAACCTTTGTAACTAAAATATGCTGTAGGTTCATTGCTTAAATCAAGGGTATTAAGGATTTCTGTCATGTACTCAATGGATTGGCAATCAGTACCAATCATCTAGAGATGCAGAAATTCAGCTGTTTAATTATTAAATTCAATAGTATAACATGTTAAGCTATTACTTTTAATATATTATCCAATTTAGCACAATAATAGTTTAACCAACCCAGCAGTTAGCGATTTTTTTGGACTGAAACTCAACCAATCACTTCTGATACTTGAATATCACAATACCTCCCAAGAAACTAGCCATTCACTTATTTTATTATATATACTTTTTCAGGTTAAAGCTTAAAGTTTCTTTACAGTGCAAATGTTTCTAAATGTTAAAACCATAAAGTTTTTCTTGACATTAAAAGGTGCTGAAAAAGTTTGGCACATTTTAAATTAAAAGTCTCAAATATATGCATACTCAAAATCCTTAGCAATTTTGGATATTATTTTAGTTCATGGTATTAGACATTGCAATAACTTGTGATATGAAAAAAGTTGAATCATCATTATTCTTTTTTTAAAAAACATTTCAATATACAAGGGAGAACTCAAAAATAACTGGAATCATTCTCTGATTTATGCACCTGTTGTAGTATTTGCTTCTGCTGTTATATACATTTTGCAGAAACCCTTCTGCATCAATCTGCCAAAATGACATCACCATGTGAAATCATGGAACCATGGAATGTATTGTTTTCTAAAGTGCATTTTGCATTTTTTGTCAATTTTTTTTATAATGACTGAAAATTTTAACAATGTGAAATTCTGTTACATTTATAGAAAATAACAAGGAAAAAAGTTGTAATGCTTGAAACAGATTACAAGAAAACTGATCTCATCAAAACACAACTTTATGAGGGGGTTAAATAGAATGTTAAATTTACTACATCCATAAAAAGCATGGCAAGTGAAGTCCAAAGTCAAAAGGCATATATTGTTTTTGCATAAATGGCATTTTCTCTCTCAAATTTAGTTGGAAGCAGTCACACTTTTATCCACATGTTCTGAAACATTTATGTGATGCAGCAAAATGTAAACATTCTGTTTTGTGACAAAAAAAAAATCTAAGCTTCACCCTTATAAAATAGGACCTTTCAAAAGCTTGAGTATAAAATACCTTTTAATTAAATTCAGCAATGATCCAGCTTTTCTATCAGCTTTATTTGCTCAATCTTGCTTCTTATGATTTTTAAAAAAATTTCAAATAAAAAAATGACTCAACTTTTTTTTTTCAGACTTAGAAGTGATTGAAAAAATGACAAAGACCTTAAAAGTCATCACTTTACAAGTACTTCCGAACTACTTTGATAAATGAAAAACATATTTAGACGAGTGTATTGCATCAAATGGATAGTCATTTGAAATTGATTACATTTATAACACTTAAAAATAAATAAACAATTTTTTTATTATAAAATTCTGGTTACTTTTTAGTATCCCTGTGGGTATATATATATATACACACCTGGATCTCATTTTACGCGGATTTATTTAACGCGATTTTGAAGTTACACGATTCATGTTTCTTCGGAAGTCGAACTCTGATAATGTGCTATTACTTTAAATAATAAATTTCATGCACTTACGTCATATTGAAAGTAATAGCACATTATTGGAATTCGACTTTCATCTTAGTAATTTCAATATTTTCAGTGCTTTATAATAGTAAGATTTTATGCAATAATGAAATTAAAATCATGATTTCCACATTTTATGTATACACACATTAAATTTTACAAGATTATAATGTAAATTTGTTCAAACATTGTGCATGTTAATTTTGCATTTTAAATCACATTCTGTTTTTGCTTTTTAAAAAAGAATGTAAACAATTAATCATTTAGTGTCCACAAGTTTATTTTTAAAAGGTGAGTAATAGCAGTGGGCACAAATAAATTTGACAATTAAAAATTAAAATCTGATTTTTAAGTGTAATTAACAATTTAAAAATTACTTAAGGTGACCTGAACTGATGTGAAACGAAATTTGATTTTTAAATGAAATTGAAAATTAAAAAATTAAAGACAAAAATAAGAATTTAATTTTTAGTTGTTAAATTAATTACTAATTACATTAACACCAGAAAAACATTAACACAACAAGAGAGTGAAGTTGGCACTAGTTGTATTTCCTCTTGTGAAGAATCTGATTTTTTACCAGTTTGCAAACAAACCTGTTTATCAGCAAGCAGCAATAATAATTAAAACGTGTATAAAAAATGTCAATTACTGTACTGTAAATTATGCATAAAAATATATTGTTTTGAATAAAATTAAATATTATAGTTAAAAAAAGTTTGTCTTGTATCTTTTTTTTTTCAAATTTGAAATTTTTTATTAGTCATATTTTATTTCCTTATTTTTTTTTGCGTGAATTTTAAAGTAATTTTACATTGGTGCTTTGCCTTTATGTGATTTTTGAAAAATCACAGTCCGTATCCCCCCTTTTTCAAGGTAAGTTACATCTATTTTTGTGTGATTTCTTTTGCGCATGTTTTCTGAGGAACCTATCTATCACATAAAACAAGACCCAGGTATATATATATATTCTTTAAAATGAAATATATTCAATTTATAAGACAACTATATACTTAATATATATATATATATTACTTAATACCTTTGGTAAATTGGACCTGGGATGATATTAATTTAGAAATTAGAATAAAATGTTTTAACCTTTTTGCAAATCATCAGATTTAATTTTTCTTTCTGGTGAGATTTTTTGTAAGATTTCCATGATTTTAGTCTTTAACCACCATTCTGTAGCAGAATTCAATAAATTGAACTTGATTTAGTAGTAATATATGATTGCAAATATAAAACAAATCTAAAAATTGATATTTGAACTTTGTAAGTATTGAAGAAAGTGAGATCTTAATGGCATCCAAAGAGATTTTCATAATAGAATGCATGGAAGAGCAGAGTAATTTTAGAAAGTGAGCAAAATATTCTTTAATTGAAATTTGTATTCAAAATGGGAACAAATAAATGGCTATCACTGATAAATCTATCAAAATTTGCCTAACTATTTAAATTGTTTTAGAACACCTCAAATTATCATAATATGGTGTCTGCTATAATATAGGAGCTATAATTTTATAAGATGGGTGATTTGAATGCTTTCTTGGTTAATGTTACACTATTGGGTGATTTGAATGCTCTAGCTTTCTTGGTTAATCATACACTATAAGTTATTCCCTTCTATTTTTAAAAATAAAACATATTTGCATAAAATAACAGTGTAATAATGTATTCTTTTGATTTTTAATAATTATTACCTAATTATTGTACTAGAATAATCATGAATCTTAATAAATATCATAAAAAACCCACAACTTTTTAGTTATTCAAAAATGTATCGTGAAGTAACTTTGCAAGTGATCTCAAAATGGATGACAAAGGAAGAAATTAAAGAGAAGGAAACAGCACTAAACTCATTGACTTTACCACTATTAGATCATACCATCCTCTTTTGATTTTTTTAGAATTAAAACTTCAGTATTATAAAACTGCAAGTTTATGAATTAAAAACAATACAAAATTATCTTAATAGGTAGCAGTACAAATGCAATTTTTTTATAAAAGTATGATTACATTTTTTTTCTAGATTTTTTCGACCAAATACCACCAGATTAGTGTTCTGTGGAGTTAAGAGTAGTTCAAGCATTATAATATATTGCTATTGATAAAAGAAGGCATATGGCTTTATTATTCAGGAGTTCATAAGAAGTTGGAGCATCAGAATTGTGAGTGTCAGATTTGATCTGGGACCTACCAATCCCCAAGTCAGACCCTTTACCAACTATGCCAAATCTTACAGGGTACTACTATTGATAATCAAGTGTTACTGATTGCTTATAACATTGTATTTTATAGTTATGCTAGATGCTTTTAGATAGAGAACTTACCATATATAATAATGATAGATTATAGCAGTTTTATAAAAGTAATTGCATTTATTCTAAGTATTCTCAGATTCTGACCAAATACAAACTCAATCTTCCCAAAGAGAACATCTGTGTACAAAATCTGCTTTATAAATCATTCATTTATTTTCCATTTATTCTAATAATTGAGTGGTAAATTAGCATATTGATGTTGCATTTATATTACTACTTCCTGCCAAGACCATTAGATTACAACGATAGTAATAGCAAGAAGTATGAAACATATGGAAAGTTTTGCTGTACTATATTTGGTTACTATTAAGTGTTCAATAACGATTTCGTAGATGTCTACAGAATTTGCCCTTATGAGTAATCAAATGCTAAAAATGAAGCCAAGAATGAAAAATCAAATTCTAAGAAGCTATTTTTAAAAAAAACATAGTTTAGCTTTCTTTGGCTACATTTTTATGATTCAATGAACTTTAAATAAACTTCCTACAAGCAAAAACATGTGTGATATAGAACTAAAGTAATGGAAGTAGACAGTAAACAGCTTAATCCATTTCAAAGAAAAACCTTCTCCAATAGCTTCCTGGGGAGAAACAGGAAGGAGAAGATATTAATCATCTGAATTGCAACTTATCAGATGGAGAAAGTTTGAACCAATTTTTATCTTTTTTTATTTTCATTAAATACAACTAGATAGATATCTATTTCCAACGCAGGTCATAAGCTTGGAAGGTGAATCATCTAATCATTCTACCAGAAGATTTTTAGAAATTAATAATACTCTTAAAATGATATGGTTAAATATATAAAAATGGCTTACTAGTTACAATCACAAAATTTGGTGTGAACTTTTATAAGCCTCATTATAATCATTCAAAGAGCACCTGAATCTACTTATTTGCAAGCTCTTTATATAACATTTGTAATATAAACTTGTTTAAATTGGGTCATGTGACATCTGACTTTTTTTGCTATTAAGGCTTTGGCGATTTTATATTGCTAAAGCTATTAATATATGGTGTATCTGAACTTGGTTCAGTTCCATATGTTTATTTAAGTTAAATAGCTGGATTGGAAGACATACGGATGTCTGAAATTTTCAGATTTTCTACTTAATAGTTATCTATTAGATAAGGTGCTAGGCTTGTCCTGGCATATTTAATCTAATATTTGAATAGGAAGCCAGTAGCAGAAACCGATCTGGGTTAGGGATATTCTGCAAAGCTTGTTAAGAGCTTATTTGCGAGCTCTTTATATAACATAACAATTTAGATACAAATCTTATGGTGTAAGTATTACTACAGTATGTGATTAACCAATAATAGTTTAAATCTGCTTATCCAACATTTAATTAAAGTATCGAAATCATTTTCAGTAAACTGACCACGGCTTATACTAGCTTTGCTACAATTTATAACTATAAGTATATACTTTTGAACAAGTCTGAATACTTCAGATATATTTTAATAAATATATACAATTTTAAAAATAAAAGCCATCCATTTTTTAAATGCTCTATAGCAAAATAAATCTATTAAGTAATTAGTTACTTAATAAATAAAATTTATTTTCTTACATTCAGTTCTATAAGCTATTTATTATTACTACAAAATATCATTCACTAACCAAATTAAAAACAAATTTAACCCTAGGGTGAGTAGAGGATCCTCTAATCATAAGACTATAATAATTACATTCATATATATATATATAGGAGACGTATGGGTGATTTGTTGTATATATTTTTTCAGTTAGCAACTCTTGGATAATTTAATTAAATATGTTTAAGAACAGAAATATTTTTTATTTCATTTTTCACTTTTTTATTTTATATTTTTAAATGTAATAGTTGTTCTTTATATATATTTTTAATTAAATATTTTTACAAAGCCCAAATATGTCAATTTAAAAATCATTTTGAAATTTTTTACGTCAAAACAAAGCATCATATTTTAGATGTTTGATTAGTTTTTTAATAATATTTTTTCTTCCAAATTTTTAACTTTTTTTTTTTTTTTGTAAATAATTTTAAACTGATTTGATAATTTATTTTCAAGAAATAGCTTTTATAATCTTTAATAAAAGACCCTGAAGATCCCTAGGTCAATTTTTTTCCATTAAATTGACTATTAAGATGTTACTTGTCAATTTTAAAATAAAGTCACATGGTATAGGTGGAGCTAACGAAAGAAAAAATCGTCAAAACTATTTTGATTGGTTTGAAAAGTGATTAAAGAACGAATCTTGAGTGAATAAATCTTGCTCAATGAACCAGATAAGAATATCTTTCCTCTCTCTCTCTCTCTCTCGACTCATCTCTTTTTTTTTTTTTTTAAAAAAAAAAAAAGAAAGGTGTGCCATTTTTAAAAAAAACAAAATTTATGAAAACATTCAGATTCTTAAATATATATAAATCCAATTATTCCAATAAAAAGCAATAGTATAAATGAACAGTCATACGGAAAAAAGATGAGTTCACATGAAATACACACACACACACATATCAATAGTTTTACTCTTCTCACATCTTTTTAAAAATTATTTATTTTTAATTTACATTTTGTAATAGCATGCTATTACTATACGCGTTGTAATAATTGAAGTATTTTGGTTCTAATATTTTCGGTAAACAAACAATAAATTTATTTATATAGCAAAAAAACAAAAAAAAAAACAAAAAAAAATTTATAATCAGGTTTTAAACCAGTCCACTCGAAAGAGTTAGAAGCACTTATGATATAAAAATTAAAACTGCATTAAATAATTCTCTGCAGAGCAAGGCCTTCTTAAGCATGTCATCTTTCCACGGAGTAAGGGAAGAAAAACAATACTCATTAGCAGAAACGGGAATGTTTATCAGTTACTTTATTTAGACAGCTCCCTATAGCTATCCACTCCATCTTATGCAACCGATAAACACGTGAAAAATATAAATGATCTCCAATAAGCGTATTTCATGCTGAACTAGCACTCATCAGTTGGTCCAGATCATCATCTCTCACAGATATATAATCAGTGCCCAGTTTATATTAAAATAGCAAATCTTCAAACTTTAATAGACATGCTTCAATAACTGTAGAGAGCTTGAAAGTCTGAGTTCAAATACCTTCTAAATTACATTAAGTTCAGTATAGACAATATACTTGTATTTAAATATTAGACATATTATGTATACATTTAAAATAGTCATCATGTAGATATACAGATTATTCAGTGCACATGAGGAGAAACATTTATAATCAAAGAACATTAAAAGAGAAAATATTAGTCCATGAAATTGTACCAAGATTGGAATCTGCCTAGGATGACAAAATTCTCTTGGCCAGTCCTGCTGACTAGACAAATCAATTGTCAAATAATAAATACATATATATTCTTATAGCATACTCCTTTATTGTGTTGTCTAATGCCAGTCTAGCTACAAGAAAAATTCTAAGCTAGCTTGAAAGTTTTCAACTAATTTTACCTGAATCTGGATCTTCTCATCTGTATTTCTGAAAGATACCTTGATCACAAAATATTTCTATATATATATATGACATATATAGTGGTGTTTTTTAGATGATTTTTTTATTGTTGCAGTCTTAAATATAATTCATTATAGTCAAAAACTTTACATTTTATAAATGTCTTAGGCTTTTAGGCTTTGTTACCCATTTTAATCTTAATATTAGTTTTTAAATATTATAAATAGTATGGGAGGAAAGGGTATAATATATGTTGTTTACTCTTGGAAAGATTGTATTGTTTTAATTAGAGGTATCTCACAAAAAGGGACCCTATTAATGAAAGTATCATAGTAGCCAAAAAGTGAGAAATAAGATCTTTATCTGAGAAGACTAAATATCATAAGGAAGAATTAATCATCAAATAAAAACTTTATTATTGAATACCCCCCCCCCTGAATAAAATTGAACACAATATGATGCAATTCTGATTAAGATTTTTGTTTTTAAAAATAGAAGTAATTAATAAAAAAAAAATTGGAAACAGCATTTTAAAAAAAATGCCAAAGGATAATACTAAATTTAGAAGACAAAATATTAAATTAACCTATTCATTTAGTATATTGAGTGAATAGATTAATTATATATTGCCTTGAAATAGCTTACATCATAGTGTAAGATGAATCCATCCCTCTCCTATTAATATAATGGATACATAATTGTTCTATAATATGAGGAATTAGAAGAGCTTTGAACATTCCATCATTGATTTTCAATGAAATGGATGGTTGAATAGTTGTAAGGATGAGAAGATTGAAGCCTGTCCATCAAAGTTTAAGGAATTGCTATCTTAATTAAGCTGATCATTGATTGTATATATGTGTGGGAGATTATGATCTGGCCCAACTACAGACTATTGGTTGTGCACAAAATATGTATATTGGAATTATTTATTTTTTTGACATGTGTGATCATGTGTATTGGTTGTTTGAGATGGAGTGGAGGGTGAATAGACTGAAAATCTTAAGTTCAAAGACTAAATATTATAAGGAAGAGAAATTGATCATTAAATAAAAACTACTACTGAGCATCCATAAATGAAACTGAATGATGTGATATGATTCTGATTAAGATTTTTGCTTTTAAAAGTAGCAGCAATTAATAAACAATTGGAACCAACATCTAAAGAAAAGTGGCAAAGTCAATATAAAATAAAAATTAAAAGGAAAAATAACTGACAGACCATTTAAAAAATAACATATTGAAATATGACATCTTCAGATATGAAACAATAAAAGATCAAACATATGTTTCATAGGAGAAGAAAAGTTTAATGCAAGAATCATACTTTTTAATTCTAAATAGAAAACTATCTTTTTAGTAGAATAACAGAAGAGGTATAAATATGTCAAGAATATCTTTGGAAAGCTTCAAATCAAAATATTAATCAATTAAAAAACTTTTGATAAACATTAGGGTCAAAAAAATATGGCATTCCTTTCGAGGAATTATGCAATGGTAATCAATATCTCCACCATTGAATAAAATTTGCTGTTACATAAATTAGATTTTTATTTTTCACTCTCTAACACACATGACAATGTAACATCTAATGATTACTTTATTCATATTTTATTAATTATTTTATTATAATGATTAATTAAACTTATGTTAATTTAAAAAAAATAAAAAACAATAATACCCTGAACTGACTTGAAATTCTTCTTTTCTGTAGCAATTTTCATGGAATTAAAAAAACTTAAAGCCTTAATCTGAATAATAATTTGGCTTAAAGAAATGTGATTGGGTTGATTGCTAATTTGTATCATAATTAGTATTTTTATTTTTTTTCATATGTCAAAGCATCAATCGGGAAGCGAACCCATGATAACCGTCTGCAAGCAACTGCTTGCTTGCAAGGCAGCTACCAATGCTTGACAGCATTTTTATTTTCACAATAAAATTAAAAATATATCCTAATTGCATTGATATTTCCCAAAAGTCTACTTTTTTTGTAACTTCTCTTTAATAAATAGATTATTATTTAGAAATATTACCAAAATTATCCTTTCTTTTATTTTTGCTGTAATATCTTATATTTGGGTTTAATTATATTTATTTCAGTTTTATTAGGTTTTGTTATATACTTTATATTATTTTTAGTTTTTTATCGTTTACATTTTTTATGGTATTATTTATATAGTTATATATTTTATTTTGTTTCTGATATCATAGCTCTGAAGAAGACCACAGGACAGTGGAAACATTAGGTGTACGTGTATATATTTACAATAAAAGATTTTTTCTAAAAAGTGTTCAATGTAATTTGAATAAAATAGTCTATTATTTATATAGCACAGACTGAGAATGTAATATAAAGAAAGAATAAACCTCTAGTGATATACTTTTATAAATTAACATGCGCTCACCCATGAGCATAAATTTGGAAAGCATATTAGTACACATATGCTTAGACTTTTTCTCATGCTGAAATCAAGGTTTCAATCTATTACGCAGCTGAATTATAAATTATTAATTGAATTGTACAAACCTACTCATTCTGCAGCAAGAGGGAGATACAAGCTCATTTTTAACCACCTGCACCATAAATAATATACTATTTATTATGGTAAATTCAAAATTTACTATGTTTTTCAAATTGTAGGTGGTTAAAAATGAGATTCTATTTCGCTCCTGCTATAGAATAAATAGGTTTATAGAATTCATTTAACAATTTATAATTCAGGCATATAATTTTAGTCTAGTGAAAAAGGGTTGGCTTATATGTAGATAAGCTCTAAACAAAATCTTATACTTATGCTTTTCAAACCGATGCTCACAGGCAAGTGCATGTAAATTCATAAAAGCACATGACCAGAAATTTGTCCCTTCTTTATAAAATTCTCTTTCTTTTTTTACAATGGTTCTAAGTATTTAGCAAGCAATACTAGCTTATATCCTATATCAATTAATTTTAATTTGCCAATTTAAAGAAAAATGTTTATACCATGTAAAAATGATATTACTTCCGAAATGTTCATACATGATACATAAGGAATGAATAGTATTTAATAAATAACAAAACATACTAAACTGTGTAACTAATTATAATGTATTCTATTTCATATATGTGTAGTTGGAAACACTAGACCTCTATTAATCAATATCTGGTCACTGAAAGAATATAACCCGATGTGTTATTGAATTCATACTACCTCCAATAGTAGATTGAATTTTATTAAATTGATAACTATTATATAATATTTATAAAAGATTTCATTTTTACCAATTAATTTATTAAATAACTGTTTGAACATTTGTAGATTGCCATACTTGGAAGATTACCTCACAAAACAAACTCTTAACAAGCTTTGTAGAATACTCCCAACCTCAGACCGGTTTCTGCTACTGACATCCTCAGTGAGGAGCTAGGATATTCAATCATTAGATTAAAAATACCAGGACAAGCCCAGCACTAAGTAGAAACTCTGAAATTTTCAGACATCCATATGTCTTCCAATCCAAATATCTAATTTAAATAGCCATATGGGAGTGAACTAAGTTCAGATACACCATATATTAATAGCTTTAGCAATATAAAATCACCAAAGCAGTCATAGCATAAATAAAATTACAAAAAAAATCAAGTCAGATGTCACATGACTTAATTTAATAAGCTTGTGTTTACAAATGACATTTTCAAGTGCAGAAGATCTATGAATCACAGTTCAATCTACCATTCCTGAGCAATAAGTAATTTGAATATTTTAGCATAAGTAAGATTTGGTCAAAAGCTCTTAGAAGTAATATTATTAGGACTGCAGTCCCACCTGTTTTGTGGAATGGAAAAGAAGTTTATATTTTACGAGAACTTTCACATGCAGATCATTGGACTGATCATAGACGATGATAAGGTTAAAATTACAGTTGAATCTAAATAATCATATTTGCATGACATATTTGATGTTCATTCTTAAGGGGTATTGACTGTCAGTGCTAAATTCAAATAGCTACTAAAATACTATTTGGATATTGAAGTAAATATCAAAATTTCCAATTTGGATATTCAAAAATGTCAAATTTCTGAGAGAATATCGAAGTTTATCGAGTCTATTCTTGAATTTATTAAAAGGAAAACTTCTTACTGTTTTTCTGGCAATGATTCTATTATTAATATCTTGATAAAAAAGAAACATGATATTTTTTATTTGTCAGAATTATACACTGAAAGTGGAACTTTATAAACAGTATAAGGATTTTTTAACAACTGATAAGGTTTTAAAATGACTGATGAATTAAATCTGTATAGTTATTACTGGTATTTATTGAACAATGATTATACTCACTTAGACCTTTTGGACACATTGAAAATAATATGTGGATCTAAAAAATGAAACCATAACTTAATACGTGAATGGTCCTGCTTTATATGTTTATCACGAATTAGAATATTTTAATTATTCTCTCTTACATTACTGTTTAACTAAAGTATAATATTTATACAATATTAAATTCTAAATCACAGACTACGATAGTACAGAATACATAGAATCAAATTCATGAGAGCCCCATTCATCAGTTGAGCAAAAACTTAATGTCAGGAATCACAAATCAAAATAGATTTTACTTGCTTTGTTTCACAATGTAAAATACAAAATAAGCACAATTATTAAATACAAAATTTGATTTTCATAACACATGCTACATATGGACTTCTGAAAGATGAAACTTTGATTCCTTTTGGAGGTCTTAAAGGAATTGAGCAGAGCAAATTTCCTAATATCCACTGCATACATTCTTCTTGTTGGAGCCATTATTACTATGTGATTATTCATACAGTATACAAACATGGATGGGCTGCTCACCAACACATATTATCCAGGGTGGTGAGGATCAAGAAATATTATGGTCATTCTTGTCAGTTGCCTGATAAGGCAGAATGAGTGAGTGTGTGAATGAAAAAAAAATTTCTAATAGATATTTACAATCATGACAGACAAAAATAAATTGTGGCCATTATCCCCAGGAGGTTGAAAAGTCACCAGCCATAGCAATGATTGGTGTCCCAAGGCAGAGGGTACCAAGAATCCCCTGGTTGCAAACTCTTGGCTGCCATTTGATGATGACCCTTTTAATTAGGTACTACATCATTTTCAAGTGAAAGAAGATTGCAAGAATTGGAAAAAAAAACAGTCTCATATTAAATGGAACATTATTGAACTTGTGAAGTTAGAAGAAAATGTCAAGAGAGAATTGATTTAAAAAGTGGGTGTATACTCTACTACAAAGACACAAATATTGAAAGTACAAATGGAATAGGATTCATTATAAATAAAGTGGAAGAACCACATTGTTGAGATTTCAGATGTATCAGACAGAGTGGCAAGATTAGTTATTCAACTTAATAGCAGATATCTAAATGCAAATAATGCAGGTTTATGTCACAACAAGTTTTCATAATGATGAAATAGTAGAAAATTTTATATTGTAATGGTATATGCTGTTACATTAATTTAAAATTAGAATAAAAACGGTTTTAAGTTCGTAAATAAAAAAACTAAAAGCTAAAATTAAAAAATTGTTCAATGTATGTATATATATTTTCACAGATGCAAAACTTTAAAAATTATTTTCTTTTTAAAAAAAAAAATATTTGAATGTATTTTTTTTATAAAAAAAGTACAAGATCTAAAGATAAAATATTTTTGTAAATGGAAATGTTGAGTTTATTAATTATTGAAAAGCAAGCTAGCCCTTGGGGATCTTATATAAAAAAAGTCAGATGAAATATAGATAAGAGAACAAAAATAAATTAGATGTCCAATAGAAGCAGCAATGAATGCTTGGACCATAATGAAAAATTAGAACAGGAAATCATTGTTCAGTGAATCCAGACGATCGGTATAAAAGGAAAAATATTGAAATTAAGAACAGTTCCAGCTTGATTTTTTGAGAAGAGCAATAAGACACACTTGTCACTCTCTCTCACTTATTTCAAAAGAAATGACTGCAATACCAGGATTGAAACAGCTAAGGCCACCTTCAGATAGAGCGGTCTTCAAATAAAGACTTTGTGGGAACTGACACCAGGAACCAGGAGCTCTTCTATTGTAAGATATAAATGGAAAAATTTTACTACAAGTAATTAAGAACTTTAAAGATTTTATAAGCTAAACATAATTTTTTTTAAATGAACTTTAATCTGATTTCTCAAATCAATTATTAATGTTTAATTTTTATACATTTGAGTTTGCTAAAAAATCATTTCCATTTTTTTAATTTTTTTATTAATATTTGTTGTATAAATTATTTAAATGCATTAAATTTAAGTTGGGTGTAGACACTTGCATAGATTCGTGAACGTTTAATTATGTTTTTGTTTTTATATTTGATTAGAATATATAGACATTTGGTAAATAATACCTTATGGTGAGTATCTAAAATGTATTTATTCGGATGTCTTTTAAGTTATTGGCATCAATGTGGTATCTTATGATGAATGCCATTGGGTTTCTTGTAAATTTCCCTCTGCAATTTCATCAATGACTTTATATTTTGATTGTTTATGTTTATTTTGAAATGTTTTTGACCATGTAATCTATGTAGCCAATCTATACTCAACATTATAAACAAACTTTTATAAAATTCATCTGTGCAATATTATATAAATGTTAAAATTAAGTTGGGCATGAATGGCTATATAGATTTGTAAAGTTATATTGATTAATTAAGGGAGGGTTAATCTTAGGTTATTTGTTTCGTAGTTAAATTGGGTCAATGGATTGGATATATTGGTGTAATTAGTAGATGTAGTATGAGATTTGCTATGTGCAGGATCACATTATATGCTGCACATACCCTTTTTGCCTATGAAAGGAGATAGTAAGATGGAAAATGCAGTCCCTTCCTATGGAGTTTTTTTTATTGTTCTTGCCAGACAGTTGTATCATTCCTGTCTGGATGAGATTCAATATCTTCTTAACCATGCTGTTCAGATGTACATTCCTGACAATATTGTATTTGTGATGTCATATTCATACTGCATTGAATACATTGATATATCAGATGGATTGATGTTGGTTTGGCTGCAAACTTTTGGCCTAAGGTTAAATAAGGGATAGAATATTTCTTTTCAAATGCAATCTATATAGTTTATTCATACTCGACACTCTTAAAAAATATTATTAAATTCATCTGTATGGATGGTTTAAAATTTAAAATAATAATTTAAATTCAAAAGTTAATATTAAAATCTAAGATAATAAATGTTATTCCTCAAATTATGATTATATATGTGCGTTAATAAATATTGTTTGTGCTTTAATTACTGGCAGTGGCTTTTATTTTTTTATATTTAAGATATAAATTAAATAAAGTCATATATTATTATCTCTGCATCTCACTGAGCTAGTGGCAAGGGCTAACGGTCTTAATAAATAAAAGTTGGATCTTTAACAGTGTGTATCTGACTACTCTATAAATTTTCAAGGTTCAAATGGCCTAGTGGCACCCTGTATGGCAGATACAGTAAGACTCACCATCAATTCCATTGGATTATTATAATTGGTCCCAACATCAATTCCATCAGACCATTATAATATGGATGTACAAAAGGTTTTTGATCAGACCAAATAACATTTTAAAATTGTTATGGAAGATTTTAATGTTAAAATTGGTAAACAAATGAAAAATAAAGTGCTGTAGGTAAATTTGGCTATGGTAATAAAAATAAGAGAGGACATAAACTTGTGGCGTTTGCAGAAAAATAAAAACTTTATGCATTTTTTTTTTTTGAGAAAAATGTTAAAAGGAAATGTATATGGAAGCATCCAAATGAAGATACAGCAGAATTGGATTATATTTTGACTAATATATATTTCAAAATAGTAATGTCTGTAATTAATTTATCATAGGAAATGAGCATTAATTAGTAAGATGTAAGATATATGTTAATGCAAAACTAGAGAGACAAAAATTAAGAAAAACAATATTTACAGTTAATATTCCTGATTTTCAGAAACATTCTAATAAATTTAAATTAGAACTTGCAAAGTGTTTTCAAGTATAAGTAGATTTTATATATAATTCAGATTTTAATGAAATTAATAGAAAAATAACTGATGCACTTTTAAAAACTGCAACAAAGATAGCTAGTAGAAGAAATCAGCAATTTATGAATAAAATTTCTACAAAGACTCGAGAATTTATGAAAGAATATAAATTTATATAAAAATGATGTATTAGGAAGGAATGAATACTTCAAATTTTGTAAAATGATGCAAAAAAACATTGACAATGCATATAAGGAAATATAATTGTAAACTAGTAAGAAAAGCTGTAGAAGAGTATAAAAATCTCAAGAGTGTAAAACAACATTTTGGTATTGGTAATAAATTTATATCTGCAATAAGCAAAAAATATGGAATTAATACTAAAATATCTGCAATAATAAAAAAGATGAAACTATTACTAAAAAGAGAGATGACATCATGAAATGGGTAGAAGACTTCTATCAAGAATTATATTGTAATAAAGAACAAGTATCTTCTATATTTATTATATCCTCCAAATTGCCAAAAATTTTACAAGAAGTGAAACATACAATTAAATTTATGGAGAAGGGAAAAGCTCCAGATTATGATGGAATTATAGTTGATATATTAAAAGAATCAGTTGAAGAAGTAGAAAATTTGTTGCCAAAGTTATATATCAAATGTTTAAATGATAAAGATGTACCAGATGATTGAAGGAATGCAGTATTAATATTAATATCTAAAAAAGGAGATAAAGAAGATATTAAAAATTACACACCTATCAGTCTTTTATCAGTTTTATACAAAATGTTTACCAAGATAATTGCAACTCGTCTACAAAGAACTATGAATTCAGTCAACCAAAAGAACAAGCTGGACATAAAGGTGATTTTAGTACAGTAGATCATATTGAAGTATTAAGAAAAGTTATTGAAAGGACCAATGAATATGAGTAGCCAGCCATTATGCTTTGAATTTATAGATTATGAGAAGGCATTTGATTCTATAAGCATTTCTTCAGTAATTAAAGCATCGAATCATCATGGTACAGACCCAGAATATTATCATATTCTAAAGATTATTTATAAAAATACAACAGCAACAATTAGATTACATATTGATGCTAGGATGGCTAACATTGAGAAGGGTGCAAGATAGGGTGCTCCACAGCTCCAAACATTTTTACAGCAGTGCTGCAAAAAATATTTTGTAGATTAAAATGAGAAGTTAACAGAGTAAAAGTAAATGGAGATTATTTGACTCATTTAGGTTTTTGCAGATGATGTACTTGTTTTTGCAAATAATACTTTAGAGCTTCAGGAAATATTGCAAGAGTTATCTGATGAAAGTAAGAAAGCAGGAGTGAAGGTAAATGTTAAAATAACTAAAATAATGTTTAGTGGATTTTCTCAAAAATTGAAAATTAAGATTGATTATGATGAGTAAGAAGTTAATAACTACAAATACCTTGGTCAGATTATTACTACTGATGGAAACATAATGGATAAAATGAATCATAGAATTAAACTTGATTGGAGTGCTTTTGATAGAAATAACTTAATACTAAAAGGAAATATGTCTATGTGTTTGAAAAGGAAGATTTTTAATAAATGTGTTTTACCAGTTCTTACTTATAGATATGAGATTTGAACATTTAATAGAAGAGCAATACAGAGACTTCAGACAACTCAAAGAAGTATGGAGATGGGTGTTTATGTAATAACAATAAGATATCAAAAATGCAATACATGGGTAAGAGAACAAACAGGTGTTACTGACATCATTAATAGAATCAAGAGACTGAAGTAAAACTGGGCTGGACATATTGCTAGAAGAGATGATTATAGTTGGACAATTGAAATATTATACTGGATTCCAAGAGATTATTAAAGGACCAGAAAGAGACCACATGTGAGATGAATGTATGAAATAAGAAAGTGTGTAGGGGTAATGTGAAGGAGAAACACTAGAGATCAGAGAAGAAGTATTGAACTTGGAGGTACCTTCATTAATAATGATTGCTGCTGCTGATGTCTTAATGGTTAGACCTGCTGTAATGAAAGTTGACAGCACAAACAAATATCTAAATAAAGACCAAATTAAATACATTTACAATGTTATAAAAATATTTACTAAGTCAATAAATCTAAAGCATGTGCAAAGATAAGGACCTCTAAAAGTCTTAACCACAAGCTTACACATTGGAAGAAAAGAAGGAAGGAAAATGGTTACTGTTTGACATGAACATTAGATCATGTTCTCATTGAAGAAAGTTTCTATTCAAAATTCTGGGTTCGCTGCTAATTTTATGTTTTAAAAAAGGCACCCCTGTGTTTACATTTTGTATGACAAAAATCCATGCCAATGATTGTAACAAGCAGTCCTTGTTTTTTATTGGAATAAATTTATATTGCTACAAGTTTGGTCAGTTTCTTTTACTAAATAAAGTTAGAGCTCATACTTTTGTGCTAAAAAAATTGATCTACGAAGTTTGTCAGAAGATCCTGTGCAGGCGTTATTTTATAAGATCTACGGTTAGAAAGTTATCTCCAGATTTAAATAATGAAGCTCTATAATATATTAAAATTTTTAGTTGGTCATAGTCTGCATTACAATGATGATATTTTGAACAAATGGTAACATAAAACCTTCCAAATAAAAGTACAGCAAAATTGGATTTCATTTTGATTAATAAAAAATATGTATTTCAGGAAAACATTATTGTTCTTAATAATTCAACATGGGAAGAGATCAGTGATTAGTAAGATATATATGATAATATAATACTAGATAAATGAAAAGTATTAAAAAGAACACTATTATTAATCTTCCAAAATATACCAGTGAATTTAAATTAAAACATGAAATTGTTTTAAACTACTGATAGTCTTTGAAAATGATTTAGTCTTAACTGAAATTAATGAGAAGATAACTTATACTTTATTAAATACTGCAAAAAGAATAACTGATACAAATAAACAACGCATTGGCATTAACGTTTTTATTTCCACAAAGGAATGAATGAAGAAAGGAAGGTGATTTTAAAGTGATTCATTAAGAAACAATTGAATAGAATATCTAGAGTTCTATAGAATGATATGAAAAAGAAAAAATAATGATATAAAAAAATTTAAGTGCGAATTGGTAAAGAAATATATAGAAAAGAATAAAAGTTTAAAAAATGTAAATCAATATCTTGGAATTAGAAGGTAAGTTATTTTAGCAATAAGAAAAAAAAGACGGAAATATTGTTAAAAAAAAAGATGATATAAACTGTATGCAAGAATGTGACCTAAAATTATATAATAATAAAAATAAAACCCTAATAAACATTATAAATAGTAAATCTTTTAATTATCAATAATTTTAAATGAAGAAGTGAGGCATGCTTATTAAATCTATAAAGAAGAGAAAAGCTCCAGGAAGTGGAATTATTATTATTATTATTATTATTATTATTATTATTATTATTATTATTATTATTATTATTATTATTATTATTATTATTATTATTATTATTATTATTATTATTATTATTATTATTATTATTATTATTATTATTATTATTATTATTATTATTATTATTATTATTATTATTATTATTATTATTATTATTATTATTATTATTATTATTATTATTATTATTATTATTATTATTATTATTATTATTATTATTATTATTATTATTATTATTATTATTATTATTATTATTATTATTATTATTATTATTATTATTATTATTAAAAGAAGCAGGTGAAGAAATAGAAAAATTATTAGAAAAAAAAATTGAAATGATAAGGATAAAAACAATGATTGGAAGAATGCAATACTGGTGTTAAAAAAAATGATAAAGAATATTTTAGAAATTACAATCTATCAATCAGTTGCATTCAAAATATTTACCAAAATGATAACAATTTTCCCACAACAAGCATCGATTTCGAGTCAATCAAAAGAACAAGGATTGAAAAATGATTTTAACATAGTGGATCATATCCAAGTATTGAGAGATATTATAAAAGGAGCAAAAAATTCCAGTTGCTAATACACTTTGAATTTCTAGATTGTAAAAAGGCATTTAATTGTATAAGCATTTCTATAGTGATTAGAGGATTAGATCACCAAGATATAAACTAAGGATATTGTTGCATTTTGAAGAATTTTTATCAAAATGCTTTAGCAAGAATTAGATTATATAATAATACTAAGAATATTAACATTTAGAAGGGTGCATAATAAAATAATTTTCTAGATATAATAAACACCTCCACACTTCCCCAATTCTTTTCAAATTCATATAAATAAAGATATGATAAAAGACAAATGACCCCAAGATGCATTTTGTGCTGAACCAGCACTCATCAGTTGGCCCAGGCCACTATCTCTCATATATATCTCTATTATATGCAAAGTATCAAACCTCTTTACAGTAGTTGTGCAAGAAGCATTTTGCAAATTAAAATGAGATGCTAAGAGAATAAAAGTGCACAGAGATTTAAATCATCTAACTTTTATGGATGATGTACTTGTACTTGCAAATAATACCTCAAAATTTAAGAAAATGTTGCAAAAGTCATTAGACATAACTAAGAAAGTAAGATTTAAAGATGAATACTAAAAGTCTAAAATAAAGTTTAATGGATTTCCTTAGAAGACAAAAATAAAAATTAATATTCATAAATTATAGAATGTTAACAGCCACAAATGCTTTGATCATGCCAAGGTATTTGAAAAAGGTCTTTAATAAATGTGATTTACCCATTCTTATTTATAAATCTGAGGTTTGGATATCTAATAAAAGAACAACATGGAGACATCACATCACTCAATGAAATATGGAGGAAATAACATGAATGAATTGATAATGAAATACTTGAATGAGAAGTAAAATCATGATATCATTGAAAGAGTTAGAAAAGTGATGTGGACCCAAGTTAAACATATTTCTAAAAATGAGACAATAAATAATTAGTTAAAGTTATAAAGCCATTCCTAGAGATTGTAAAAGATCTAGAAAGATACCATGCATGAGCTGGATTGATAAAATAAAAAAGTTTGATTATGTAAAGTGCAGAAAAAAACCTACAGATTTGAGGACAATTAATTTTGAGTAGACAGATCTTCATCTTGCATTGGATCAGAAATGATCCAAAATAATGATGATGATTGAGAAAATATTGCTGAGAATAATTAACAATTATGAGCTATAATTAATCAAAGCATTGAAATATTTCAAAAAGTAAATTTATTCTAGAGGTAGTTAAAAGATAACATCTGCATTGATATATTTAAATATATTTAAGTTTCCTTGATTGATTTGAACAATTATTTTAATACTCAATTTTTATTTTTTTTATCCTTTTTTTTTCTCATGTGTCATAGCATCAGCCAGGAAGCGAACTCGCTAACCCGAGACAACTGCTTGCAAAGCAGCTGTCACTGCCTCTCAACCACCAATGCTTGACTATTTTTTTATCTTTATCTGGATTTAGAATAGTCATACAGTTTAACAATGGCTACTTCTGACTAATGATGAATAAAGTTAAAAGAATTATTATAATATCATCATTTTCAATTATTATTTATTTACTAAAGAATAAAGATGTCTCCATACTAATTCATTTTTTTCTGATTCTTCGCCCCTGTTTTTCACAATGTATCATGAAAATTGTCTTATTTCATTTATCCATCTCTCATATGGTCTTTTTCTAGGTCTTATACAAACTTTCGAAATTTTATTAACATCTCTTCTAGAAGCCACATTTGTTCTATATGTGTACTGGTGCACCCAATGTACTTTCTTAATAGGCAATAACACCAGATGACACCCAGCCACATTTAGCAACAAACTGCTACACATTCGAAATAGAGATAAAATTATAACCAACCCCCACTTATATGCAGCAACATGGTCATTGTTAAAACAACCATCAATGCTGTGAATGCTACAAAGAAAGCTATCATACAACTAATTTTCAAAGTGACATGCGGACAAAACTAAATAAGCTCATCAAACTTTAGAACTCTGATTATTTTTGCTTTTTTATTTTTTATATTGTTATATTCCATTAACCACAAAGTGTAACCACTAAATTCATTTATATATATTTACCCTAATATTATTCATTGTCGGCTAAATTTGAAATTTTCTAGATGTAAACTTGTATGAACAATTGAGATCAATAAAGCCTTTATTGAAACTTAATAATAATAATAATAATAATAATAATAATAATAATAATAATAATAATAATAATAATAATAATAATAATAATAATAATAATAATAATAATAATAATAATAATAATAATAATAATAATAATAACAACAACAACAACTTACCAATCCAGTGATTAAGGAGTGATAAAACATATATATTGTCTATTTATGCCTAAATACTCTTTAAAATTTTAAAATTAATTATCTATCATATTTTGTTCTCATTATTAGCAAAGTTCAACATAGTCTTACATATCTACAATAAATTATTCATATCTAAGCCAACCAAAAATGCTATAGAGGTAAGAGTGAAATTCTTCAATATCTTGATAAAAAACCATTAAAATGTCAGATAAAGCCATGGTAAAATATACATGCTTTCCTAAATGTACTACAAACAAAATCCTTCTACAAATAATTAATTAAGGCAAAGTGAAATGTGTAATAGCATAGCTTATAAAATTCACCTATTTTACATGATTAATAAAGAATTTAGAACTTTTTCATTAGTCAGAAAAAGTAATGGGATTGTACATCAGTTCAAAATATTAAATACAATTGCCTTAAATAAGAGAGAGAGAGTGAAGCTACTATCTCCAATATGAATATGAGCATATATATGTACACTAACAAGACAACAAATAATAAGAGAAGTGCCACAATTTTTTAAAAATAATGTAGCAAAATAATGAGATAGACTAATTCTACCATCGCTAAATATACTGGCATTAGTAAGCATCCTTAAATAGAGAAACTATATCTACTATCTCTAACAAAAATACTATAGCTAATGAATGTGAAAGATGATAAATAATAATTAATGCCAAATATGTTACCATTAACATCAGACAATAAATAAGCATAAAATACATAATAGAAACATACATCTACTTATTCAACATACAAAACATACCTTTATTAATAAATGATTCATATGTAAAAAAGAACACATACTATTTCAAAATTTTCAAATATAATAGAATGATATTATGAAAAGATTAAGTCAAAATAATTTAAAAATAGCATGTAAAATATAAAGTAATATGCAACTGAAATAAAACATTAATGAATACCAGAAGGCTTGTGCATAAAATTTCTATCTAGTGCATACTCATCTAATATCAAACTAGTTTCTAGATTGTGGCTTTCATCAGTGAGGAGCCTTGGATCTGAGAGCACTGCACCTATATCTTTGGATAACAGTTATGAGCAAGCATAAGAAATGGTGATCATGTGATATTTAGTAGTGAAATAAAGCATAATATACATAAATTAAAAATACAAGTAAAATTTAACATTCTACCATTTAGAATATACAACAAAACAAGTAAAAGTTCTATTTTCTGCTGACTTCTTTAATCAATCACCATTAGACTGGAACATAAATAGTAATCTTTGGCAATAAGGACTTGTGTACAGCAAACATATCCATCATAAAGTGCAGTATAATTATAATATCAAAATCTAGAATATAATCTATGAAATAAAGAAAGTACTTCTTGGATATCCTTAGTAAAATTCCAAATAATTATGCTAGCAAGTAATAGAATACATGTATAGCCATTCATTGACTGTATAAACATCCTTGGATTTAATTTGTAATGAATGTTCATTAATTTGCAATACATATCTTCTTAATATTTAAACTCAGGTTTTTCAAAAATTAATCCATCATAAGATTTATCTCAATTTGTTTAATAAAGAAATATGATATAGTAGAATACTTCCATTAAATTTTATTCATCCAATATTATAAAGCATTTGCAAGAAAAAATATTTATTTTAAATGTTACATTTATCACCATAGCCATCTCCATAGCAACATTTGGGGAAAAGAAAAGAACTGGCAGGGTTTCAAATATTGCAGGCATTTACAAAATAATTAAAATACAGAAAAGTCATTTAAATTCATTCAAATATAATATCATTTTAAGGTATATTTTATATTTCAATTTATGAAGTAAAAACATTTAAATTTTACATAATATTTATTAAACAATATATTCCCAGTCAATTATATTATTAGTGCCACCTTAAGAAAATTATTTCTTTCTTTCAAAGAAAAGAAAATAGTCATAATAATAATTTTACTGTGTCACTATAAGTTAACAATATATTTCATTTAAATAAGCACAAATGCAATTTTTTTTTCATTGAAGTATAAAATTATAATTAATTTAAGTATTTCTTTTGTAGATTTAAATAAATTCTTTAAACATCTGATAAGATACAGTCATATTAAAAATATAGTCTTTATCCTAAGAATTAAAAGTGCTTAACTTGAAGTAAATAAATTCCGGATAATATTTAATATGAAATGACTATTTAAATAAAATACCAAGAAATTATTAATACTTTTAATAATATTATTGCTGATAACAAATATAAATATGTTGTGAGATATGTAAATATATAACAATGTTCCTATGTGAGTTGAAATTGACAATGGCTCTTGCATCATTACAATGGCAATAATAATAATAATAATAATAATAACTTTTGAAGTTTTTCAATATAAAAAAATTAAAAGATAACATTTTAAACATTGTAACAACAAAATTGAATTAGCAATAAATCTGGTTGGGCAATGAAGGTTTTAGTTCATTTATGTGTTTCACTTCAAACAATTGTGCCTAGATAATGTAATTTAGCTTAATATACGTAAGTTAAGAAATAATAAATTTTAAAAAAATTACATTTTTTTTTCAAATTTAACTGGAGTTTTTTTAAAAATTAAACTGTTACAAAAAAGTGAAATGAGAAATATAAAGAAATCTTAGTAGCCATGTGTCAATTTCACCTTATTTATAATAGTAAGTACATGACCATTTTACAATCCTTATCATTAATCTTTTAACCAATAAGCTCTTCTCTAATTATTTCAAATCCTTGATCTAATGTAACTAGGGGAGGTTACCAACTAAAAATTAGTTAATTATTCAGTTTATTAAAAATAAATAAATTTTATCTTGTCTAGACAAACAAAAATCAATTTTCTTTTGTCTAGACAAACAAAAATCATATTTACTTTCTGCTACAATAAAATAATTACTTAAAATTACAGACACTATGATAAAACAAACCATTACATAATGAAATTTACATTAATTATTTAATAATACAAATGTTACAGATAATATTTAATACATTTATTTAACACTGTCTTAAATTAGACAAGGTTCTCAGAAATGATTATTTAAATTGTCTTTTTAAAACTAGACATTAAATAATATTTTAAAATAAATAATATTAAATTAAATATAATATTTATTCAATTTTTCAAGATTCACATATCAATTACTTTAAAAATCTATTTTTAATTATTAGTTTTATTAAACTTTTTTATACAAATAAATTTAAAATACTTAACTAGAAGACTATGTGTTAAAATTAAAATGAACTAAAATGTTATAGATTCAATTTAATACCAGCATACCAAAATATAGGAGTTGAACCTGGTTTTTTAATTTTAAAAATTAATACAAGCTTTATGAAACATTTTAACAGTTAAATTAGAAATAAATAATATTATTAACTTGAAAATGCACTGATTGTCATTTTATTTTATCAGCTTTTTAAATTTTAATACTTTAACATGATAAGCACTCATTTGGCTTAAAAATATTATAACTTATGCTGTCAAAATTATTTTTTAGCTGTACAATCTATAAAATACTGATATAGTAACTTTTCTATATAAAACATTATGGCTTTCTAATAAAATATATTGATTACAGAATTAAACTATATAATATTTTAGATGTCTTAGCACAAAACTTGACTTGGCATTTACTTTCTGACAAAGCTAAAAGTCATATAGATATATATTGTAAGTGCCTAGATTAATGCTATATGTCACAGTATTTAAAAAAATTAAGAAGTTTATTGGCATTGCTTAATCATCATTTCATTTGATCTATGGATAATGGAGGTGTTGAAGTATTCATGTTAACTAAATAACAATATAACCTAATATTTTAAAATAATATTATTTACTATAATATTAGCATCAAATCATAAATCTGTTGTGATCAATTTCAGGGAAGGTATAAATCAGTTAATAAATAAATAGATTCTGGAAAATAATTAAGTGAATCAAAAAAATCACTTGAATAAATCAATATTATTATTAAGTATTACACATTTTAATTTCTGTTACTACAATCTCCATAGCAACATATATTATAAAATTAAATGTTTTATGTTTCATACATGTTTTGTTTATTAATTAGTAATGGAATAGATTACTAAAAATATGTGTAATATATATATTTGAAATTCTTGATTGTTATCTATATTGGGATTGTCTAAGTATTTACTGGTTTCTAATGGTTTTATATATATATATATATATATATATATATATATATGTTTATAATGGTTTTATATATATATATATATTGAAAGGTAGTGAAAATGTAATATAAATTCTTTATTTTTGGTTAAAAATAAAAAATAATATTCAACTTGTAAAGCAGAATTATATTTTCACTGTATCCAATTATTTCAAAATATTCATTTTACTTATTAATTGGAGGCAAATTTTCTTAAACAATTTTTTTATATCACTGAGTGAGATTTGAGTGATATTCAACAGTTGTCCTGACAACATTAACATCAGCAAGAGTATGTTACAAATAGAACCAAAATGCCACATCTTGAATTCTTGTAATTTTATTGTTGCCTGGAATGAACATGTTTATATTCATCTTTAAAAACTTGTTAAAATTGTAACGAGCACAGATGTTCGTTACATTGTTTTTTTTTATATTTATTAAACATGAAAGTAAAGTAAAAAGTTCGCATTTAAAAATTTTCTTTAAGAATTAAAAATTGAAACTAAATATCATCTTAAACTCATATATCTTAAATCGCACAGATAAAAAAAAAATTATTAAAATAAAACTGTATTAAAAATAGAAAAGGTATTTTAAAAACAAAAACTTAAAAAGATTTAGAGATAAAAATATATCTTTAATCTTGAAAAACACAGAAATTAATCAGAAATGGAAATGATTGTTAATTAGTTAAATGTAAACCAGCCTTGGGCATTTAAATGTAAAAACATCGGTCAGATAGGAAAACAATAGAAACAAATAGCCAATGAAAGAAATCCATCGGGAAATCGGACCTCAGCGAAAGGATCATCACATCGATGACATAATGCCAAGTCAATCCTTCGAATACGTATAAAAGGAAAATTTGGAAATTATTAATTAGTGTGATTATGATTATTACGATGTGACAGATAGGTGTTAGTGCGGGAGAAGGGATTGAAGTGACGCACGATTCAATCCCTTCAGTTTTGCCAAAGAAAGAAAGAGAAATGAACTATCGTTTTCTACATTGAGGACCAACTAAACTAAAAAACCTCCGAATAAATAAATAAACAACGGCTAAATGGATACCAACCTTTTTAGGACGGCGTGGGAATTCACGTTCATGGCAAGCAACGGATAAAGATGAACTGTTTTAAACCGTAAGAACTTTATAAATAATGAACATTAAATTAAAATTTTCTATATTTAAATGATTGCAATATGATCCTATCTGACCAAACTAAATTCTTTATTAATAGTGTTATTTGATGTATTTTTTTTCTTATTTATGTAAAATCATTTCCATTTATTTATTTTTTATTCTTTAAGTTTTTATCATGATTTTTTTGTTTTTCGTTAAATTAATTATATAAATGTTAAACTTAAGTCGGGCGTGAATGGCTGTATAGATTTGTAAAGTTATATTAGGGGGAGGGTAATCTTAGGTTATTTATGTCGTTGTTAGATTGGGTCAATGGATTGGATATATTGATGTAGTTAGTAGATGTAGTCGGAGATTCGCTACTGGCAGAATCGTTTATATTTACGCCGCACTCACCCGTTTGCCTATGAAAGGAATTATAAGACGGAGAACGCAGTTCCTTTCTATGGAGTTTTTTTTTATTGTTCTTCTCGTTAGATAGATGTAATATCCCTATCTGATGAGAGTCAATGCCTTCTCTTAATCTTTTTGGTGCTGTCGTATTCCGTATTACATTGAATACATCGATGTATCAGATGAATTGATGCCAGTTTGACTGCGAATTTTAGCCTAAGGTTAAATAGGGATATAATATTTTATTTTCAAATGCAAATCTACGTGGTCTATTCATACTTGACCCTAAATAAAAATGCATTAAATTTAAGTTGTTTATAGACGCTTGCATGGATTGGTTATCGGTTAAGTATGTTTTGGGTTTTCATATTTGATCAAAATATATAGACATTCGATAAATAATGATACCTTACGGTGAGTATCTAAAATGTATTTATTCGGATGTCTTTTAAGTTATTGGTGACAATGCAAGTATCTTATGGTGAATACTATTGGGTTACATATAAATTTCCCTCCGCAATTTGTCAGTAATCAATAATTTTGTATTTTGATCGTTTATGTTTACTTTGGAATGTTTTTAACCGTGTAATCTATGTAACCGATCTATAGCAACATATTAAAACAAGCTTTTATAATCCCATCTGTGCGAACTTAATTAAAATGTAAACTTATAATATAATAGAAATTAAAATGTAAATTAAAATCTAAGGTAAAGTTAAAAATAATGTTAAATGTTAAAATGTAAAACTAATCTAAAATAATTTTAAATCTTATATATATATATATATGTGATAAATAAATGTTTGTATGTTAATTACTGGCAGTGGCTTATTTTATTCCTCTTATATATATATTCTTATATTATATTTTTAAATCTCTGCTATTCCACTGAGCTAGTGACATGGGCTAACGACCGGAAACAAAATATAAAAAAAAAAAATTTTTTTTTTTTTGGACTTACGTATCTGCCTACTTTATAAATTTTTCTAGGTTCAAATGCCTAGATGGAGCCCGTAGTGCAGATACGTTAAGTGCTATTTTCCGCATTGTTACAAAATTTTATATTATTTTAAGTGATTAATTTCTCCAATCATGGGAGGATAAACTCATCCATCTGCACATTCAATTGGCGCATCTCATTGATGAAATTCCAAGGGATATGGCAAAATATAAAACAAAATAAAATCATCAACATGAGTTGTATTGCAAGTTGGCTATAAATAATATTCCACTGTCAAAATCTAAAATTGCATCCATTTATTTGTGATGGATAAAAATCCCATGATGTGCATATGGATATCTTATTCTGATCAAGGAATTTCACAAGATCGATTAACTCAACTTATGTGTGATATTAAGGAGTTTAAATTTCATTTTCTTAATTTGGAAAGAAAAAGCTAGCATTTATTATTCACCCGGATATAACTGAATTTTGTCAATAAAAAAATTATCTTTATACATTATTACCAATGAAAAAGGAAAATAAAGCCAGTGAAGTGTGATTCTGCATATTGGAATTTAAATGCGAAAATAATTGAATTCAAATCTGCAATAGTTATCATTCATGTTTGTCTTCTCTATTTAAAAGAAAACCATCTTTATGCATTAGGATCAGAAACAAGGAACTGAGAGCTATGATGGATTACTGGATAAAAAGAGAAACGAGCGTGTTCATTTGTGGTATGATATCTATGTGGATATATTTTTCGTTTGAAAAAAAAAAGTAAAGAAAAATGCGTAATGTTTTGTTAATATTTTATTTTAAAACATAGGGTTAAATGATATATGTGGGTTGTTATAGGATTCACATGATAAAAAGATCAGAGTGATTCATTTTTGTTTTTATTATTTAAACTCATTTGATGATATTGGTTATTACAACCCGCTGGTTTCAAATATTTAATTTTTTTTTATGTTCAAGATTTAACTTGGGAATATTCGGATAGAGAAGGATTTAAATATAATGGATTTTTAATTATTTAGAAGTTACATTAATAAATAAATAGAGATCAATTTTTATTTGATCACATTTTTTTAAAAATCGTTGTATATTCTATTTAAAGTCTCAGTAAGATATTTAAAATCTCTCCTTCAGTTTTATATATAGTATTATTGTTATGCAACACACCTTTGAATTTCATGTATGCATATTTTATTCTAGACTGACAATTATTTATATATTAAAGAAATATAGTATTGTATTTTTTTTAACTGGCTACGATTTTAGTCTACTGCAGATAATGTTTGTTATTGTTCTTTTATATACATTTTTTATTACTATTATAAATTTTTAATTATTAACCAACAAATTTAGAGATGATTAAAATCTTGTGAATCTGTCTAATTATTTTTTTTGAATGTGTGGGGTAATTTTTAGTACTTAAAGTTTGATCCAAGTTGTCTTGCATTGGTGGTCGCCGATGCTATGACACTTAAAAAAAGGTTGATCCAAGTTCAAACCCATTTTTGTAAGTGAAATAGAGTTAGATATATGTATATTTTCTTATACATAATGGTTAAGTCGGATTAGATATAAATTTTATATTTGTCACTACATTTAAATATTTGTTTACTTATCTAGGGTTGCATTATTAACTTGCTTATTTTGTCCTGTTACAAAAATCTTAATAGATTTTGTTCTATCATTAGTCAGAATGATTTGTCTTAATCACCTTTAAATTTCTTTGAAGTGGGGATGATAAATAGTGATTTTAATTTGGTAAATATCCAATAGAAAACTATGGTATATTTTATATATAATGTGATTGGATATGGCCAAATGCAAGATTATCTAATAGATTTATTGATTGGGAATTCTTGTAGAGTGTTTCATTTTAAAACATAACTTATGCAATAATTGCATATCGATATAATGTAAAGTATGAACACAATATTAATATTATGTTTAGCATTTTATTAAATTAGATATAAAACTGAGTAAGGGTTTATTTTATTTAAACATCATTCTCAGTAAATGTTATATTTTATTTAAACATCATTCTATATATATATATATATATATTGTGTAGGTTTAGAAAACATTCTCAAAATGTTATTATAGTTATTTAGAAATTAGTTGATTTAAGTAGAATATCATTGAATTTTAACATAGATTTAGATCACTATGTGTAGTAGTTGATTCATAAAAGTATATCAGATTTATTGATTTGAATTTGGTTTCATCCAATAATAAATTAAATAAATATCTTAGGCATATATCATTGTTTAGGACAATGATATATGATTTCACTGCTTATGGCAATTTACATTGGAATAGTGAATAGATTTGGTGATGTCTGAAGTGATGATCTTATTTGATTTCTTTTGTTTAAAAACATTATCTGAATAAATTAGATTTTAATAGAGATTGTTATTAGTATTTTATTATGGTGTAGTGGGCAATCCAAATAATTATGTATTGGAATATTATTGCCTAGTGTCATTAATGACTGAGCTAGATAATTTTACACTGGTTATCACAGAGTTACTATTTATTGATGCATGTTTTGCTTTGTTACAAATGACATTTAAATCATAAGGGCATTTTTTCATTATCTTTTATTTCCATTTAATATTGGTAATAAGTGGTTATCTAAAAATGTATTAGGTCAATTTCTTTTATTTTATGACAAATGTTTACTGGATAAATGTAGAGAGGTAATGAGGTAGAAGATTCATTATTATTGTTACAAAGTAGCTACCCGATGCTAACCGATGATGGTCATGTACTGGTTGCAATTATTACAAAATGCCAAATCAACTTTAGAGCTGTTATAAAATGGCATTTCACATTTAGGTTAGATTTATCTTAATATGAACAATGTCTCAATTCTGAAGCATACTAAAGTTTTTATATTCTCATCCCATATTATAATCATTATTCTATTACAAAATGATGACCAATGATTGGGATATGTTTTATTCAGATTATGTTGATCATTTTCCCAGTGACATCATTTTTATCACATTACAATATATACTTGAGGAGGGTTAAAAAATATACTGAAAGTACTTCTGTGAATTGAAAGACTGTATATAATAGTTAATTATGGTTATATTTATTAGTTTTATTGTTATTACAATTAGTTTTTTAATTAACAGACATTTTATTTGTAATATATATAATACAATGTAAGAGTGTTAATATTTTATTGTATTTTAGATTCACTTATTTAAAAACATATAGAAACATAGAAATAATAAGCTCAAAAGTTAATATTTTACATGGGGAAAAATTAATAAAAAATTATGAATATGAAAAAAAAACATTGAATTGAATTTATTTTTACGTTTTAAACTTATTTTTTTTTTTTTTTAAAAGAGTTATTAAATGGCATCTTTTTCTCTGTAACTTTTTCTTTAGCAGTTTTGCTTTCAAATTAAATAAATAGTAATCAAATTAATTAATTTATGGATGCCCCATGCTTTTATTTTAATTTAAAAATTACTACCAAAATTGTGGTTAAATAATGAAATTATTTTGGGGGTTTTATTGCATTGATCATCAAATTAAATAAAAGCATTTTTTATAAAATATTTTTTATGTATATTATTTCTTACATTTTAGTCATTCGATATTTTGCAACAGACATTTTTCAACTACTCATATTCAAATTTTAGAACTGAGACTGTAAACAAAATCTTCATATTTCTAGCATTTGAAATAAAATTCATGCATATTAAAATTCATTTACACAATTTTTATAATTACGAAGGCAGCAATTAAAAAAAAAAACAAGTTTTAGTTAACAATCAAGAGAAATTAATATTTCATTTCTTTTACTTTTAATTAACTGTAAATGCTGTTTAGTGAATTATATATAAAATTTTATGAAGATATATTTTTAAAAAATATACCATCATCCATTGTGTATCACTAAAACTTCATAGAGCCAAAATTAATATAGTTTGAAATTCAGTCACCTAAACTCTTTTAGACTGGACAACCATGTCATCAACATGAAAATGTTGTATTATCATGATTACTTAACACATGTACACAATTTGAAAAAATTCCATTAGATAAAAGTATGACAGAAAATTGGTTACAATATTTAACCTAAATCCAAACATTTAAAAATTGACACTATTTTTCAGAATTTTAAGTTTTATAAATTAAAAATCATTTTAATTTTTTATTATCATTTAGCACAGCGATGGGCAATTACTTGCGTTTTAACACTTTAAAATGGGGAACTTTCTCTTTAGGTTTTTGTTTTATAACCAATATGTAAAGTTTGTTTTGGAAAGGTGCTTACATCATCTATCAGAAGTTTATTTTATCTAGATAAGTTTTGTTAAATTTTTATTTGCACTATGCTTTTTCTATGAATATTTTACAATTTTAAATATAATTTTTGACTTCTCTTAATTACTATTTCTTATCATAAGTTCCAATAATGTTTTCTATTTATGTTATAAATATATGACTTGCTTAAATTTAGAAGGTATTGACAATCTGTGATTAGAGAAGTTGCATTATAATAGTTATCTACAGATATTTAAATTATTTTGGAAATGGCTATTGTACTTATATGCTGTCAAATATGAGTTAAAGAACTTTCAAATATACTTTCTCTTAGCATCTTTCAATTTGAATTGGCTGAATAAGTTTTTAAAAAAGATAAACTAATGGTCTGTTAATATAATATATGTACTCAAAACTCTTATTTTTATTAGTTACTTTTTTTATATATAAAGTAGTTTTGTAAAATCTTTTTAAATGATTCTTTATTTCAGATATTTTCTAAATAAAATAAATTAATACATTGTACAGGCTTAAACCTGCATTTATATATGTAATACATGCGGGATTTGAACTCAGACTTTGGTGGGTCAGCAATATGAGATGGCACTGAGAGTAGTGAGTCATGTGAAAGTCTGAGTTCAAATCCTGCATATATTAAATAAAATAAAGAAAATAAACGTTACTAGTAGTAGTTTTATTTATGGACCAGACTGTGCTATGTAAAGCCTATTGTTTTTTTTAATTAATTACTTTAACAATTTTTTTGAGACCCTAACCCATCTGATTGGCTGTCATATAAGCATTCTAAAATGCACATGTAAGAAGGTCTCAGCCTTTCACTTTAATTACAAACTGCTTGCACTTAATAAATAATATTTACATACATTATTGTCAACATCATAAGTTCTGAAAAAATTACTTCATTGTAAATTGAAAGATTTCACATTGTTGATTTAGAAATAATATGCAATGAGTTAAATGTGAAGATGTTTTAAGCTTCACGCTCTTTAGTCAAAATGCTTCAGACTGGCTTAGATATATAGAAATTTAAATAAATAAGAAGGTGGAACCCACTTTTTCTTATAAAATCTCTGTCTTGGGTTGTGACATGAGAGCTCCCTATACAGTCATCATTACATTTGATTGGCTGTCATATAAGCATTCTAAAATGCACATGCGAGAAGGTTTCAGCCTTTCACTTTAATTTTGATATTTAATGTAAATTAAGCAAAAGATTTTAATATTATATATTAAATGTGAAAAATGTATCCAGCCAGAAGGCCATTATTTCAGCTTCAATTATATTCCAGCCAAAACTTTTTAAGATTTAATGTAAATTAAACAGAAGATTTTAATATTATATATTAAACATAAAAATATAGTCCCCTGAAAGGCCATTTCAACTTCAATTATATTATGCTAATGAAAACTAAATGCATACACAGTATTAAAGCATATTTTTTTCCATCTTACTATATATGATATTTCAAACATGAATTTATATACTGTACTCACATTTTCTTTGTAATTTAAAGATGATACCTCTTTAGCCCAAAATTCTTGTACTGATTTTTTTCTGAGCAATTTTTATTAATTTTTTACCTAAATGTAATAATACATTAACCAAAATTAAATGTAAATACATTATTATAGCATCTATGTTTTTGCCTACATTTCAAACATGAATTCATATACTGAAGTCACATTTTCTTCATGATTTAATTAACATATCTCTGTAATTAAAAGCATGTTTTTTCTGAGCATTTTTTTAATGTCAGAGACCATTGTTATTACAGAATTGGTTGCTTTATCAAATTTTCTTTTAAGATTTAATATAAAAATTAAAAAAAAAACATGATGATATTATAGAAATAAATAAAATCAAGTCATACATCATGTGACGTAACTTGATATGTTTGTCATAAAATAAAATAATGAGTGTGCTAATAGCTTTAAATAAGCTTTATCCACAAATGCTGCTAGAGAAGTCATTTAAAATCTATATTTAGAATTATTCTCATTCCCAAACCAGTTTCAAGTTATTGGCTCTTTTCAGTGAATGAAGTACTAGGATATTCAGACACTAGATCTAAAATATCAAGAATGCTCATTATTTTATTTTGTAATATAAGTCTATCAAGTTAAGTCACATGATGAATGACTTGATTTTATTAATTATGATAGTTTTGCTTTTGAATCAAGGGGTGTTACATCACTAGGGCCATTAATATGTAGTATAGCTGGAAATTATTCAGACCCATATAGCTATTTGAGTTATATAGCTGGATTTGAAGACATATAGATGTCTTAAAAATTTCAGATTTTTTACTTAGTAGTTAAGTATCAGATAAGTGATTTCCTTGAGTTGGTATTTTAGATTTAGTGTCTGAATATCCTAGCTCCTCACTGATGAGAGACAATAGCTCAAAACTGGTTTGGAAATGGGGATATTTGAAAATATCTTGGCCATATTTTTTGCTTATTCCCAGAAAATTTGTTAGTTAAATTATTTTGAATTGATGGAAATTCAAAGTCATGAAAATTTCATAATTTATTTAAATATTCCAAATATAAATATAGAAAAAAATATCGTTAAATCCAGATACCTATTTTTTAAAAACTTCTGTTATCCAAAAGAAGTTCAAAAATGATCTTTAACCTTTTATAATAAATAAATAAGGTTGTATACATATTTTCAAACAAAATTAAAAAAAAAAACATTCAGCAAACATCTATAAATTAAAAGGTCTAATTGAAAAGTGAGCCTCTCTTTTTTTATAAAAATTTTAATCCAGTGCCTCTATTTGATTTATGTCAAATTTTGTAATCTTCAATTGCTAAGTAAAGAAGAAGGAAAAAAAAATACTAACTAGAAACTTACCCTATATTTTAAATAAGGAATTAAGGGGGGGGGGGGGCATCAATCAAATAAATTATTGTTTTGATTATGGTTTGTTTACTATCATAATTTTTTATACTGATACAAAAATAAGCATATTTTGTGTTTAAAATTTTTATATTGTTATTAATAAAGAAATACAGTATATATTTAAACAAAATTATAGATAGTAAAGTTAATGTTTATTTCAATTTTTGGCAGTGTTTTTGGGTTTATGAAAAAGTAAAAGATTTAATTTTGAAAAATATACACATTCAAAATACTCAGGAACCAGAGATTTCAAATTAATACTTTACTTACAATGCAGATAAAATCAAACTTGAAAATTATGATTTTGGGACTATTGTTTTGCACTGGCACCTTGAAGTGAGTGCATTTATGATACTAAATGGATATAAAATAATCTATTAAGGTACAAAATTATTTTTAAAAAATGTTTATAATAAGGGCTATCAAGATTTCAGGGATGACAATTTTTTCTATAGTATGACTGACCATAAATTGAATTTCCCACAATATAAATTTGGACATCTATAAATCATTCTTCACAGAATAGTAGCAACTCTTGAAAGAGAAGTGCCTCACAGTCGAACCCATAGTAATCAATGGATGGTAGTAGGTTTGTGCATCAAAATGCTATCTAGTGCCTACTCATCCAATATCATCAGACTAGTTTCTAGCTTGTAGCATTTACCAGTGAGGAACCTTGGATCTGAGAGCAATGTACTTTGATCTTTGGATCTAATGCAACTCACCAACAGCTACTTATTATCTTTTTATTTAATTGTAGATCTATGAACCCAAACTGAAAACATAATAATGTTTTCAATTTGAGCTCATTTTCTTGTGTGGCTGCTGGAGGGTTGCATTATATCCAAAGATTTAGGTGCAATGCTCTCAGATCTAAGGCTCCTCACTGATGAAGGCCAAAAGTTAGAAACTAGACTCAGCCTATTTGGTGAATAATCACTAGATATGAGTTTTGATAAACAAACTTTTGATTACTATGACTTACATTGAGGGGCACTGATATTTGGAGTAAGTTGCAACTGTTTAACAAATTGTGTAAGTATAGAAAATGATGATCATGTTTAGTGGTTTAATATTTTTTGTGTGAGATATAGTAATACTAAGATTCCCATAAATCAATGATTATGCAAACTCAAAACTAACATACAACTTTAAATAAGAAAAATGAAGGAAGAAAGTTTAGTCATATAATTTTGAAATCAATACATAGATTTATATAATTGTAAAAAAATACTTTTAATAATGTAAATGACGTTTTTTTTATTTGATTAATAAAGGTATTGTTTAAAACAAAATAACAATAGCTTTAAACATTAGAAGTTTAATGATAACTTAAACATTAGAAATTATTATTATAGTTAAAGTATGATTATAAAAGGTATTTAAACTACGTAATAATTGTCAGCAATAATATGTAAACATAAGATGTTTTTGAGTCGTTATCCTACCTCGTGACAAAATTATATATGCACACATATGGCAAACATATTTTTGTATATATTTTTTAATGTTTTGAAATATCTCACTATCAATTTTCACTTCATTAAAATATAAATTTTTTATAGCAATTATAATTCCTATAATCAAAAATAAAACACTCATGCATATTATTAAGTAAACAAAGTTTTTTTTTTTAAAGTAATTAGTGTGGTCATGTGAATAATTATATATTCAAAATAATTCCAAGTTATTTTTAAAAATTCGTCTTTAGCAATTATTTTCGCAATTATTAAAAAAAATTAGTAAAACATTAAGTTACTCCATTAAAAAAAAAACATAAATAAATTGAATTAATAATTAGACAAATATTTAAACTATCCTTAAATAAAATTAATTTATACGTATAAACATTGATAATGATGATACAGAAAAATGTCTCCAGTATTAATATTATTTACATGTTATAATTTTATAGAGCGTATTAGAAATATATCATCGTCAGAAATTATAATGTTTGCCTAAAGATTTATGATCGTGGCATTTTAGTTGTACTTATATGTTAGACTATTAACATCATCCCAAATTAAATATTGAATGCCTTTAGAAAAATTTTAAACTTTATTTAAATCTTGCAATTGCATTCAATTGTTAATAATAGATACAGGTTAACATATACTCAACATTTCGAGTAGTATTATTCTCCACTTTTCTTTAAGTATTGCTGGCCCAATCAGTGTCAATACCAGAATGGGAATCGAACCTGTGTCTTTAAATTGAGCCTTTGTCAAAATTCAATATTCAAGAATCTAAGAGTCCAGGATCGATTCCCATGCTAATACTGTCATCGGTCAGATCAGCAAGACCTGAAGAAGAGAGGAGAGTGATACTATTCAAAATATTGTGTATTTAACCTGTCTGTTGTTACCAGCAGTTGAATGTAATTCGAAAATTAAATTTAAATTCTTTTTAAAACTATTCAATATTTAATGTTAGATCATGGAAATAAACCATCTCATAAGTACAATAAGAAATCATAGGTTCAGAATTTGTAGTTGCATGATGTTTTCTCTCTAGCATTCCCTATTCCTTGTAAAAGGCCTCAGTGAATACCAGTCACTTAGAAACCATTTTTGAAACCATCTGCCCATAATGTATAGGATCTTTCACTTTTATTTATACTTTGTATTACCATATATTAAGATATTTCAATACAAATTATTCTTTGATTTTTTTTTTTTTTGTTGTCTTAACTATAAATGTATTATTACATTCAATTATTATTTTGAGTTTTGCCATTTTTAGTTATCAGCATGAGGTTTGTGAAAATGGATATTTGAAATTTGGTGCACTATCACAGAACCACTTGAAGGTGGTCTTTAAATATGGGGTGGGGGTGGAATTTTTTTTCCATATGTCATAGCATTGGCTGGATGGCAAACCCACAACAACCATCTGCAACCAACTACTTGCTTGCAAGGTTGCTGTGCTGACCTCTCGGCTAACAACACTTGACAACTGTATTGTTTTTACTTAGTTGTATTTATTTACAACACAGAATTTTAATAAGAAAATTCTTAGCAAATCATTTAATAAACTTCATTTATTTAATAATTCCTATGAAGCAATAGACCTGGAAAAAACAACAACAATATGTATATTGCCAATTTATTATAATCTATCAAACAAATTATGACTTGATGGTCATCTATTCATTATCAACATCTTTACCTCAAGGTTTTTGCACATTTATGTACATAACTATGCTATTAAACTTGGAGTCTCCGCAATACAAATTTTATCCATAATTTTTACTGGTAAATATTTAATCTTGATCAGAACTTACCTTTCCATTCATCTTTTGCAATGTTTATATGTTGTATTTTGACTGGATATTTAATCAGTGAAAGTCAAATGTGAGAATAATAGACACCCTTCAATGAAAAGAGACCAATGTCCAAATATTGTTTTCAGAGAAGTAAAGCACACGTGAAGCAATATAGAATAAAATATAGCCTCTATTTTGAAAGAATTAAAAATTAATTACTCATTTAAAGCTTACTACATTTATTTATAATTATATAGAAATGATATAATCATATTATAATTAGTAGATTAATTAAAATAAAAATGAAAATATGATGATAATAGATTATTGAATTGAATTTTGTTATTAAAAAATAACTTACTTAATATACTTATTTTTAAAAAAATTTCATTAAAAGGTGGATGAATGATTAATGAAATTGATATTTTCTAAATGTTAAATAGAACGTTTTTTTGGTGAGATGAAAAATTGGAATATATTTCTCAGAATCTGTATTTGGATTTTTTTTTCTAATGAGTCCTCAATATGAAGATTGCGAGTAGAGTAAGTTATTAAATATACAATTAATGTATCAAGTCTTCAGTTTCTATGCTGTTTGTCATAAAATATTTTCTAAATTTTAACCTGTAGATATTGATAAAAATATGTTGGAGATATGCAAAAAGATTACCTAGATTGACACAAATTATAATAAATTTTACATTGAAAAATTTTTAAATGGAAAATTTAACACAATTATATCATTGGATTATATGTGTCATGGATACTTAATAGAAGAGAAGTACAGGACTTCAGATGATGTAATAAAGTAGAGATATGTTAGAATTGACTAGAATGGATCTAAAGTAAAGGACATGAGTAAAAAATAAACAGGTATGTTTGACATAATTGAAAGAATTAAATTGCTGAAATGAAACTGAGCTGGATGTAGTGTTAGAAGAGATGATAATAAATGAAGACGCTGAAGTATTAAACTGAATTCCATGATATTTCAAATGATCTGTAAAAAGATCTTGGATGAGATGTGCAATGAAATAAAAACATTTGATGGTGTAATATGGAAAAAAGAAATAAATAAAAAAAACTGAAGCTTGGACATAGACCCTCAATCTGTAATGAATCAATGGAGCTAAAAAGGGTAATATTATTGTAATATTGTAGATAGTAGTCAATACTGCTCATGTCAGATATACATTTATTAAAAAAATAATTTAGAATGTGGAGATGAGAATTTTTTTTTTCATATTTTTTATAACAAGTTTTAACTTATTTAAAAAAAACTATATTCCTTAATTGCTAATATAAAAAGTCCAAACATTTTTTAATATAATAAGAATATGAATGTTTATAATTTTTTAAGAGTAATTGTAAAAGAGAGAGAGAAAATATAATAATTTTTTCTTTCTCTCTATTTTCAGTAATTTCACTTATCTACTAGTTTTAATTAAAAAAATAAAAGTGGTAAATAAGCAAAATTTGAAGTAATGTTTAAATGTTTTTTTTTAAAAAAAAAAAAAGTGTTAACATTTATTATTTCTTAAATTGGTTGTCCTCTTCAATGTATGTCTATTGATTGATCCACATCCTTAATTTTGGAATCATTTCTTAACCAATCACAATTCAGTTTTTTACATAACAAAATTTAATAATCTTTGTTTTAGATATTTCCCTCATTTTTTAAAAAAAATTGAATCATAGTTTTGAAATTCTTCTTTAATTACTTTTTTCCAAAAGTAAAACAATATAATCAGACTAATTACACTGATCTGATAAACACTGCCTGTTGTATTGAAGAGAGATTAAAAGAAAAAAATAAATTTATTTATTTAAAATAAAATTAACAAAATGTTAATTTTTTCTTTTCATTTAAAACTTTATTCATTTATCACTCTTAAAAGTGAGAATTAAAATTTATGAAGTAATTTACTGAAGAGGAAAATTTCTTTTTTCAATACATTTTCTGAAATTAAAATTAATACTGGTAAATAATTAAAATTCTTGAAGAGAGAGAGAGAAAACAAAAAAAAATATTTATTTAATTTTACTGGTCTCTCTCTCTTTTAAAAGTATTTATAATTCATTAAAATAATCACATTATTGTTTAAAGAAAATTATCTAAAATTTTCATATTATCACTTGATTAAAAAACCTTAAATTAAATAAACAATCCATTATTATTAGAAAAATATAGAAAATTAAATATTATTTTTCTATTAATTAAATCTAAATTTAAACTTAAGGAGCTTGCAATACTGGCATGGTGAGTGCCTGCTGTATTACAATATCAATATACATATATTGACATGCATGCTATAGTTCTGTGCATTACAGAGTATTGATGTTTATAATAGTAATCAAGTAATTTATTGTGGAGGAATTGGTAAGTAGTTTAAGCATTTGATTTTTATGTTTTATAAATATATTTATTATATTAAAATAAAAGTAAACAATCCATATTGATATGAAATAAATATATAGCATAAGAAAAATTTCCACAATACAAATTTATATATTTTTAAAGCAAAAAGCTTTATTAATAATATTTACATCAGGAAAAAGTGAAGATATTTTTAAGAAAAATGGTTAGAGCAGAAATTATGTTCACCCATACCCTTACAAAGGAAGTAATTAATAGTGCATTTATTAAGTGATTTTTGAGAAAAGAAAAAAATATTCTGTTTATATTACAAAAATCATAAAGCACTTTATTATAAAATATTTTTTATCAAGGATATCATTTATTTATTACAAAATTAGATTTAATAGCATCAGAAGATAATTAGAAGATATTAGAAAAAGATTAAACAACCAAGCATAGAAGAAAAGAAAATACAATTGATATTTTAAAATATTTTGCGAAATATAAAATTTATACAGTGGATGTTTATAATTAATGTATTTTTCTAAAGACATTTGGTGAATTAAAATATTTAATTAATTAAACCACAAAAGAATCACAGGGATTAGGATTGTGGAATAATCGGAAGGTATGTCTTTATAATGTGGCATGGTATAAATAGAAGAATATATGAATACCTTTTTTGGATTTGCTTATTTATTGTTTGTCTTCTTTATTATGATAGCATTGCAATTTTTATTAAGAATTTATTGCTATGTAGTTATTATGAGCTTCACTGTTTTATTTTTTTTGCCTGACATAATATCATTTGTCTCTCTTAAAATAACATCTGTCTTTAATTCACAAAGTTGATTTATTTGGTGTTATTGTACAAATTTAATATTTTATGAGAATTCTTTTTTTTTCTGCCTACAAACATATGATTCGTGAGATAAAGTACTAATAGCCAACAATTCAGCCCCACTTTTTATATATATTTAATTCCATAGCAAAATATCTTTGCTTAAGTAATGAAGTCAAACAAATTATTTTATAGAAAAATTATTATCATTATAATGGATAAGCTGTTGAGAATTTTATTCGACAAAATTTTAACCTATGGGTTACATAGTTTTATTTAGCACAGCCTACCTTTAAATTTCAGGATATTGGCATTATCTCTGAAAATTACAACCAGTATTAGTTAATTAAGCTTGCATAAATGCATGGAATATATAATCCACTTCCAGGAGTTCTGAGTTTGTTGCTTATCTCTGCAATTCATTTTATGAAATAAAATGGGCAAATTTTGGTCTGAATCATTCAATGTGTCAACATAGTCCATATATTGTTGGGAGGTAAAAAAAATCTTATGGTTTTGAATCTAAAGTGGATGATTGGAGAGTAGACAACTGCTGGTTTATAGGCATTATTAAATGTTTTACATTAATAACCACATACTCTGGAAAATGTATATAATGTTAATTTCTTATTTATAATATCATTGTAGCATCATATATTGGAAATAGAGGTTTTCACCAAAAACTTGTAACATCAAAAAATTACAAAATATGCTTTTTTATATATGAAATTATAATTTTTGTATGATCAATTCTTTTACACTATTTTAGTTGTCATTTTGTACATTATTATCATTCATACTATTTATTAAACCAATAAAAAATCACATGATCACCATTTCCTATGCTTGCACATGCTGTTGAGACAGTAGAAACCAAAATGTATGGATAATGAATCGGGTTCAGATCTGTAAAACTATACAAGTAAATGAGCTTGGATTGAAATCTTTACTGGGTTTTCATTTAGAGCTAATATCTTTATAGTTAACTAAAAAGAAAAGATATCATTGCTTCAGGGTTGTATTGGATCCTAATATCTAGGTACAGTGCTTTCAGATAGGGGTGTTATAAGAGTATTAATTTTACACACAGACCTTCTTGCATTCATTGACTATATTGGCTTGTACTGGGTAGCAATACTACTTTCTTATACTCTCTCTCTCTCTCTCTCTCTCTCTCTCTCTATATATATATATATATATATATATATATATATATATATATATATATTATATATATATATATATATATATATATATATATATTGTGGAGATTGATGGTGTATCAGACAGAGTGGCAAGATTAGTTATACAACTTAATAGCAGATATCAAATGCAGATAATTCAGGTTTATGCCCCAACAAGTTCTCACAGTGATGAAGTAGTAGAAGATTTTTATATGGATGTACAAAAGGCTTTTGATCAGAGTAAACAACATTTTAAAATTGTTATGGGAGATTTTAATGCTAGAATTGGTAAACAAATGAAAGATGAAAGTGTTGTAGGTAATTTTGGTTATGGTAATAGAAATGAGAGAGGACATAGACTTGTGGAGTTTGCAGAGAAGGAAAAACTTTATATTATGAATTCTTTTTTTGAGAAAAATGTTAGAAGGAAATGGACATGGAAGCATCCAAATGAAGGTACAGCAGAATTGGATTATATTTTGACTAACAGGAAATACATATTTCAAGATTGTAATGTTCTTAATAAATTTAACACAGGAAGTGATCATCGATTAGTAAGGGGTAAGATACATCTTAATGTAAAACTAGAGAGACAAAAATTATTAAGAAAAACAATATTTACAGTTGATATTCCTAATCTTCAGAAACATTCTAATGAATTTAAATTAGAACTTACAAATCGGTTTCAAGTATTAGTAGATTTTGAACATGATTCAGATTTGAATGAAATTAATATGAAAATAACTGATACACTTTTAAAAACTGCAACAAAGATAGCTGGTAGAAAAAAGCAGCAATTGACTAATAAAATTTCTACTGAGACTAGAGAACTTATGAAGAAAAGAAGGAATATGAAGATATGCAAGAATGATGCATAAAAGAATTGAATATCTCGAATTTTGTAAAATGGTGCGGAAAAGAGTTGAAAATGATATAAGAAAGTATAACTGTGAACTAGCAAGAAAAGCTGTAGAAGAAAATAAAAGTCTTAAGAATGTAAAACAACATTTTGGTCTTCCGGTAGGAAATTTATATCTGCAATAAGGAAAAAAGATGGAATTATTACTAAAAAGAGGGATGACATTATGAAATTGGTAGAAGATTTTTATCAAGAATTATATAGTAATAAAGAACAAGTACCTCCTATATCTATTACATCTTCCGAATTGCCCAGAATTTTAAATGAAGAAGTGAGAAATGCAATTAAATGTATGAAAAAAGGAAAGGCTCCAGGTAATGATGGAATTATAATTGATATATTAAAAGAAGCAGGTGAAGAAACAGAAAAAATATTAGCAAAGTTATATACCAAATGTCTAAATGATAAAGATGTACCGGATGATTGGAAGAATGCAGTAATAATATTAATATTTAAAAAAGGTGATAAAGAAGATATTAGAAATTACAGACCTATCAGCCTTTTATCAGTTTTATATAAAATTTTTACCAAGATAATTACAACTCGTCTACAGAGAACCTTGGATTTTCACCAACCAAGAGAACAAGCTGGATTTAAAAGTGGTTTTAGTACAGTAGATCATATTCAAGTATTGAGAGAAGTTATAGAAAGGACAAATGAATATGAGTTGTCATTATGTTTTGGATTTGTAGATTATGAAAAGGCATTTGATTCTATAAACATTTCTTCAGTGATTAAAGCATTGGATCATCAAGGTATAGATCCAGGATATTGTCATATTTTAAAGAATATTTATAAAAATGCAACAGCAACAATTAGATTACATAATGATACTGGGAAAGTCAACATTGAGAAAGGTGTAAGACAAGGTGACTCCATATCTCCAAAACTTTTTACAGCAGTGCTGCAAGAAGTATTTTGTGGATTAAAATGGGAAACTAAAGGAGTGAAAGTAAATGGAGATTATTTAAGTCATTTAGATTTTGCAGATGATGTAGTTGTTTTTGCAAATAATGCTTCCGAGCTGCAGGAAATGTTGCAGGAGTTATCAGATGAAAGTAGGAAAGTAGGACTAAAGATAAATGTTAAAAAGACTAAAGTAATGTTTAATCGATTTGCTCCAAATATGAAAATAAAGATTGATTATGATGAATTAGAAGAAGTTAAGAGTTACAAATACCTTGGTCAGATTATTAATACAGATGGACACATAATAGAGGAAATTAATCATAGAATTAAACTTGGTTGGAGTGCTTTTGGTAGAAATAACTTGATATTAAAAGGAAATATGCCTATGTGTTTGAAAAGAAAGGTTTTTAACAAATGTGTTTTACCAGTTCTTACTTATGGATCTGAGACTTGGACACTTAATAGAAGATCAATACAGAGACTTCAGACCACTCAAAGAAGTATGGAGAGATGTATGTTGGGAGTAACAAGAAGAGATCGAAAACGCAATGTATGGGTAAGAGAACAAACAGGTGTTACTGACCTCATTGAAAAAATTAAAAGATTGAAGTGGAGTTGGGCTGGACATATTGCTAGAAGAGATGATAATAGATGGACAATTGAAATTTTAAACTGGATTCCAAGAGATTGTAAAAGACCCAGAAGGAGACCACATGTAAGATGGATGGATGAAATAAGAAAATGTGTAGGGGTGATGTGGAGAAGAGAAGCTAAAGATCGGAGAAGATGGATTAAACTTGGAGAGACCTTCATCCTGCAGTGGATTGATAATGGTTGATAATGATGATATATATATATATATATATATATATATATATATATATATATATATATATATATATATATATATATACAATATATATATATATATATATATATATATTGATGGAAGTGAAGAATAAATTCAGTACATTAGTCAAATAAAATCATAGCATTATTAATTATTAAATCAATAGCCAATTGTATAAAGATTGATACTGAATTTCACATTTAATGACCTTCATATTTATAATCAAATACATGTCAATAATTGTAAACATTAAATTAGTATAGATCAATATATATAATCAATGGAACATTCTTAATGTTGAGCAGTGATGGAAATACAGAGAAAGTCATTATATCCACCAGATCAAAATCTGGTTTTAATAATTATTAAATTAATTGTCAATTTCTTAAAAAATAATAATTGAATCTCACTTTTAAAAATGCACTTAAATTACCAGCTCTATACAATATACAATCCAAACTCATCATAGGTATGTGTTGTTAAAGAAAAATTTGTTGAATTGTTAACATGGATGAACAGACATGCTTATATATATATATATATATAATTATTCAAAACAATATAATAATTAATACAGTCAAAAAATATTTTAAAAAGCAAATATATACCACAATTTAATAGAAGTACTTTCAACTATCTATGTAGTCATTATCAACTAGATTCAAATTGTATTAGAAAAAAACTGTTACGAATGTAAACAAATGTAAATTGTGGTATATATTTGCTTTTTAAAATATTTTTTACTGTATTAATTATTGTATTGTTTTGCATAATTGTATATATTTTATTATAATTGGAATACAGACATTGATTAATAATTGATATATATATATATATATATATATATATATATATATATATATATCATATATATATATGAAAGACAAGTTATAATCACATAACTTGCTATCATTTGTATTTATGATCAATAGATGACATTTTACCAAAATCATTGAATAAGCGTATATTTGTTTACATAAACATCAAAAGAGTCAGAATTCACTATCTCTTTCGTTTGCTCCACCTTCAGATCAGCTGATTTCAAGCTAATTCACTATCATCAGTGAAGGATAGTGCTAGAAACTCGATCTAAACACTGACTCCAAGCGTTTATGCAACAAGTTCCAATCAGTTTGCAAGCATGAATTTTTCAGACACATAATGTCTTCAAACTCAGCCTAACAAGCCAGATAGCTGCATGGGTCTGATATCATTTCAGTTTCACTACATAGTCAAAGCTTCTTCAATATATATCATTGCAAAAACATTTAAAGGTACATTTATGAAAAACAAAAACAAGTTATAATCACGTAACTTGCTATCGCTTGTATTTATGATCAATAGATGGTGTTTTACCAAAACCACCAAACAAGCATATATTTGTTTACATAAATGTCAAAAGAGTCAGAATTCACTATCTCTTTCATTTGCTCCACCTTCAGGTCAGCTGATTTCAAGCTAATTTCCTATCATCAGTGAAGGATAGGGCTAGAAACTAGATCTAAACACTGACTCCAAGCGTTTTTGCAAGAAATTCCTATCAGTTTGCAAGCATGAATTTTTCAGATATGTAATGTCTTCAAACCCAGCCTAACAAGCCAGATAGCTACATGGGTCTGATATCAGTTCAGTTTCACCATATAGTCAAAGCCTTTATGTAAACAAATATATGCTTGTTCGGTGGTTTTAGTAAAATGCCATCTATTGATGATAAATACAAGCGATAGCAAGTTACGTGATTATAACTTGTTTTTGTTTTTCATAAATGTACCTTTAAAGGTTTTTGCAATGATATATATTGCAGAGGCTTTGACTATGTGGTGAAACTGAACTGATATCAGACCCATGTAGCTATCTGGCTTGTTAGGCTGGGTTTGAAGACATTACGTGTCTGAAAAATTCATGCTTGCAAACTGATAGGAACTTGTTGCATAAATGCTTGGAGTCAGTGTTTAGATCTAGTTTCTAGCCCTATCCTTCACTGATGATAGCAAATTAGCTTGAAATCAGCTGATTTGAAGGTGGAGCAAATGAAAGAGATAGTGAATTCTGACTCTTTTGGTGTTTATGTAAACAAATATACGCTTGTTTGGTGGTTTTGATAAAATGCCATCTATTGATCATAAATACAAGTGATAGCAAGTTACATGATTATAACTTGTTTTTGTTTTTCATAAATGTACCTTTAAAGGTTTTTGCAATGATATATATTGCAGAGGCTTTGACTATGTGGTGACACTGAACTGATATCAGACTTATGTAGCTATCTGGCTTGTAGACTGGGTTTGATGACATTACGTGTCTGAAAAATTCATGGTTGCAAACTGATAGGAACTTGTTGCATAAATGCTTGGAGTCAGTGTTTAGATCTAGTTTCTAGCCCTATCCTTCACTTGTGATAGCAAATTAGCTTGAAATCAGCTGATCTGAAGGTGGAGCAAACAAAAGAGAGAGAGTGAATTCTGATTCTTTTGACGTTTAGGTAAACAACTATACGCTTGTTCAGTGGTTTTGGTAAAATGCCATCTATTGATCATATATATATATATATATAAACTTAAACTAAGTAATATAAAACAAATCTGCCTTTTTGAGAGTTTATTTGCATTATATAATTCATTAGAAGCTTCAGTTACATCGTGTTCAGTTACATATACTCTAAGATATTTATTATTTACAGATATTAAAACTGAGTTTTAATTTCATATTTAGAATTTGTTTAATTTAATGTTCTGTTTTGATCCTTTAAATATTTAATTGATGATTCTTATACCTTACTCTATAAATATATACAATCGGTAGATCAAATTTACTTCATATATAAACTAAATATGTATAAGTAACAAGTACCATGTGTTAATATATATATTGCTTATAATAACTGCTCTCATATACACTTTAATGCAAAAAAAAATTTTTTAATAAAACATCTTTATTTTTCTGAGAGTTTAAACTAACCAACAGTCTTCATCAAAGATAGTTAAAAACGCAATTGCTCGCTTATAACTATTTCTGATGAAGGCTGCTGGACAGTCAAAACTGTCAGGAAAATAAAGAGTTTTATTAAAAAAAATTTTTTTATCATTAAAGTGTATATGGGAGAAGTTATTATAAACAATATATATGAATATATGAAGAAATGCAAAGAAAGTAAAGGAGAAGAATCAAAATATCATATGTCTTTTAAAAAGTTAAACTCATTGGAAAATTCACTGACTTCTGATTAGTAATATTTATTAAATTAAACATATTTTAATGTATAAATGTAAACAAAGGGATTAAATTATCCACAGCTATAAATTAAAAACAATCTAAAGGTTGAACAAAGTATTAAAAATACAATGAATCTATATATTCTTCCAAGTTCTGATGTTCCATCATGGCCAACTTTGTTGGTAATTAAGAGTAAAATTAATATATCAGCCAGATACAACATGACACTCAATAATTTGGATTTCTCTTTTAACACCTTGATTATAATAATTAAATAAGATCGAATATATAAATATTAAATTAAAAGTAGCTCTTTGTATATATAAAAACAAAGAGAGTAAACCACCCTCCCTCAGCCTACAAATTAAAAAGTTTAAATGTAGATAATTAATGTGTTGAAAGAGAGATTGTGTTTCCAGCCTTATATAATTAATTGTTAGTTTAATAAATATTAAATACCATATTTTTATCTGGCTAATATGTTAATTGCACCCTGGATTGCTAAGGGATGTTGACAAAGTTATGTTGATAAACATCAGAGCTCCTGATCCTATGTTCAATATTTAAAGTACTTTTAATTCATAATCTGAGGGAGAGCAATTTTAAAACAAGTTATAAATTTCGTAACTTGCTTTTAAGCTTGCATTTTATCTAGTTTGTTAAGCTGGATTTGAAGACATTTATATGTCTGATAAATTCATGCTTTTAAATTGATAGAAACATGTTTGATAAGTGATAACTTTTGAGTTGGTATTTTAGGTCTAGTTTCTGTCTTCCAGCCCTTCACTGATGTGAGCCATTTAAGCTTGAAACCAGCTGATCTGGAGGTAGGGAGAATCGATAGAGATTTTGAATTATATCTCTCTCAGCACTTATTTAAACCAAGCTTGTTTTAGAGCTATTGATAAAGCTCCATCTACTGATCATATGTATATATATGACTTCATAGTATTGTTTTCAGGAGGTTCCATGTAGTAAAAATAAAATAGTTAAATATCTGATGTTTTAGTACAATATCAAGTACTGTACTTAGAGCCTCTTCTTTCTCAAATCATAGGAATGTATGTGAGATTTAAAATTATTTTTTTCTTTTTATTATTTTCAACTTATTTTCAAATTCTATTTGTGAAGTTTTAAAAAATGTTAATTTTTCAATGCACCATCTGCTCTTTTATTATGTTTTCAAATAATATTTTTAGTGTATTTTTCATTAAAATTTCAGCTATAAATATAATCAAACAAATAACCAATGCAAAAATAATGCCTTTATTATTTGGAGTTTATAAGAAGTTTGGGTACTTACATGTTAGTCCTGTGACACAGCACATATTAGATTTGTTGCACCTTTTCACATCCACAATAAATGTGTAACATTGTGATTAGGTCAAATAAATCCAGAAAATGCAAGGGTATTATCTGATGTCCAATCTGGGTTTTATCTGATGTCTGATCTGGTAATTCGCAGCTACAAAATAACTTTTTTTAATCTCATCTCCCATCTGGTAAGAAAATCTTCCCCCCAAACCAATTTTTGTATTTGCTCAGTTTTTCTCAAGATTTCATTCTGACAACAGTTTGATTTTAATTGCATTTTTTGCTTCGCAGTTACTGTCATTGAATTTTTTCTTCATAGTTACTTAATTAAGTTGATTTAAAGTGAGTAAATAACCACACTTTCCTTTTAATTTGCTTTGCACAATTTTCATAATTAAATGTTTTTCTTGTTTGTTGAAAAGTCCAAAATGATGACAATTTGGAACGTACCATGTACTGAAATTGACACCGTGTCATATTTCCAAGAAAAAAAAATCCTGCCATCTCAAAAAATGTGTCTGCATCGCCATACTACGACCATTTATATTTATACCTTGGACAGGCAATGGCATTTGTAAAGTTCAAGAATGCAACATTAGAATCAGCATTTGTAAGAGAACATGGTTGGAGGGTTCTAGAATTCCATCGGAAGGATGATAACTGAAATTGATCCAGGGATCCTATACTCCAGGGTCATCACCTTATTACTGGACTAAATCATATAGAGCAATAACTGGTAATCCATCTAAAGGCATTTATCCTAATAAAAGTATTTGTTTTATTCACTTTTAATCATATGTGAAAATGCTTTTTATCTTAATATCCTAGCTTTTATAAGGGTCAGAGATTAAGATATTAAGCTAAAAATATTTCTACTTTTGATTTACAAGCAGATCAGATAATTACTATTATTTAATTTGCTAATATTTTATCTATAAAAACTATGCAGAAAGTCTTTCTAAAATTATAAATATTGACATGGAAAACCCTTCTTATTATTATATTTATATAATAAATTAAATTATGAAGAGTTTTGCCACACAAAATTTTGTAAAATTTGAGGGAAGCATGTTTACAATTAATATAAACGTAATCGTTGTTAATTATAAAATGTAGTTTTGAAAAGCTGTGATATAATTTTGTAAAATTCAATCATTTATTTGATGCCAATGTGTCATGTGACTTTATATTTTCATGCTAATTAAAATTGTCTCTACATTGACCGGCACTGATGTTATGTAAATATTGTAAATAAAGTATTAATTTGTTTGTGTAATTAATGCTGGCAGTTAAGACAGTTTCCTCCAGTAAATAATTCACCCTAAAAATATGTATTAAAATAATATTTTTATGCCAGTGAGTTATAAAATTCTCTCTCAAAGGATACAAGAGTCTGTGTAGCAGGAGAAGTCGAAAGAATCAGGGCACCACCATAGTTAATGGCTTCTCTTGCAAAGAGGGTAAAGTATATGCAAAAAATATTACTTAAATATACTTAATAAAGTTGTGTTTAAATGCATTAGTGATAATTGTAACAAAGTACAGATATTAACGAACTCTAAGCTGTGAGCAAAGAAATATAGTAAACTTATTCTATTTGTTACTACTCCAATATATTATAGGAAAAATATAATTTTCCATTATATATATATATGTGTGTGTTGTTACTATTAATTCGGCTCAATAAATTCGGTGAAATATAAAAGTGTCAGTTGATTTCATTATTAATGTTATGCTATGCTCAGTAGATACCCTGTGTGAATACAGCAGTTGGTGTAGTCATTAACAGATGGGATGATTTGTGACTTAATGGTGAGAAGAATAATGATTAAAGAAAAACAAGATGACATTTCCAAGTCAAGTTTAAGGGAAATTGATATATGTAACTCTTCATTATGGAACATTTATGTGCAACATGTAGATCGCTATAGAAATCTCAAAGATAAAAAGACAGAATGAAAATTTCCATATTGTTGTATTTTATCTGGAACAGATTATTAATAGCAAAACAATTGTGTGACTCTAGGATTCCAGAATATTTACCTTATAGTGAACAACTGGAAAATTTAAACACTTATTTTAAACTAGTGGTAATAATGAGAGTAGTAAATTTGCACTTTCAAATAATGAAGCAATTACCTGAGAGTGCTATCAGGATTATAATTTAGCTTTAAGAACTTTATCAAAACAGTATGAATTCACATCAACTTTTGAAGACATACTTTTAGACCAACTGCTCTATGGGATGTATGATCATGATCTTCAGAAAATCTTACTTAGCAAAACTAATTGAATGTTTAAAGCAACTAACCAAAAGTATATAACTCTCAATGTTATGTTAGAAAATACTTTAGAGTTTACAATGATTTTGGAAGTGGAAAGAACTATGTAAATAAAGCTGTAATGGTTAAGTCATATAGGAATTCTGAAAGCAATAGGCCTACATGCTATTGTTGTGATAGAGTTGATATGTGACATCAAAGGTCACTTAGTCCAAATGTGTAAGCAAAAGCAAGATAATGTGAAGTTAAAGCCACACCCAAACATTATCAAGGGCAGAATGTGATTGGAGTAGGATAGAGTTAAAGATGTCGAAAAAATTTGACCAAAAGTCAAATTACATTGAAGGTTGTTGTTTGTGGATTTAAAGTTATGATAGAAGTTGACTGTGGAGCCAAATTATCCATTCTATTGTTAGAGTAGTGGTACAGAATTAGGTCTGAATCTAAGGAAAAGTTAAAATTTAAAAGGACAAACATAGTGCCCATAGATGTGAATGGTATAAAATATGTATCTTTGGAATAGTGTGTGTTCAGGTGGTTGTAAATAATAGAAAGAGAAGTCTATCATTGTTTATGATAAAAGTATGATTCCTCAGCTTAGAAAAAATTGGTTTAAACTGCTAGGAATATAAAATAAAGTTGGAAAGAGAAGTTAAGAGATAAATTTTCTCAAATTATTTAAACAGAAAATAGCCAAATTATGAGAGCATCCAGTTAATATTGAACTGTCAAGAGAAGCACATCCAATGATGTTTAAATCCTGAAAAATATGGAAGAATGAATAGTGGAGAGGTAAAGATATGTTTTTTTAATATAATTCTACAAAACTATATCTGATAACACTATTACCAACTTAGTTTATTACATAATCATCAATGTCTAATCAATATATATATATATATATATATATATATATATATATGTGTGTGTGTGTCTTAAGGTGGATACTAGTTTTTAAATAATGTTGACCCATACATGAAGAAAAAATTTTCATACAAACAAACAGCCAACATTTAAATGAGTCTCATTCATCTTTGCAAAACATTTCCTTAAGAAAGTACACATTAAACCTAAAAGAGATGAATGAGACTTCATTGAAGGCTTAACTGACCACTTTATTAAATGAGATTTATTTTACATTTATGTATCAGAACTTTGTTTAAAAGCCAACAACATCCAGTTTGCTCTGGCCATGAGAATTTTTTCTTTATGATGAAATGTGTTCCATAGCCTCTTTTAATTATAGATATATAGATAGACAAATAGATGGATGGAGGGATGGATAGGTAAATAGGTAAGTCAGTTATTAGGTATGCAGGTATGCAGATAAGAAGGTAGGTAGGTAAGAAAAGAACAATAGATATGTAAACAGGTATGTAAGAAGTAGGGAGCTAGATAGAGTGTAAATAGATAGATAGCTGAATGGATAGATAAATAGAATGATGGATAAACAGATATACTAGAGCAATAGGTAGAAAGATAGATAGATATTTTGAAAGTAAGGACATCGATAGCTGTCTGAGTGGGAGACAGGCAGGCAGACAGACAGAGACATAACTAAATAAATAGAAATAATGCAATGTGATATCCATTATATATATATATATAAACACATAAAAGCAATCCACATATAAACAATATCAATAACAATCAACAATTTCAATCTGTTGTCAAGGCGATTTTCAAACTATATATTATTATAATAAATCCTAAACATTAAATATTAAGTGATATTATATACACTTTATTAACGTAAGGAAACTGTCAATCATCAAAATCAAGTATATTCCTCAAATAAACTCTTGAGAGTCATCAAACTTACATACCAACAAATGTCTGAAAATACATATATATTTCAACAATAGAAAAATTAAAATTGGAAAAAATATTACGTTAAAACAAAGTAATTTTAAAGTATTACCCTATTATTTAAGCAATTCATTTAATATAATCCTTTTTATCTTATCAGGAATAATTTTTAAGATATGTTATATAAGTAAAAGTATGTGAACTAAAGAAATGTGCAACATTACAGGTTTTTTTTCTCCAATTAAATTCACAATCTTGCACAATTGGAAAAGTAATTCTTTGATGGGAAAACATTGAAAGCTTGAACCTAAAATCAATGGAATTAATTTTGACCAGAGTTTTATGGAAGAGAAAAGTACTTCATTGCTGAAGAAAAAAAACATATGAGATTTACATGAATGGATTACATTTCCTGGACAAAGTCATGCAGCTTAAATTTTAAGTAGTAAGATAGCTGTGAAAAAAAATAATAATTACTTGATTTAGAAGTTAAACTTATCTCGCCTAAAGTAAAGTTATATAATTTAAAAGATTTCTATCCATGAATTATTTATAAAACTGAATATATATATAATAAAGGTATTACATTTATATAATAAATAACAAACAATAATTAATCAGCAAATCATAATCTTCAGCGTTTTGACCATTGTGAATCATTTATTTTAGTGTTTCTGATTTATAGTCTCTCTCTATCATATCGTTTTTAGTACAACTATCTTAACATCTGTTACAATCCAATTTAAATTTCATTCGCCCATCTGTTGTGTTTATATAAACTCAGAATAAATAAAGACTCACACAAATGTAATTAAATATTTATTCAACTTTTGTACAAATGTATTTACCCATAAAAACGAGTCAACACGTAGATAATCCTATTATTAGCAACAATCAACAATCTCAATCCGTTGTCAAGGTAACATATATTTAGAGTAATAACTGATTTATCATTTGGAAGACAAATTTGGCTAAGTATACGTCTAGTTACCATGCAAGTATTGATGTAAGGAATTTCAGATGTTCTTTTAGAAGTATCTAACTTCCAGCTTTATCACAGCAGTTTACCTCATATTAGGTTAGAATTCCAGCAGCTTCCAGATCAATGTCAACTTGCTTCACTGTCTTAACAATTCTAAGAACAATGGCATACTTCTATTTAGCTTGACAGTTGTTTGCTGTTGTCATTTGATCCCTAAAAAGATTGTCATTTTATAATCAGGTCCTTTTCTTTAATAGAAACAGGTGAATTTATCAAAACATTATTGATTAATCAGTTTCTGTCATTGATTAATTCATCTATCCATTCATTCATTAGTCAATTATGATGATGGCTAGATCTGAGAAAATCCATTGTTTGAAGGCAAATTGAGTTATAATACCACTTATTAATAGTTTTCATCATATTCTACTTCATTTCATCTTTTAATTATTTAAATTATATCTGTGATAGTTTTTTTTATAATATCCATGTATTTTGCTTTTGACCACTACTTTTTACTATCAGGCATATAACTTCATATATTTAATGTCAGCTGACTTTGTTCTGTTTTCATATTAAGTACTCACATTTCAGATCAACAAGTAACAAATAGATTAACATATTTATTAAAGAAAAAAATATTTTTACACAATTCATTTATTTTTTAATTGTAGGAAACTCTCTATCAACATGTTTAATTCTTCAAATAATTTCAGCTATTACATTTCCATTAATATTAATAATTACTTAAAATAGCCCTAAATTGTTTAATTAAGTAATAATATAGATATAATACATCTGGAAGGATTCTGGATTAAGAATAACCTCACTTAGTTACCTGAATCTCATGTGGTGAACTCTTGTGTTCAAATTGTCATATAGTTTGAATGACACCTGATTATTTAATTTATTTTATTATTTAAGAAAGAATTGGGAAAACTTTTCTGACTATAGGCCAAATCACAATTAAGGTTTTTATTGAAATAAATGCCAATTTATGATCGACGAATCTAATGCAAAATAGCAATTTATATCCATTGGTCATTTTATATAATTTTTTTTTTTTTGATACTAGATATGATCTTCTGAAAATCCAGTATTTAGTTTTGGCTTGTTTTAAATCCTAAATTATCCATAAATAAATTGTAATTATCTTAGTAAATAACCCAGTTAGCAATGATAAAAGCCATATTGCCTGGAATCTCTATTTTTCCTTTTACATTTCATAAATACCATATTACTAATTCTGACACACTTTTAATAATTTGGTACATTATTAACACTTAGACATAAAACCACTAAAACATCACATGATTACAGCTTTATAGTTAACTAAATAGACAAAAGTAGCTACAGGAAGACTGAACAAGATTCCAAGATCTAAGTGCAGTGCTTTCAGATTCAAGGCTCCTCACTAATGAAAACCACAAACTGGAAACTAGTCTGAAGAAATTGGATTAGTAGGCACTAGATATAAATTTTGTGAATAAATCTTACATCCATTGGTTACTAAGGCTACACTGGGTGGCACTACTGTATAAAAAGTTTGCTAATATTTTAATATTTGGATAATTGGGTTAAAATTTTTTTAGACATTTTTCCTTTAAGTAGTTTTCTTTATAGAAAAATGTAAAATTCTTACTCTAGGAACTTCCTACAATTTTTTTCTTGTACTCAACAGAATTACATTCTTTTTGCACTCATCTTATCTGGTGATCAGAATATTATTCCATTTAAATTTATCATTAAATTAAGTGTTAACAAAAGTCTTGTGAGACAGAAGTGGTAAAAGAAATGATTACTGTTAGGAATTGTTCATCCACACCAAAGCAATAAAAAATGCAAACATGAAATTCAGAAAATGTTACTATATTTCACACTTGCACATTAAGTATGTTTATTACAACATATGGTATATTGAATTAGAATGATTAATATATGACACAACCATCTTCATCCACTATAAAGTATGTAAATTTTAAACACTTTCCAAATTACTTGTAATAATCCTGCTTGGGTATTCTTTTTAAAAAATTTCTTTAAGAGAAAGATTGATGATTTAACTTAAACTAAACTTTTATTATTAAAATCACTTCCATTTTAAATAAAGTTTTCCAGAAAAAAAATGTCCAAGAAATCAAACTAATTTTTCCTTCATCTTAAATATTTAAAAGATATCATGTTGAAATTCTAAAACTAAATCAAGCATTCTAAATCTAAGTTTTAAATATAAATAAAACAAGTGTCTAAAAATATATAAATGATATTATAAATTGTGATATACTGACTTATTGTAGATAAATTGCTTCTTTATACAGTTACATTTGTCAAAAATGATTGACAGAAAAATGCAAAAGAATTATATTTAATATTACCATTTATTATGTTATAATTTAATATATCCATCATATGATTCAATGAACAAATCAAAGACATCTATTAGACTGCCAATCATAACTAGAGCTTATATCTGGAGTAGAGCTTATAAGCATCCTCAAAAATCATGTCAGAGCTTATTTTCTAATGAGATCATTTTTAAGGAAATGTGGTAATTTTCAGTCAGGATAACACAGAATGAGACAGTCATGCTTTTCGATAGAAAGAAGGCTTGTTGCAGATTACTTCAGTGATATTCTCTTTTCTTTTACATTTGTTTTATTGAACAAGATACACAGAGAGATTTGATGATTCTCAGCCTCCAGCTAAAACTGAGCACATGATTTTTTTAAAATCCATTTAAATTTGTTAAAAACATTGATAGTTAGATGAGATCTTATTTCAGAATACACAACTATTTCTTATGATTCTCTTCATAGCTGAATTGAAGCTATTGTTTTTTCAACAATTGAATCAAGAAATACTGCTGCTAATGTTTTCTGCAATAGTTGCATTTAAAATAATTGTACCTTATAATATACTGAAGTGTCCTATCTTATTTTTCGAAGAATCCTGTATCCAGCAAATCACATTTTATTTCAGACATGACTACACTAAACCCTGATCAATTGAATCTATTTTTACAAAAGGTTATATCTCATTTTGTTAATTAAAAATATTCTAATCATAAAAATTTATTTTGTGGTTATTTTTCTCTTATGTCAAAAAAGATAATCTTTTAATTACTTTTTGATTTGAACAACATTATTTTTTATTCCAAAAAGTTAAAGAGAAAAAAACAACTTTAATTAATTAAAACAAAATTCCTTAACAAAAATGTTAAAACCTTTTTTCTTTTTTTTTTAAAACCCGGATAAACAAAAGGTTAAACTATTTTATCTCTCTTATTGCATTTTAAAAGTTAAAAATAAAATTTGTAAATAATTTACTGAAAAGAAAAAATATTTATTTAGTAATTTTTTAAAACTTAATTCTGATATACACAATTACTAAACAGAGGAAATAAAAAAATTTTTTTATTTTTTATTTTTCTCTTTCCTTTACAACTAATTACAACAAATTATACATATTCATATTATTTTTTTTTAAATGTTTAGAATTTTCATATTATTTATAATTACAACTTTATATTATCATTTAAGAAATGTAAAACTTTTAAATAAAAAATTAAATCTTATTATTTCTCCATTCTTACTTAATTTTTATTTAAGAAGCTTGTAATATCTGACATGGCCAGAGTTGGCCACTGTCTACAATATATATATATATATATATATATATATATATGCAATTTGAGAGAATTAGAATCCAGTCTTTTAAGCTCATTTTCGTCATCAACTCCACCCTATGCAACCAATATGCATGACTAAATACATGTGAAAATCATAAATGATATCTAATAGACATATTTCATTCTGAACCAGCACTCATTGGTTGGCCTATATCATCATTTCTCACACCTACACATATATAATCTGTACTCAGTTTATATTAAAAGAGCAAATTTTCAAACTTTAATAAACAGGCTTCAATCTTTTTCACTCTCCATCTCTTCAGTGATCCCCATGATTACAAATATGCTCTTGTGGGCCAATTATATTGTCATACCAATGTTGATTGTAAGTCATTCTGACCCTCGTATGTGTATTTAAATGGGATGAAAGTCCTCCATATGAAAGATCAGAATGACTTGCAGTCAACATGGGTATGACAACATCAGGCTGTGAACATGTGTTCATCAGATTTTTAATAAAATGGATGGCTGAAGAGTTAGGGAGTGGAAAAGATTAAAACCTGCCCACTAAAGTTTGAAGAATCTTAATACAAACTGAGCACTGATTATATATATGTGTGTTGGAGATGATGATCTGGACCAACTGATGAATGCTGGTTCAACATGAAATATGTATATTGAAAATGATTTATCGTTTTCATGTACGTGATCATGTGTATTAGTTGTATAGGATGGAATAAAGGACTAAAGTGAGATTGAAATGCTGGGTTCAAACTCTCTTTAATTACCTCTCACTTGAAATCTGGGTTTAAAGTCTGGATTAAACCCTCTAATTACATCTAGCTTAAAAGTATATATACTATAATTGTTTATTTATATATATATATATATATATATATATATATATATATATATATATATATATATATATATATATATATATATATATATATATATATATATATATATATATATAAGTGACCATCTTAATGGGCACAAGGAATTGAGATGCTTTGTATCTAAATCAAATAGTTATATTATATTTTAAAAAAAAGAAATAGCCTTAGAATTTTAAATTTTTTTGCTGGAAATTTTTTAAAAATTAGATATGGATTGCTTATTCAGTTGATTGACCACTTTATAAGTATTCATCATTATTATTGTGGTTAATGAAGTATTTAATGTAAGGAAGAGGGGTTGTTTATTAATGGAATTGATACATTTTGTCAGAAAGATGCAAAGTTATTTTATGTTAGTGTAATATTTGGTTGAATGGTTTCAAAATCCTTTATTCATAAATACTTATCCTTTTTGTCAACAATTAATAGCCATTTCAATTATATTTAGTTAAGATAGTTTAATATTTAGGTTGCAGTACATGTGTAGGCATGAATGACTCTGCATCATTTTCATTTCATTTTCATCTTTTAATAACAGCAAACAATAGTACACTCACAATAAAAACATTTAAATTACAGTAATTATCTAAAATAATTTAACAAATATATATTTCTTTTCAATGATTAATAGATAGTTGAATCAATGAATTATTTTACAAATTAAATAAATTATTAATCATTTTTGTTTAATAGTTAATTAATATTCTTTTTTTTTTCAAGTTTGTAAAAGCTATTTATTTTATTATTTTTTTTTGTCTTGATTTAATCAGAATGATTTATTTTTTTAGAAAAGATTTTTTTTTTGAATATGTAATTAGCTAAGATAGAAAAGAAGCGTGGGAGTAACCTTGTGAAGGTAAATGACCTTTTTGCTAAAGAGAGCTATTTAACAAAGATCTTCAGTAAAAAATTTGCTTATTGTGTATTGTAATGGTAGCCATTAAACAGTGGCTCATTATTGTGAAAATTAAAGCCAGCTGCTGAAGTCAAATTGATTTTAAAAAGGCTTTGGAGTAAAACTTCGGAAGGATCTTAAGAAACTTATTATGGGAAAAGTTAATTAGAATGCAATTCTAAATTTTAAAAAGGTACACAGTTTACTTTGCTCTCCTTGATTTAAACATTTTGAATTAACCACTTCATAACTATTGCTTTCTTTTAAAAATGTATGTTGATAACGTCCAGTCTTCATTACTTCATTTAATTGTCATTTTAAATAAGAATAAATTGCATGAATATTATTGTTGTATCACTAACCAATGTGTGTCTTTTAATATATCTGGAAAACGCATGCAGGACTATTTTACAGAATATATTTTAATTCTTCACTACTTTCCGTGTTGTGTTTTTGTGAGGATTAAACATAAAATTGAGGATATGTATATTTTGATAAATCGTGCCCTATTTAAATTCATCATAAAGACATAACAGTATTTATTTATCTGGTATTTCTGGAAATAATACGTATTTTAAAATGAAGGAAATATAATGTGAGTTACTTCAAATTAACTATTTGCTTAACTCGAATGGAAGGATAGAAATGCAGGTAATTTTTGTTCTCTTCAATAAAGATGGAATATAAAACAAAGTATTATTAATTGTGGAATTATTAAGGAATCATGGTATCTTAATTGACAATATTTAAGAATAAACCATGCATATAATAGACTATAAAGTGTCAAATGCTATTCAAAAAAAATACTAAGGATAATTGCATATTTAATTTAGAATTACAATGGAGAATGTCTTGTATTTTCAGTATAATAAAGGAGAAATTGATTGCTTATGTATGATATAGTAACTCAAATAACTTCGTTATAAACATTGGAGATGCTAGGTCATATTTAAGTTATGATTATATTTTTTTTAAGTTATCATGCAGAAGTTTATTTTAATTTAAATTCAGTTTGGAATGTGTCCCATATTGTTTCATAAACCTGGAGAAGAGCTTTGCAAGTGAACTTTTATTTTAAGTTACAAAACAAATAACTTTTGTTTCTTTAATTTTTTTATTGCTTTTCTTTATTAATGTCTATTATAGATAGGCTTACTTATTATTATGTTTTATTTATAATTTGGGTTATTTTGACCTTCTAGATCATCTCCGAAGTGTATCCAAATGAGGAATACACTGGTAAAAATTGATTTTGTACAAATATGCCGTATTGTTCTTTTACGAAAATAAAAGAAAGAAATATTTTTTTAAATATATTATTAGAGAGGTTTATATTTATTTTGTATACTTTATTATCTCAAAGTGAAAATTTTGTTCTTTTTAAAATCAACGAACATATAATAAAAATAGTTTGCTAGATATGAAAGAAAGTTCGTTCGTAGTAATTCTAACTATTAAATTTTAAAAGTAACCTAAAGCTTATTCTGAATTAAAAGTTATACCTTAATGCAATATTTAATTACCATCTTGCCTGCATAGTGTGTAAATTAGAGTTAATTTTATATATACTTTTATTCGCGGGTGTGCATCTGTTTTGCACAATTATGACAAATGTTTGATAAAGTTCAGTTTGTGAATATTTTATGTATAAATTTCAGATACTGTCGTATTCTACTGAGCTGAATGGATTGGTATGTTATCTGTGTGTATTTATCTGCCAGCGTGTACTTATAATGTTCGATATTTAGAAAAGCTTTGAGAATGGAAAGAAATCTGATTGTTTTATAATGTTTGTAGGGATAAAAAATTTTACTCATTTAGTATATGTTTGTCCATGAGTAAATCCTAGTTTATATTATATGCTGAAACAGTAAGATTTGTATTCGAATCTTAAGTTTTACCTTTTTCTATCGTTTCTCACTCACCGGTCTATCCTACCCAAATTTAAACTTTTTGGTATCGAATTGTGTGTGTAGCAATATTAAAAAAGTATAGATATATGTAGAATTGACCATAAGCACACACACATTTCAATCTCAAATTTAAGGCAATAAATAAAGATAAATAATATAATTTAGATTTCTTTTTTTAGTTATAAAAAATATATATATATATTTTAACCATTTATTTTAAATTGTAAAATCCGTTATTTATTGCTTTGTTTAAATTTCATTTAATAATAATTTAGAAATAGATTGTAATATTTAATTAAAAGTAAAAATAATCGTATGTTCCCTTTTTGTCTTTGAAATTTTAAAAGAATTGGTCGGTGAGAGATAATAGATTAATTAAAAATAAAAATTCCCTAAAATGTAATTATAAAAATTAAATGTAAAATCTAAATGTAAACAATAGTCTTTCTCGATAATTAAACTAACAAAAATGCATTGATTATCCTCAGGGCAGATTAAGTGGAATCTAAAAATACACTAACAAAAATGTAAAAGATAAGATCTAAAAAAAGAGGCCATTTTAGACTTTCTAGAAACTTTCACTTTAACTTTAGCTTTGCTCTTCATCAGGAGAGTCTCCAAGATATTAAATAAATTTTTTTTGCCACGGTATGATCGAGTAAAAGCTCCCAGACTATTCTCCACCTTGAGATGGCCTGTCAGATGCCAAACCTACCATTGTCCTTCATAAATTCAACCACAAAGATCTGCTGCCTAAAATAATGAGAAAGCTGCTGCTGCTGCTGTTAAATTAAATGAACCACCTAAATACAGAAAAGAACTGCTAATCATGGACAATTTGCTACTAACCAATGGAATCGGAAAACTTCTCATAAAACAGGTATCTGTGTCCAAATTCTCTAGAGTACTCTACTAATATCCTGCTACGCTTATTCATTCTTTATATAAATTATAAACTATAAATTGTAGAACTATCATTTGTAATGCTATAAATTTAATAATTAATATGTAAACTTCTTTAATAATCTAGTCTGCCTAACTCTATCTTTCTTGAGTACGTATTTCTAAAATATACATTTATTATTTAATTATCACATGCTCATAATTTTCTAAGTATAAATCTATGATCGTTTTAAACAGTGGATGCATGTCAAATTTTCATTAATATTTACTTACATAAATAACTTAATATTTTCATACAGATGACACGCATTCAATGCTTCCTTTATTGTAATGCAAGGGTTTACTGCTTAGAAAATGGCTGAAGTATTAGTGTAATAATCACCCAGTTTATATATTGTTTTATACTTTAATAAATCTTTATTAATAATTCCATAAAATTGCATTTCTTTGAAAGTCGCAAACGTTCATTATTAAATGTTGATAATGTAGGACCGAGTTATAAAATATATTTAAAATCTCACAGAATCATCTATACATTATACACGTGTTACGTTTTAGAGACACGATGACCCATTACAAGTCTTGAATATTCCAGATTCTAAAGGGTTAAAATTAACCCTAGTCGTCCTACACAAGCAAACATAATAAATGCTCCCGTAAGGCCTGACGAAAATCACACAGCCAGCAGGCAATCGTGGCACAAACCGCTTGTCCCTGGTTATGCTTATATGACACTTTACCTCTTTGGGCCAATGGCAAACACCAGCCTGTCATTCTTATAAACTCATTCACGGCTTTGCAGTTTCAATATACTGCCATTCCATATCGCCTTTCTAGTGTACCACATGTTTTCTTTTATTAACTTTATTATTCTATGTATAACTCCGTCCCTGCATTGTTGACCATTCACTCTCAAATAAATGTTTGCCCTTAGCTACTAATAAATATCTTTAAATAAATATATGTCCACCGCTACTATTATAAATCTTATTTTAGACTCTTGCATTGCAAAGGTATAAATCCCTAAAGGCATGCCTTAGATATACTTGCTCAAGAATTTTAGGTAGCTAGATTACGTCATCAAATAAATGTATTTCTTTTGTAAAAATAACAGTATCAGAAATACCGCTACTGAGGTCTTAAATCAAAAGTATTATTGATAAAATGATTTCATATAAATGTTACTAAATAAATAAATGTATTTCTTGAATAACAGGATCGGAAAATTCTGTTACTCAATTTAAATCTTGCCAAATATTATTAGTTTTACCGTTAAATGATATAATGTTAATAAATAATTTCAAACTATACATCTGTAGTTACATTTTATTCATTCGATACTCATTCTGTATAATCTTTTCTCGATTTTGTAAATATAAATGTTTAATTAATATTAGTGTTATTATTGAATAACTCGAAATAAAATCATGAATCTCTTGCAACATTCCTGACTACCATGCCTAAAGAAATGTTTATTAATGTTGCAACAGATGCGTTGTTTCATAGATTGTATTGTGGAACCAATAAGCTATGTTCGAACTCAGTACTAAGAGTGGCTTCGCTACCTCAATGGTGCTGCCATTCTGTGTGGTGGTCGAATTATGTACTATGTTAATGAATCACCATTTCTCACTGTTACATAATATAATTTTTTTTAGCATTTGGCACCAACAAATGTGGAGGCTTCGATTATAAAACCAATATACCCTGAGCAAAAATATAACACATATAAATTTCTTTTAGTGTTCGTACTGAGTTGGCTAATTATCCTATATATATACAAATTTGTTTTGATAAAAATAATGAAAAAATAAATCAAGTGAAATAATGTGGGTTGAGTGAATGAAGGGACGGTAGATGTAATAATAAATTTAAGGAAAGCAGGGATGTGTGTATAATTTAAGAAGGAACGAAAATACTCGGATCTAGTGAAATATTTTTTTTATATATGTGTCAAAAAAAAGTAATCAGTCACTAAATGAGAAAGCAAGTAGCAGTAAATATTTTATTAAAGTACTATTATATATATCATAGACAGAAATTCCTTGTTATATATGTTAACAGTAAATATTTTATTAAAGTGCTATTATATATATATTGACAGCAGTGGCTTATTATACGCGTTAGCAGTAGTTCGTTATAATATATATGTTAAACGCAGCAATATAGAAAATATAGATATAGGGCAAGGTAGAGTAGGTGAAGGCAGTGAAAGTGTGATAGGGCCAAGATACTGGTGAGGAATAGTCTAATGCTAGTAATAAATAAAATAAATAAATAATATTAAGCAATGGAAGCAGAAAATGTTAGTATAGAGCAGGTAGATTTATCTAAAGCTTTTGGAGAGTCAATGGACTTCAGTTCAAAGTTATGTGAAATACTTAGACAGAATAGGAAACAAATGAGGAAAATTTATGAGGAGGAAGTGAGAAGAAGAAATGAAGAATCAAAAAAGATACAGAATGAAGAAAAGATAAGAGCCAAGAAGTATCAGGAAATTCAAAAATCTGTCTTGAGAGAGTTAGGAATGATAGCAGAAGAATATAGAATAACCCAAGTCAATAAAAAGAAAGAGGCTAAAGATTTGGAAAATGAAAGGAAGTTAGCAAGATCTGACAAACCTATGATAATAGAAGAGCAGACAGATAGTGTAATAAATGTAGATAAGTGTGAAAAGCAAAGAGACCTCATTCCAACAAATGAAGGCCCACAAAAACCATTGAATGAAGACAGCATTGAAAAGGAAACAAGCATATCCGGAGTTAGTAAAAAGGAAGAAGAGATTAAAGATGTGGAAAATGAAAGGAAGTTAGAAAGATCTGACAAACCTACAATAATAGATGAGCAAATAGACCTCATTCCAATAGATGAAGGCCCACAAGAACCGTTGAATGAAAGCAGTAAAAAGGAGATGAGCTTAGATGGGAATGAAAATATAGAAGGACCAAAGGTCATGGAAGAAATCATGAAAATGGACAATGGACACCAGAGCTACTTAGCAAAGATGATCCACATTAAAATCTTTATTAAAAGAAAGATAGAGAAAAACCCACAAAACCACTTAGAGAGCTTACAAAATTTTTCCCAATTTCATAAGAAAGGACCAGATTTATGGATAGCTATGGCCAGTTACCATCTACAAGGCTCAGCTAAAGACTGGTGGAATATGAGGAAATGGAAATATAGAACTATCCAATGTACCATGCTGCTAACTGTCCAACCATTAATAACAGGCAGTCGAATAAAAGACATAGAAGAAATGATTGAATTTCTTACTACATTGGATTTTAAACATTTGGCCAAAGAACCACCTGATAGAATGCAAAAATTAGAAAACCCAAGGCCGCAGTCATCGACGACGAGAGATCGATATTATCCACCTGACCCAGGGTTGTAAAAATATTTTAGACTCTTAAGACGGTTATTAAACGTACATGAGAATATTAAAACGAATTTGGTAAAATGAATTTGGTTGAATGGAATTTACATTGGTTAAATAAGGCTTTAGATAGAAATTTTTTTTGTATATTATTGTTTTAATTACTATTACTCTTAAGAATTTTATATATATATATTATTTTAACTAACATTACTCTAAGAAATTTTATATATATATAATCAGTTTAACTAATATTACTATATGATTTCTAACCAGACACAGCCAAATTAGGCCATTTTAAATTAAACTATATATTCTAGATCCGAGTATATAAAATATTCGTTGCTTCATGTAATCTCTGCTTTCTATATTTCTATATACATGTAAAAAAAAAAATTTTTTTTTTCATATTTAAATTATGTGATGTAGCAAAAGTTTTTTCCTTCTTTCCTTGCCTCCTTTGTTCTTCCTTAATTGTTCACGGGAAGTATGGGGAAATGAAACAGTAAGATTCGTATTTGAATCTTAAGTTTCATCTTTTTTTATCGTCTCTCACTCACCGGTCTATCCTACCCAAATTTAAACTTTTTGGTATCGAATTGTGTGTGTAGCAATATTAAAAATGTATAGATATATGTAGAATTCACCATAAACACGCACACATTTCGATATCAAATTTAAGGCAATAAATAAAGATAAATACTATAATTTAGATTTCTTCTTTTAGTTATAAAAAATATATATATATATTTTAACCATTTATTTTAAATTGTACAATCTGTTATTTATTGCTTTGTTTAAATTTCATTTAATAATAATTTAGAAATAGATTGTAATATTTAATTAAAAATAAAAATAATCATATGTTCCCTTTTTGTTTTTGAAATTTTAAAAGAATTGGTCGGTGAGAGATAATAGATTAATTAAAAAGAAAAATTTCCAAAAATGTAATTATAAAAATTAAATGTAAAATCTAAACGTAAACAATAGTATGGCAGCTTTCTCGATAATTAAACTAACAAAAATGCATTGATTATCCTCAGGGCAGATTAAGTGGAATCTAAAAATACACTAACAAAAATGTAAAAGATAAGATCTAAAAAAGAGGCCATTTTAGACTTTCTAGAAACTTTCACTTTAACTTTAGCCTTGCTCTCGATCAGGAGAGTCTCCAAGATATTAAATAATTTTTTTTGCCACGGTATGATAGAGTAAAAGTGCCCAGACTATTCTCTGCCTGGAGATGGCCTATCAGATGCCAAACCTTCCATGGCCCTTCATAAATTCAACCATGAAGATCTGCCTAAAATAATGAGAAAGCTGCTGATGCTGTTAAATTAAATGACCCACCTAAATACAAGAAAGAACTGCTAATCATGAACAATTTGCTACTATCCAATGGAATTGGAAAACTTCTCATAAAACAGGTACCTGTGTCCAAATTCTCTAGAGTACTCTACTAATATCCCGCTATGCTTATTCATTCTTTATGTAAATTATAAACTATAAATTGTAGAACTATCATTTGTAATGCTATAAATTTAATAATTAATATATAAACTTCTTTAATAATCTAGCCTGCCTAACTCTATCTTTCTTGAGTGCATATTTCTAAAATCTACATTTATTATTTAATTATCGCATGCTCATAATTTTCTAAGTATAAATCTATGATCGTTTGAAACAGTGGATGTGTGTCAAATTTTCATTAATATTTACTTTCATAATTAACTTAATATTTTCATACAGATGACACGCATTCAATGCTTCCTTTATTGTAATGCAAGGGTCTACTGCTTAGAAAATGGCTGAAGTATTAGTGTAATAATCACCCAGTTTATATATTGTTTTATATTTTAATAAATCTTTATTAATAATTCCATAAAATTGCATTTCTTTGAGAGTCGCAAATGATAATGTAGGGCCGAGTTATAAAATATATTTAAAATCTCACAGAATCATCTATACATTACACACATGTTATGTTTTAGAGATGCGATGACCCATTACAATCCTTGAATATTCCAGATTTTAAAGGGTTGAAATTAACCATAGTCGTCCTACACAAGCGGACATAATAAATGCTCCCATAGGGCTTGATGAAGGTCATGCAGCCAGCAGGCAATCGGGACACGAACTGCTTGTCCCTGGTTATGCTTATGTGACACCTTACCTCTTTGGGCTGATGGCAAATGCCAGCCCGTCTTTCTTATAAACTCATTCACAGCTTTGCAGTTTCAATATACTGCCATTCCATATCGCCTTTCTAGCATACCATGTGTTTTCTTTTATTAACTTTATTATTCTATGTATAACTCCATCCCTGCATTGTTGACCATTCACTCTCAAATAAATGTTTGCCCTTAGCTATTAATAAATATCTTTAAATAAATATATGTCCGCTGCTACTATTATAAATCTTATTTTAGACTCTTGCATTGCAAAGGTATAAATCCCTAAACGCATGCCTTAGAAATACTTGCTCAAGAATTTTAGGTAGCTAGATTACGTCATCAAATAAATGTATTTCTTTTGTAAAAATAACAGCATCGGAAATACCGCTATTGAGGTCTTAAATCAAAAGTATTATTGATAAAATGATTTCATATAAATGTTACTAAATAAATAAATGTATTTCTTGAATAACAGTATTGGAAAATTCCATTACTCAATTTAAATCTTGCCAAATATTATTAGTTTTACTGTTAAATGATATAATGTTAATAAATAATTTCAAACTATACATCTGCAGTTATGTTTTATTTATTCAATACCCATTCTGTATAATATTTCCTCGATTTTGTAAATATAAATGTTTAATTAATATTAGTGTTATTATTGGCTAACTCGAAATAAAATCATGAATCTCTTGCAACATCCCTGACCACCGTGCCTAAAGAAATGTTTACTAATGTCGCATCAGATGCATTGTTTGGTAGATTGTATTGTGGAACTGATAAACTATGTTCAAACTCAGTACTAAGGGTGGCTTCGCTACCTCAATGGTGCTGCTGTTCTGTGTGGTGGTCGAATTCTGCACTATGTTAACGAATCACCGTTTCTGACTGTTACAATGCGTATGATTAGATGATAATTTTTTGAAGTTAAGTGATGTTTTCTTAGAGCCCTGGTGATGAAGAAAAAGTCCCCACCAATAGTGTATTTAGAAGTAGATGAATTATTGTTGAAGTATGATTAAATGATGTTTAGGAAGTTATGTGACGTTTTTCTTAGATTCTTGGTGATGAGGAAAAGGTTCCCCACCAACAGTGTATTTAGAATCAGATGAATTATTGTAGAAGTGTTCAGTAAGAGTTTATCTGCTCCTCGTGTAGATTTTTCTTATAATGTATAGTCTGTATAATCATGAAAATATAGCTCTGAGTTAATTAATATGTGGCCAGATAAACTGTTAAATTAATTCTTGATGTAATATTAGTGTCTTATTTTATTGATGAATTACGACATTGTCCGAAATAAAATAATTATATGATATTTTCTTAATGAATGGAGAGTTTGTAAAAAAGATTATTTCTATTATTATTGCTTGACACATGCACATACACGTGTAATATAAATAATATCGCGTATATAAAGTATAGAGTTATTGAAATTAAAATGAGAAATAAATGTTTTGAAATACATTACATTCATTTAAATAGAAATATAAAGTTATTGAGATTAAAATAGGAAATAAATATTTTAAAATACAGTGTATTTATTTAAATAAAGGTTATAAATCATCAAATCATAAGAATGAACATGATTTTGTTGCTATGCATGAAAGGTATACGTAATTGAAAGTGATTATTTCGTTAATTAGAGAAAGTTACTTTGTTGAGAGCCAAATATAAGTAATTAGATTTATTTTATTAATCAATAGTAATATCCTCTCAAAAGTATTTTTTTTTATGCTAATAATATAACATGTTGTTTATTTAGTGTCATGTAGATGAAACATGTAGGCAAAGCATGTGTTCGAAGTCAGAATATTTAAGTTTTGTTGTTAATTTGCTTTGATAATAGGGATAATCCCAAACTGATGCTCAAAGTTTATTTGATAATTTAAAAATCTGTAGGACAAGTAGTCCAATTGTAAATATCCTGTTAAACCAAATTTATTTTAGTGTAATAAATGATTTGTTTTATTTATTTAAAATCTTAAAACTGTGTCTTGAGTTATTATTGTATACATTTGTGTTTTCCATTTCCACACCTCCACATTTCATAAATCTATTATAAAATAGATGTATTATTTTAGAGTTATAATATTAAATCTGCTGGTGTCTGACAATATTGTTTTTCTTAATCCAAACATTATAAGGAACATTTGCCACTGGATAAACGTATTAGAAAGGTTGCCAAGTTAGTATATTTGTTAGATAATGATATGAGATTAAAATACCCTATTTCTGTCATTATCTTATTATTGAAACACAGTAGAATATTTTAGTGAATTTGTTTCATTACATTTTATCATATTTTAGAATTATAACTTATGGGCCAATGTAGTTTATTTAATTCAACTGTGTTTGTTAAGTTCCCTGAGATCTTATTGTTTATTTCTTGATTGGCATTAAAGTAGATGTTTAGATTGTGATATGCCAAGTCATAGAATTGTTTAGTATTATAATTATAGCAAGCTGATATATGTTATATTTGGATGAAGTAAGAAATTAAGTTTAAAGTATATTTTAATAGACTGTACCAATAAACATTATGATTCTTTATCATACAATTAATAAACAAAGAAATTTACATTATATTAAATGTTTTGTAATATTTCTTTTTTTATTCATGTATCATCATATATATCTTATGAACTGCCTACAGCCTCCCACTGAGCTGAGCTGAACATAAACTTAAATATAAAGTCTCAGTAATAATTTTGTATTATATATCTTATTATATTGTTCTATTCATTAATAGAACTGGCGCCTGGGCATTTTTCTCATGTAATGTATATGAGCTGTGTTGGGAGTGTAGGTTATAGGGTACATTTTCTGTTCGGCCATCATGGGGCTCTTCAACATAGCTTTGGTGGCTTTGACATAGCTTCGGTGGCTTCAACATGGCCTGGTTTGATTGATTAATTGACTGATGATTATGAGAAGCACATTTTCTGGACACCCATCATGGTGGCTGGAGATATATTTGACATCTCAGTAGATAGATTGCAATACGGATTTTGTTGTATGAAAGTGGTAGCTCAATCAATTGTGCAATGATGATGATTGGACTAGGTTTTCTGGTGACCAATGTGGATTAGCGATGTGTAGTGGAGCTACACATAGTCTAGGTTGGATTGTGGTGCCCAGATGTCTTGGCATTGAGTAGTTTAGTATATTCTTCAGATTATTTAATGTGTTTTGGTGAGCCAACTTTGGGCATCAATTGACATTGATTGGTTAATGATTAGGTAACTTGGCATGATCGATTGATGATGATGAATAGAACGTTTTCTGGTCACCCATCATAATCGCATTGATAGATATATTGTGACATAGATAAGACAAGTTGTGGTTTTGTGGGCTTGATAATTATAATGATGTATTTCTAATAGGATTATATTGTATACAGCCAACATATCAAATTTGATAAATAAAAGTTGTATATTATTGTGAATATTAGTTATAGTTTTGAATGGCAAAGAGAATTTAGCTTAATAATCATGCTTATTAAAATTGTGTTGTCTTCATTATTATATAGAAGTCAATTTAATGTACAGTATAAATGTAGGTGAATATAGAGATTTTATCTAGATAAATTATTAGTGTTTGGATCAATATTGTCAGAGTATACAGTGCCATAATTTTGCTATCAAATGTGGAAACCTAATGTGGCATGAAATAACACAAATAAACATACTATAATAATCTTATGTACTTATAAGTGATGATGGGAAATTTAGATTGTTTGATTGGGGAGGGGGAGTGAAGCTGATGTACCTTACCTTATCATACCATATTTTATCTTACCTTTTCTTATATACCTTACCTTACATTTTCTTTGTCTGTGAATTATTAATAAGTAAAAATATAAAGTTATGGAAGAGTTTAATATTGGTGAAGATTTGGGCGGATCCCAAGAAATATTATCAACGGAGGCAATTGTCTTGTCTCCTGATATAGATTTGGGAAATGAAACTATGAACGTCCTGAATAGAGAAGATAGTAAGGCAGAAAATGTCGCATTAGGAGGAGCATTTGATTACTCCAAATTGATTGATTTAATAGATAAGAATGATGATAAAAGATATAAACAGATGCTAGAGATAAAAAATATTATGATGTTAGAGATGAAAGACAGTATGATGTCAAAGGAAGATTGTAGAGAGATGAAAGATAATATGATGTCAAAGGAAGATTGTAGAGAGATGAAAGATAGTATAATGTTAGAAATGAGGGTAGAAATGTCGGAAATAAAGAAAAATTCAGCAAAACAAATGTTAGAGATGAAAGAAGTTAGAAAGAATATGAAAAGTCAGACACATAAGCTAGAAACAATAGAAGTTGATGTTAAGAATCAGCTGCAGCAAATAAGAGTAGACTGTGAGAACTCAATAATTCAGCTTAGGGAAGAAATACAAGAAAATTTTACAAGGGCAGAAATGACAATTGTGAACAAGGGATAACAATATCAAGAGTTATATAGTAAGTATGCCTATGAATGTACTATAGACATTGAACAGAAATTTAGAATATTTGAGGGAAAGATAGAAGGTGTCAGAGAAAGTGTGATAGGATATCAGATTAGAAGTGTAGATAGCACCCCAAAAATAGATAACCAGATTAGTGATTGCCAAGACCAGATTAAGAATCTAAACTTGAGAGTGGAGGCACAGAAACTAGAAGTATCAGAAACAAAATTAGAGGTAGGATTAGAAATGCTAAAAATAATGCCAGAGAAATTATCAGATGATGTTTAACCAGAATCAGAAATAAAAGTAGAAGTGAGATTAGAAATAAAGTCAGAAGTATCAGAAGTGAAGGAAGTTAGTAAAAATGTTAGTAGCCAGATATTCAAGATGGAAATTATAGAATTAGATATTAGGGATCAACTACATCAGAGTAGGTTAAATGATAATAACCTAGTATTACTACTTAAGGAAAAGGGTCAACTGATTGCTAGATTAATTCATAAGAATTATAGTTTATATAGAGATGAATTAAAGGCATACCAAAATATTAAAGTGATAGTTAGTCAAGAACTAAAATTGGATAAGAAGGAAGTTATGAATATGTTTCATGATTTCAAGGAAAATTGTGATAAAATGATGAGATTATTAGATTAATGAAGTTGGGAGTGTTTTCTTTGGGCCAGAAATATCCAGAAATTTTAAGAAGCAAATTAGTAAAGATTACTGATATTACCAGCAATAAATTTAAAAATGAAAACAGTCATAGTTTCTGAGTGTGCTCTTGATAATGTAGATCATAATATGAAGAGAAATGTTTGTAGAAAGGTGTTATATTCAGGTAGTAAACATGTAATGCCTAGTATAGAACAAATAATGGAATATTGTAATCATGTTAAAGAGTCTGATAAGCTAAAAATTAAATGTAAGTTTAAGAAGACACATATATTTTGTATAGACTGTCTTAAAAAGAAAAAAGTTATTGATCTAGAAGAAAGCTTGAGAAATGCCAAATTTAAATTGAAAAAAGCAAAAGGAAAGTTAGTTCATGAAAATACTCTTAAGAAAGTTAAAAACAAAGAAAAAAATAGCCAAAAAATTAAAATTAAATCCCAGACAATAAGGATGAATTCTCATGTAGAAAGATTTGTTAGAAGAAAAGAAATCAGAAATATATGCACGAGATTTAAAAAGTATCTATAATGTTCGTAGCTTAATACCATATCCAGTTAAAGTACCAGATGGTTAAGAGATGTGAGAATATAAAAATTCTGTATGCATAGTTTTCTAAAGTGTAAATTAATTTTATTTGTGTTGTTTAATAATGATTAACATAACCTAACGGTTTTACTTAATTCATTTTTTTTCTTTATAAGGACGGGGGAATTGTGACCATCTGAATGGGCACAAGGAATTGAGATGCTTTGTATCTAAATTGAATAGTTATATCATATTAAAAAAATGAAATAGCCTTATAATTTTAAATTTTTTTGCTGGAAATTGTTTAAAAATTAGATATGGATTTCTTATGCAGTTGATTGACCACTTTATAAGTATTCATTATTATTATTGTGGTTAATGAAGTATTTAATGTAAGGAAGAGGGGTTGTTTATTAATGGAATTGATACATTTTGTCAGAAAGATGCAAAGTTATTTTATGTTAGTGTAATATTTGGTTGAATGGTTTCAAAATCCTTTATTCATTAATACTTATCCTTTTTGTCAACAATTAATAGCCATTTCAATTATATTTAGTTAAGATAGTTTAATATTTAGGTTGCAGTACATGTGTAGGCATGTATGACTCTGCATCATTTTCATTTCATTTTCATCTTTAATAACAGCAAACAATAGTACACTCACAATAAAAACATTTAAATTACAGTAATTATCTTAAATAATTTAACAAATATATATATTTCTTTTCAATGATTAATAGATAGTTGAATCAATGAATTATTTTACAAATTAAATAAATTATTAATCATTTTTGTTTAATAGTTAATTAATATTCATTTTTCTTTCAAGTTTGTAAAAACTACTTATTTTATTATTTTTTTTTGTCTTGATTTAATCAGAATGATTTTTTTTTTTTAGAAAAGATTTTTTTTTGAATATGTAATTAGCTAAGAGAGAAAAGAAGCGTGGGAGTAACCTTGTGAAGGGAAATGACCTTTTTGCTAAAGAGAGCTATTTAACAAAGATCTTCAGTAAAAAATTTGCTTATTGTGTACTGTAATGGTAGCCAGTAAATAGTGGCTCATTATTGTGAAAATTAAAGCCAGTTGCTGAAGTCGAATTGATTTTTAAAAGGCTTTGGAGTAACACTTCGGAAGGATCTTAAGAAACTTATTATGGGAAAAGTTAATTAGAATGCAATTCTAAATTCTAAAAAGGTACAGTTTACTTTGCTCTCCTTGATTTAAACATTTTGAATTAACCACTTCATAACTATTGCTTTCTTTTAAAAATGTATGTTGATAACGTCCAGTCTCCATTACTTCATTTAATTGTCATTTTAAATAAGAATAAATTGCATGAATATTATTGTTCTATCATTAACCAATGTGTGTCTTTTAATATATCTGGAGTGTCTTTTAATATATCTGGAAAATGCATGCAGAACTATTTTACAGAATATATTTTAATTCTTCACTACTTTCTGTGTTGTGTTTTTGTGAGGATTAAACATAAAATTGAGGATATGCATATTTTGATAAATCGTGCCCTGTTTAAATTCATCATAAAGAGATAATTGTATTTATTAATCTGGTATTTCTGGAAATAATACATATTTTAAAATAAAGAAATAAAATGTGAGTTACTTCAAATTAAGTATTTGCTTAACTCAAATAGAAGAATAGAAATGCGGGTAATTTTTGTTCTCTTCGATAAAGATGGAATATAAAACAAAGTAATATTAATTGTGGAATTACTAAGGAATCATGGTATCTTAATTGACAATATTTAAGAACAAACCATGCATATAATAGACTATAAAGTGTCAAATGCTATTCAAGAAAAATACTAAGGATAATTGCGTATTTAATTTAGAACTACAACGGAGAATGTCTTATATTTTCAGTATAATAAAGGAGAAATTGATTGCTTATGTATGATATAGTAACTCAAATAACTGTTATAAACATTGGAGATGCTAGGTCATATTTAAATTATGATTATATTTTTTTAAGTTATCCTGCAGAAGTTTATATTAATTTAAATTCAGTTTGGAATGTGTCCCATATTGTTTCATAAACCTGGAGAAGAGCTTTGCAAGTGAAGTTTTATTTTAAGTTACAAAACAAATAACTTTTGTTTTTTTATTTTTTTTTATTGCTTGTCTTTATTAATGTCTATTATAGATAGATAGGCTTACTTATTATTATGTTTTATTTATACTTTGGGTTATTTTGACCTTCTAGATCGTCTCCAAAGCGTATCCAAATGAGGAATAAGCTGGTAAAAATTAATTTTGTACAAATATGCCATATTGTTCTTTTATGAAGATAAAAGAAAGAAATATTTATTTTAATATATTATTAGAGAGGTTTATATTTATTTTGTATACTTTATTATCTCAAAGTGAGAATTTTGTTCTATTTAAAATCAACGAACGTATAACAGAAATAGTTTGCTAGATATGAAAGAAAGTTCGTTTGTAATAATTCTAACTATTAAATCTTAAAAGTAACCTAAAGCTTATTCTGAATTAAAAGTTATATCTTAATGCAATATTTAATTACCATGTTGCCTGCATAGTGTGTAATTTAGAGTTAATTTTATATATACTTTTATTCGCTGGTGTGTGTCTGTTTTGCACAATTATGGCATTTGTTTGATAAAGTTCAGTTTATGAATATTTTATGTATAAATTTCAGATGCTGTCATATTCTACTGAGTTGAATGGATTAGTATGTTATCTGTATGTATTTATCTGCCAGCGTGTATTTATAATGTTCGATATTTACAAAAGCTTTGAGAATGGAAAAAAATTTGATTGCGTTATAATGTTTGTAGGGATAAAAGATTTTGCTTATTTAGTATATGTTTTTCCATGAGTAGAGCCTAGTTTATATTATATGCATATGATTAGATGATATTTTTTTGAAGTTAAGTGATGTTTTCTTAGAGCCCTGGTGATGAGAAAGAAGTCCCCACCAATAGTGTATTTAGAAGTAGATGAATTATCGTTTGAAGTATGATTAAATGATGTTTAGGAAGTTATGTGACGTTTTTCTTAGATTCTTGGTGATGAGGAAAAGGTTCCCCACCCACACTGTATTTAGAATCAGATGAATTATTGTAGAAGTGTTCAGTAAGAGTTTATCTGCTCCTCATATAGATTTCCCTTATAACATATAGTCTGTATAATCATGAAAATATAGCTCTGTGTTAATTAATATGTGGCCAGATAAATTGTTAAATTAATTCTTGATGTAATATTAGTGTTTTATTTTACTGATGAATTATGACATTGTCCGAAATAAAATAATTGTATGATATTTTCTTAATGAATGGAGAGGTTGTAAAAAGATTATTTCTATTATTGTTGCTTGACACATGCACACACATGCGTAATATAAATAATATCGCGTATATAAAGTATAGAGTTATTGAAATTAAAATGAGAAATAAATGTTTTGAAATACATTACATTCATTTAAATAGAAGTATAAAGTTATTGAGATTAAAACGGGAAATAAATATTTTAAAATACAGTATATTTATTTAAATAAAGGTTATAAATCATCAAATCATCAGAATGAACATGATTTTGTTGCTATGCATGAAAGGTATACGTAATTGAAAGTGATTATTTAGTTAATTAGAGAAAGTTGCTTTGTTGAGAGCCAAATATAATTAATTAGATTTATTTTATTAATCAATAGTAATATCCTCTCAAAAGTATTTTTTTTTATGCTAATAATATAACATGTTGTTTATTTAGTGTCATGTAGATGAAACATGTAGGCAAAGCATGTGTTTGAAGTCAGAATATTTAAGTTTTGTTATTAATTTGCTTTGATAATAGGGATAATCCCAAACTGATGCTCAAAGTTTATTTGATAATTTAAAAATCTGTAGGACAAGTAGTCCAATTGTAAATATCCTGTTAAACCAAATTTATTTTAGTGTAATAAATGATTTGTTTTATTTATTTAAAATCTTAAAACTGTGTCTTGAGTTATTATTGTATACATTCGTGTTTTCCATTTCCACACTTCCACATTTCATAAATCTATTATAAAATAGATATATTATTTTAGAGTTATAATATTAAATCTGCTGGTGTCTGACAATATTCTTTTTCTTAATCCAAACATTATAAGGAACATTTGCCACTGGATAAACATATTAGAAAGGTTGCCAAGTTAGTATATTTGTTAGATGATGATATGAGATTAAAATACCCTATTTCTGTCATTATCTTATTATTGAAACACAGTAGAATATTTTAGTCAATTTGTTTCATTACATTTTATTATACTTTAGAATTATAATTTATGGGCCAATGTATTTTATTTAATTCAACTGTGTTTGTTAAATTCCCTGAAATCTTATTGTTTATTTCTTGATCGGCATTAAAGTAGATGTTTAGATTATGATATGTCAAGTCATAGAATTGTTTAGTATTATAATTATAGCAAGCTGATATATGTTATATTTGGATGAAGGAAGAAATTAAGTTTAAAATATATTTTAATAGACTCTACCAATAAACATTATGATTCTTTATCATACAATTAATTAACAAAGAAATTTACATTATATTAAATGTTTTGTAATATTTCTTCTTTTATTCATGTATCATCATATATATCTTATGAACTGCCTATAGCCTCCCACTGAGCTGAGCTGAACATAAACTTAAATATAGAGTCTCGGTAATAATTTTGTATTATATATCTTATTATATTGTTCTATTCATTAATAAAACTGGCGCCTGGGCACTTCGCTCATGTAATGTATATGAGCTGTGTTGGGAGTGTAGGTTATAATATATATATATATATTGAAACAATAAAAATGAGGAGGTAATACCTTTTTAGTTTGTGATGTTGCCAAAAAACTATCAATTACTATTAATTGATAATCCCTGAGGCTAAACATGTTTTGTCATTAACCTATAATATATATTTACTTAATTTTCTTTTTAAAAAATTAATTTTTAATGGTCATTTTGAAAAGGAATTTTTAAATTTTATATGTACATAAAAGCATTGCATTAATGTATTAATTTCAAAAAAATCATTTTGAAATAAATTTAAAAGCCTTTTTTTTTTTTAATTTTGAACAGAAGAATGTTATAAATATCTTGAACTTATTATTCAAATTCATAATTATTTAACTTTTCTGAAATATAACGATTACTGGCAAAATTATTTAAATATAGTAATCAATTTTTGATGAACTATTAAACTGGTTATCCCTCAAATTAGATTGGTTTACAGATATAAATCACATTAAAGCAGCAACAAAGCAGCTTCATACTTATCAACACCAAAAAAACTCCAATATAGCTATCAAAGCATCACTTATTTGACAGCACAATGAAGATTAAACCATTAAAACATCATGTGATCATTTCTTATGATTATACAAACTGGGAAAGCAGTAGCAATTTTTTTCAAAACTCCAGGTGTACTGCTACAGATCTAAGGTTACTGATGAAAGGCATAAGCTAGAAACAAGTCTGAAGATATAGCATAAGTGGGTACTAAGGATTATTATGTACAACCTTCTAGAAATTACTGATTACTAGAGCAACTAGATGATAACATTTGCTACCGTTTTGCATATTGAACATTAAACAAGGCAAAACTATCCATACAGTAGTGCCACCCTGTGCCAACCAGAGTAATCAATGGATTCCAGAAGGCTTGTGCATAAAATTCCTATCTAGTGCCTACTCATCCAATATCCCCAGACTAGTTTTTGGCTTGTGGCCTTCATCAGTGAGGAGCCTTGGATCTGAGAGCACTGCACCTAGATCTTAGAGTGGCACTACTATTTTTGCCTTGTTTAATAACAATTATGTGCTAGTATAAGAGATGGTGATCATGTGATATTGAACATTCTTGGGATTGATAAGTATGGGCTGCTTTCAAATAACTTTATGAATTATTAAGGATATTTTTATTAATTACATGTGTGTTTGTCAACTAATTAAATTTGAAGAATTTCATTTAATTGTTAATTTATTAAACTGTGTATAGTATCTGAGTCTTCATATGTTATCCAGGCTAATTCAATCTTGTGTATGCATGTAGAATGGGGAAAAAAATCATATAATGATTCTGTTTTGCTGTGTCTTTTTTATCTTAATTGAAGTATGATGGATGTTTTCTTATATTTTTTCAATTGATGGTATAGTACTTACATAATATTATAAGACTAAGGGTCAAACTATATAGTGCACAGCAAGCACGTACAATAAATACATAAATATTAGCAATTTAATCTAGATAGACAGCTAAAGCAGTCACCTCTTTGATTTTATTTACATTAATGAAATGAATATTCTTTCTGGTACCTTGAATGATAATTCAGAATCATCACATTATCACATTTCTTATGCTTGCTCATAACTGTTACTCTGGCTTGCACTGAGTGGCACTGCTGTTTGGGAAGTTTTGCCTGTTTTAATTCAGAATCATCACAATTGGTATCATCAAGTTCAGTTAAACATGATTATATTTTTGTTATCTCTCATCAACAAACGTACTCAGATACCTATGAATAATATACAAAGAAATATACTCATTAATATGATTATTATAAATGAATGATTTGCAAATCTTGATTCTTCACAGTTTATTCTATTGCATTTTGTGCAGCAATATGTGGTTATTCTAATCTCTTTTCTTTATCTTAATTCATTATATTCAGTGTTTTGCATGAAGTATGAATACCCCAATATGTTCTAAAAACAAGATATATCAAAATATTTTCATATAAATAGAAAGTGAATAATTTTATATATCCAAAGTCTAAATGTATTTAACTCCACATCTGGTGATAATAGCGATATATTGCACACATGGAAAATATAATAAAATTATATTAAATATTTTATTAAAGAAGATAAATTAAGAAAAAATATTCCTATAAATTCACAATAAGACAAAAAAAGGTAATTATTAAAAACTTTAAATATAAAAATGATAAATATAATATAGATAAAAATATAAAAATATTTGAAATACAGGCACTCTTCACATACCTGGAGCCTAATTGTAAATATAGAGGATTTAAACTCAGACTTGTAAGCACCTTTTAACTATTCATTCTATCTCATACAACCACTGAAACGCATGACCACATGCATGTAGAAAAGATAAATAATCACCAATATATGTATTTTGCGCTAAACCAGTACTCATCAGTTGGTCCAGATTAGCATCTTCCATATATATATATATATATATATATATATATATATATATAATCATTGATATATATATATATATATATATATATATATATATATATAATCATTGCTCAATTTATATAAAGATAACAAATCTTCAGACTTTAAAGGACAGGCTTCAATCCACTCCATCCTCCAACTCTTCAGCCACATAAACTGAGTAGTGATTATATATATATGGGAGATGATAACCTGGACCAACTGATGAATGCTGGTTTAGCACGAAATATGTATATTGGTGATTATTTATCTTTTCTACATGTATATGGTCATGTGTATCAGTGGTATAAAATAGTATGGATAGTTGAAGGGTGCTTGAAAGTCTGAGTTCAAATCCTTATATTTCTAAAAATACAGCTGATTTACAACAGAATTAATTTATTAAATTATATAAAAATTATTGATATAATCTTAAAACTATTAAATATATACTTTTTAATTCGAAGAAATCTATATTAAATAATAATAATTTTTATGCAAAATGATTATAATGATGATAGTAACAGTAATTCAAATAAGAAATGGATAAAACTTTCATGTTATCCAAAATTTATAATACATTAATAAAAAAAAAAAAATTATATTGATAAGTAAATAAATATTGAATAATTGAAGAGAAAAAGTCTAGATAAATTAATAGGTAATTAAAAATTTAGAGACAACATAAAATACAAAAAAAAGAATCATATATAAAATTAACTGCAATATGATTTACTATGATCACACAGGGAAACAGTTAGATGCAAGAGCCAAAGAATGTAATAATGCAATTAATAGATGAGATGATAAATCTACTTTATACATTCATTACTTAACATATTGACATAAAATAGGTGCTACAAAAATATGAAACCTTTAAATTACATTAAAGATCTGAAGAGAAGACAAATTCATAAAACATATTACATTAAGCATAATGTAAATAATTGTATGAATATTTATAAAACTTTAATAAATTTAGTCAACAACTGGTTAGTAAAAATGAATGGAAAATTATATGAGATAGTACATATATATAAAGTTGTATAATAAATGTTTTATTTATTATGTATATTGATGTATTAGATCTCTATATGGTTTTATTTTATTTTACTGATGTTTTATTTTATTATTGTTGTTATTTTACTTCCATTATAGAACAGTAGATGGTGTTCTATCTGCAATAATTGGTTAAAGGCTTAAGAGTTGACAAAGGTTATGTTGTGGAAATGGGATGCAGCAGAATATGGAAAAACTTAGACTGGGGAATGGAAAATAAAGTGGCTAACAGGCTTCTCTGGGCATAATTGCTGAAAGATTCTTGACTTTGTTTAAGGAGAAGCTACAATACATCACATCACATCACATAATGTTAAAATAAGTGATTAAAATTTGGAAAGAAATATTGAACTGTTTAATTTAAAGTTTATATATATATGTTAATTCTAATATTCTCACAAATAAATGATGAATTCATAGTATTATTTCTGGGAGTTTCTGTGTAATAAAAATATAATAGCTAAATAGCTTGTGTTTCAGTACAATAACACATACTTTCCTCAGAGCTTATTTTTTCTCAAATTATAAGAAAATTTCACCACGCACATTCTTATGATTTGAGAAAGAAGAAACTCTGAGGAAAGAACTTCTTATTGTAATGAAACATCAGTTATTTAGCTATTATATTTTTATTATATATATATAACAGATTTTTTAAAAATTTTAATTTATAATTAAATAAAAAATATAAAATTATAATTATGTAATAGATAAATAAAGTATTATAAAATTATTAAAATGATAAAAAAAAATTAATTTAATAAAAATGGTTAAATTTATATAAATATAAAATATGAAATATATGAATTATTCTATATAAAGATTTTAAATAAAAATAAAAAACAAATTAATATTTGTAAAATTGTTAAAAATAGTTATGTATATTAAATAAATTTATTAAAGTGTAATTGTATTATATAAAATGTATGATGTTGATATGCATAATATTAGACATTACGTATTACATATTAAATTAAATGAAGTTATACATTAAAAAGTATTAATTATGTGATCATATATGTTTTCATAATGTAGCTCTGATGAAAGCTGGTGGTCAGTTGAAATTCCAAGGAAATATTAATAAGGAATATATAAATTTTAAGGCATTGTAAAAAGTGTACCAATTTGCTATTACATATTAATTTTTTTCTAGGTTTCTTATATTTACTTGGATGCCAGTTTAAAATATCTACTCTTCATTTATGTCCATCCTAGCTCCATTTTAATTCTTAAATGGTTTCAAAGATGTCATTTATTTTTAAGTTTTTTTATCCATATAATTTGGTTTTGATCTCTTCTTATTACTCCCACCATATATTTCTTTATCCTTCATTGATGGATCTGATGTCTTTGTATTTTCCTTTTGTTAACTACCCAAATTTTTAATAATAGCTAATAAAACACATCTATTAAAACTCATTTTTCAAAGAAATAAAAATTTCTTTTTTAATATTAAGTTTATTTCCACCAAAAACACCCATGATTGCTTAATTTTATGATTAATTTTTTTCTTTATATTTCCGATTGTATTAATAATCTGACCAAATTATTTGTATTTGCTAACTTCTAATGTTTTATTATCAAAGCCAATTTTCTTTTATTGTGAAAATCCATTCAATATCACTTTGATCTTTATTGCATTTATCTTCATTTAATAACACTTGCAATAAATATTTCCTGAAACTCTGAAGCACCATTTGTAAAGTCAACTTCATCATCAGAAAAATGTAGATGATTTATATAATCTCCATTTATTTTAATTCCTTAGCTTATCATTTTAATCCACAAAAGTATTTTTTGTAAAATTGCTATAAAAAGTTTTGGAGATATGGAATGACCCTCCCATTCACCTTTTATAATGTTAATCTTCTTAGTATCACTATGTAATCTAATCCTTGCTGTTGCATTTTAATAATATTCTTCAGAAAATAACAATATCTTCTGTGTATATCTTGAAAATCCAAAGCTTTAATCCATAGGTAAATACTTATCGAATTAAATATTTTTATATAATCTGTAAATCCAAAGTATCATGGAAAGTCATATTTATTAATATATAACTTATCTCAATACTTGTATGTATTCATTAGTTAAATCCAGTTTGTTCTTTTGATTTGTTTGAGCCCAGATTTCATTGAAAATGAATTGCAATGATTTTGGTAAAAAAATCTTTTATTAAACTAATGGAATATTGATAAGTCCGAAACTTCTATCTTCTTTTACCTCCTTCTTAAATATCAATATCATTACAGCATTTCATCATTCATCTGACACTCCTTTATCATTAACACATTTGATATATAGTTTTGCCACCAATTTTTTTTATCACCTGCTTTTTTTAAAACATCAATAACAATTCAATCATTTCACAAAGCTTTTACCTCTTCAAAGATTTATGTAATTGCATGTGTCATGTCTTCCTTAAAATTCTTGAGACTTCAGATGTTACAATTGTAATGGTAATTTTGTTTTCTTGTTCTTTATTACTATATAATTCTTGTAGAATTCTTCTATATATTTTAAATATGTTAAACCACTAAACATCACATGATCACCATTCTTTATATGTACACATGCTGTTTATACAGTGGAAAAACTCTCCATACACTAGCACCAAGTGGTATTATTGTATGGAGAGTTTGCCACTGTTTAAATATGTTGTCTCAATTTTTAGGAATATTTCTATCATTTCTCTCCAAGTATAAATTCAGACCATCCTTCTCCTATTAAAATATATGGATACATAATGATCCAATAATATGAGGAGATAGGTTGACAAAATGTCTTCATGGTTATGACTATAATATCAAATCCAATAAAGGCTTTAAGTATTCCATCATCAGCTTTTCAATGAAATGGATGATTGAATAGTTGGAAGGGTGAGAAGATTGAAGCATGTCCAGTAAAGTTTATGGAATTCTTTTATCTTAATATAAGTGAAGCACTGATTGTATATATGTGTGGGAGATTATAATCTGGTCTAACTGATGAATGCTAATTCTGCATGAAATATGTATGTTGGGGATCATTTATGTTTTGGTATATATGTGGTCATGTGTATCAGTTGCTTGAGATCAAGTGGAGGATAAATATAGACTGAAAAATCCTAAGCTCAAATATTTTTACTTATATATTTTGACTTTATTAGTACCTTAATTATATTATTTTTAATAATGGCCAAGCTACACTGCAAATCATATTATATTATGTTAATTTAATTTAGTAGCACTTATATAATTATCTTACTTTTAATATTAGCCCTTGTTTATCTTTCACATTTAAAAACATTGTCAATTTTTATTTTATTACTCTGTTACAAAAAAATCAAGTCAGATATCACATGACCTAATTTAATAAGCTTGTATTTACAAATGTTATATAAAGAGCTCGCAAATAAGCTCTTAACAAGCATTGCAGAATATCCCCAACCCCAGACCAGTTTCTGCTACCAGCTTCATCAGTGAGGTGCTCAGTCATTATTTTGTTACTTTAATTGGAAAGAAAAAAAACTTCTCTACAGCTGTGTATTAATGCATATTTTAATGTATTACTTTTATTGAAGTAAATGTCATATCTTTAAATATAGAAATATAGAATGTGCAAACTTTACTTGACATGAATTCTTCAAGATCTAAAAAAATTGCACTGATAATTTGGGAAGATTTATGTAGCTGCTTTTAATGAAACTTATCTTCCAAAAGAAAAAAAATCTAATGGAACAGATAGATGACTTCAAATTTTTTTGGATGAACAGATTAATCATTGAATGAATAACGAATGGTGTTGAATTTGCCATAAAATCAAATTTAGTATGATAACATTTCAATATTCCTTGAACACAAGAAGCAAGCACTGGTCATAGGTTCAAACCCTCTAGCCCCAAAATTGTGTTCACTGAGACTAATGACTGCAAAAGGAAGATAAAAGAAGCATATTTTATAATCAGTGACAATAACACAATTAATAGTTGTGACCCATGCTTCGCTATCTCAAGTAAATGAACAAGCTGATTAATTTATATATACATTTGCATATATTACCATTTAATAACATCACAACAACTATTACTATTTTGGCTATAAATATGAGGAATAACACCTTAAAAGCACTTAGCCTGGATTAACTCATTTTGATTATTTGCTATTAGCAGCTTCTTCAACCAGCATTTTAAAGCACTTGTATATACTATTTTTATTTTTGATATTTGATCATGAAGTTTATATCTAGTGTACTATGTAGTACTACTACTAGTAGTAGTTGCAATACTTTTCCTACTACTACTATTATGATGCAATAGCTTAGGCAGTTTCTACTGTTAGTACCGCTATTTATCATCATCATTATTATTATTACATTTTGTTCTTTATCTTTACCTCTTGGAGTTTGAATAGCCATATTCATTTCTGAGTAACTACTAATGAAGATAATTACTAGGAAAAAGATTTAGATTTAAATAATATCTAAGTGAGATGAAGGGATTGGCATTCATGATCTTGTCCTTGTAAAAAAAAAAAAAGTAATTTATTATCCCAAATATGTACAAATTACCTTAAGGTATGTAAACACTGGAATAATAAACTTTTCCAAATATTGTAAATATCGATGTACTATATTTTTTGTCAAACTGCCCAGCTCATGTGAAAGGACTTTTAACATATGCTGCTTCAGATTTTATAAGAATGTCATACCTGCCAAAAACACTGAAATCATTTAGGCAGTTTGCTAAAAAGGGTTGGTGTATTAATACCAAAATGTTCGGAAAGGTGATCAGTCCAGTGTTTTTATGTAAAGTGCTACTCTCCGAATAAGTTGTAAGATTTTTGGATCAAAAAGTAGTCTGTTACTTCTGATATTTTGGATGTCGTATAATTTTCTAAACAAGAAACAATATGATTATTTTTTAGTAATGATAGACATAATATCTCAATTCAAATATTTGGCTTTAAGTTATATGTTTTAATATAAACTTGACACTAAAAATAGCTTTTCTTGGCTATATACTTTTATTTATATATATATATATATATTGTTAGCTGGTAAAGAAAGGTACAAAAATACTCAAATTCTTCCTTACCTGCTAATCGACAAATCTGGTGGGTAAAGACTTTGCCATCACTATGATAAACTGTTGGAGAGAGATATTAACTCTGCAGTTCTTTAGCTAAAAGTTGTTTATCCTTTGTATATATATATATTGATAACGAATTTATTTATAAATAGTACATAAATTGATAAAAGTATTTAATACCCAGCAATAAATTTTTCATTAATTTAACAAAATGATCATATTTTCTTATTCTCCCCTAACTCTAACATTCTTTTTTATTTAGTTTAGTAATTTGTTTTATTAAATAAAAATGTTAATAAAAAAATGAACAATAAATCTTTTATTAAATTAATCATTATATGAAGTCATAAAATATTTTTATTAAAAGAATAAACTATAAATTACTTTTCAAAAAAGTTCTGTGTAATAATTTTTTATTTAATGACTTTATTGAAAAATGAAACATGTAGAGAAAAAAAAATAAACATTTTTTTTTCCAGTTTAAATAAAAAAAGAAAATGCACTTAATAATTCATGATTTTTAAAGAAACTGTCTATACAAATTTGGATAAAATTTTCCCATGATTCTAAATTGCAAATGGCAGTCAATAAAGTGCAGGGGGGTCGTAGTGATGGTTAGTGACTCTTGCACACATGTATCGACAAAGCTCATTAAATCAGGAACGGCCGGACCAGCTAATATTGGGAAAGGCTCCAGGGGAAAATCAATTTTCTATTCTTCCTCTGATAATTCCAGGGCATTGGAAACTACGCTTGATTTCTCATCAGAGTGAAAATGTCTCTTGCGGGCCTCTGAGTTTTCTTAAAAAATAACTTTCCTTTAATTTTTTCATTACAACATTTTCTTTTGAGAAAGCTTTTAAAAAGGAAAAAAAAGAATGAGAGACTTTGGAAAGATTACAGCTGGCATTGGGAAAGGGTTAAGAGGAAAAATCTAAAGAACATAAAATAGAGGTAATAAAAATGCATAAAGATAAAAAAGAATGGAAAATAATAATGTTTTTTTACATGTTGAAATTAAATAATTTTTTAAAAAATATTTTTGAAATTGTAATCAAATAAATAAGTGAAAACCTGTAAATCATCTATTTACTTTTCTAATAAATACTTTTATCTACTATTTATAACACTGCATTAAAAAAAAACCGATGTTATAAATGTTTTTATTGTAATCAACCTTCAGGTGAAAAGAAAAAAAACTCACCTGGTTATTTAAAGTGGAATTTTATACAAACCTACTGCTTTTATATATTTCGACATTTTTTTTAAAAAAAACATATTCAATAGTCTTGCATTGGTGGTCGAGAGGTCAGCGCGATTGCCTTGCATTTGCAGGCAGTTGCACGGGTTGCGGGTTCGCGTCCCGGCCGATGCTATGACACTTAAAAAAAAACATATTCAATACTATTACAATAATTACTATCATAGCGATCGTCTTCTATATGCTATTTGATTAAAGTATTCTCGGTCAAAAACTTTTAAAAGTTAACTAGTTTGCCTCGTTTAAAACTTTAATAAAAATACATCACCACGCTTTTAATTTAGTTTTAATTGAAAATGAATAAACTAATTGCATAGCAGTACTACTTGTTGTAAATTAAAACTAGATAAATACTTAGCAAAAGAGAAGGAAAAATGTGGAAAAGAACAAGTTTAATGGATACACCATTCGTTTTTATGTAGAATTTATCTCTCTAGTATTTGTCATAATTTTTTTAAAATTCATTTATACAAAATGAACAAACATGATGCATCTTTTTAATTAGCCACTGCAAAGGAAAGGCTTTTCCAACAATTTTTCAAAGATGATTAATAAATAAGGGGCTTTCTAAATGCTCTGACAGTAATCTGAGGTTTATTTCCTCTTGTTTTGTCCTTTAGCTAAACGTAGCTTAAATATTCATTTATTGACTGATATTGTATGGTAAATTAGCTTGATTGTGAACAGTTTATCTGGGAAAAAACCTAACCTCATTAGATTCTGAAAACAAAATTATTAAATGCCATAGGATCACCATTTACTTTGCTTTCACTAGCTGTTAAAACAGTGACAAACACCACCCAGAGTAAGCCATAATAATCAATGGATGCAAGAAAGTTTGTGCGTAAAATTCCTATCTAGTGTTACTCGTCTAACTGACTGATTTCTAGTTTGTAGATTCAGATCTGGAGGACTATACAAGCAAATGAACTTGGATTGAAAATATTATTTGGGTTTCCATTTTGAATTCATAGTTTTATAGTAATCCAAATAAATAAACAGTGGTGCTAGGCAGCAAAACAAATAAGTAAAACGGTGATGGTAGAGAGTTGCATTGGATTTTAATATCTAGGTGCAGTGCTCTCCCATTCATGGCTTTTCACCAATAAAGCTACAAGCTAGAAACTCATCTGTGGATAATGGATAAGTAGGCTCTAGATTAGAAATTTTTAACCAAATCTTGAATCCATTGATCACTATGGCTTGCACTGGATGGTATGTCTATAGGGAGTATTTGTCACTGATAAAACAAAATTATGTTTGCACGAACATCTAAGTACTTGAAAGACAAAGGTGTTAATTATCCTTGTTGGCAGATATGCTTCCTATTATTACAATGCTTACTACTATTTCTGGCATATATGCTCACCATACTGCAAACAAATTTTTTCATCTTTGCAAGCAGAAGTACATGCTATCACATTAGATGGGTATACTCACTACCACTATAGGAAAGTGTGCTCTTTGCAGAAAAATATACTCGATATCATATCACTGTAGGCAATTGTGCTATCATTGGAAAAAGATACACTCACATGCAGATGTGCTCTCTATTATTGCAAGAAGATGAATTTTCTATCATTGCATGCAAATAAAATTCCTCTCCATCATTTCAGGAGAATGTGCTTATTATCATTAAGGCAGATGTACTTTCTACTATCATAAAAAATATGCTCACTATCACTCCACTATGCACAATTGTGTTCACTATCATTGCATGAAAATAAGCTGATTACCATTTTAGGAAAACGTAATTCATTATCATCACAAGCAAATATTCTTGTTACCATTGCAAGCAGATGTGCTTATTTTCAGTGCACTAATTTAATACTAATAATTCACAATAATGTGATAAAGTTTTATTACACCAAAGTAGCTATTTCCGATAAAATACATTCTTCCTATAGTCAAACTCTATCTATAATTAATAATAAATAATCACATGGGTAATTTCATGGGAAGTCTTGTGATGTCTAAGCATTAGTATGACAGGTTGAACTCATAGTTCTATTCACATAAGAAAAGATTTTTAATATATATTTTCCAGAATGAATCCTGGATCTTTTATTTGAAATTATTACATCACTAAAACTAGAATGCCCTGAATAACTTACCTTGAAATATATTTACAAAAAAATACATATAAAAATATTATAATGGCTTTTTGCATCATCTTGAATAAGTAGTGATTATTAGGTTGTAAAGAACATACTTTTTGATATTTTTAAAATGCTTTTATATTAACTTGTTCTGTACGTACTTCTGTCAGTATGTCCAATTTTTAACAATGAAAACAAAATCTGTTCACTTTCACAAGTAAAACTCCTACCTTTACCCCCAACAGGAAAACCCCTTAACAACAGTCAATGGAAATATTACATTTGTAAAATTAAATTTTGTTAATATTGATTTATTTAATTAATTAAAAGAAAATATTTTCTACTAAAATCTGAATTCTTCTTCAGAAATATTTTATAAATATTTTATGAAAACAATAATGAATGCATAAAAAAAGGTTAGATAATTAATTATTTATTTTTTTCATATCCAAAATCAAAACAAAATAATAAACCATCAAAATAATTGACAGCAACACTCTTTTGTAAAGATAACAAGAAACATAAAAGGCTGATGAAGAAAATTATCTAAATTGAAATTACATGTTTTATTTATAACTAAAAAAAAAGATTTATTGATGCTAAGTACTTTCGATAAAACCAGATATCATAATCATAGTAGAATAAAGAAAGTGAAGAATTGTGATCTATAGGTAAGAAGTTTTGTATGTTAATGAGAAAAGAAGGAATACTGATGCCATTTCTTAGACAGCAGGGTGCTGGATGCCTTTTTATTGATGGTGTTGGCATTCCTGGTGATTGACTAAGACTCTTTAATATTTCTCTTTCAATAATTACACTCTGAAAGCGTAATACAAACTGTGTAAGGTTCAAAACAATGCCCAGAGATCAGCTTGTGGTCTGGGAAGAGAGGAGTAGTCAGTGTTATTGTTAGTGCATTTGTACATGTAATTATGTTGGGTGAATCTTATAGCCAAATTGGCACAAGTTTTCCCATAATAACTTCAAGTAGGAGGGGTTAGAACAGCTAATCTTATAAAGAATTTGATGAGAAACCTCTTTAGGGAAGAGTTGTTTAACAGTGTTTTTATAATTATAACCTGTTTTTTTGTTGAATGTTGTAACTATAAAGTAAAAAAATAAAATATTAAAAAAGATTTTTATATATGTTTTTATATAAACAGCTGACTAAAAATTAGAAAAATAATAAAGTAATCTGATTAAAAACATTCTGTGTCATTTGGCCATAAAAATCAAAATAGTAATCAAAAAGGCATCAAATGCTTTAATGAAATTGCACATGTTTTTTAGTCAGATTACTTTATTTTTTACTTTTTAGTCAACTCTTTACATAAAAGCATTATTTAAAAAAAATCTTTTTTTAAATATTTTATTATTTTTATTTTAGATGTAAAGCATTTATTTTAAATATCTCTTCTATTTTGACAAACATTTAGTATCTTGTTTGATTGTGACTATAAGATTTTCGGTCTCTTGCTTATGAACATATATCATTACAGCACTTCATGTTTGGAATTAGAACATATCACTACTTTATATAATAATCCAAGTATAAATAACAATAAGAATAGAAAAGACTGTGATTAAATTTCTGGGTTCGACAAACTCATGCCAAAAGAATTAGAATTTTTTTAGGCTTAATTTTGAAGTAATTTTTTTAAATCCCAGTTTATATTAAAAATATAAATTGCCATAATAAACTGTTAAAACAAACATTTCCATTATTATGATTTTAACTATAATTAAATTTATTTTTAATCATAAAAATGATTATACAACAGACCTTTCTTGTTATATAAGGAGAATGACCAATTGCATGCTTGATCAGAAGAGAACTCTCACCTGTCGAAATTATCATATTTTGGTTATATTTTGAGATGATATAATTCATTAGATAAGTGTACATTTCTGAGAAATTGATGAAAGAAAAAAAAGAACAGCCAGCAATAGGTTGTTTGTACTTTAGCATCATATTAAGAAGGATGAACAACATGAAAAATGTTATAAATTATTCTGGAGAATTATTTATAGGATCACCTGAAGTTGACATTATTTTGATGGCATTATATTATAAAAGTATATATTTGAGCTGGGAATAATATCTAGCTTAAGAAAATAATTAATAAAAGTTATTAATCTATTACTGTAAAGTAGTTTGTATCAAAGTTGCAAGTGCAGAAAATTTGAACCTTAGTCAATTAAGCTATGGTAATTTGCTAACTACATATATTTTGAACAAATGATGAAGATATAAGTGTAAGAGATTATGGTCTTGGCCAACTGATGAGTGCTGGTTCAGCATGAAATGTATATCTTGGGGTTCATTTATCTTTTTCTCATGACTTTAATCATATATTCCAGTAATGTATCATGGAATATTATATCTCTAATAAAATGCATAAAAAAGTACAATCAATGTTTCTAATATATCCATAGTAGGTCTGAATTCGAGGCTGATGGATGGTTGGGTTGATGGAAGATGCACTTATAAAGACAAAAAAATTGCAAATATAAAATGACTGAGCAGTTACAGTTTTTTTTTAAAAAAATGGACACAAAATATTATTTTAAAAAAATTAATAAAAATGTTATTATAAAAAAATCAAACCAAAAGCAAAATATATGTCAAGTGTTGGTGGTTGAGTGGTTAGCACAGCTGCCTTACAAGCAGTTGTCCTGGGTTCGCTTCCTGGCCGATGCTTTGACATATGAAAAAAAAAGAAAAATACATGATTATAATGAGTTTATTAGTTAAAAGGTGGCCAATCTCTGACATGGGATTTTGGGTCAGATAAAGTTGAAAATATTTTCAGGTTACACCATACTTAGAATTTTTTAGGTATATGACCCATAATCAATCCACATAGATATCCATGATAGCCAAAAAATGAGCATCTAGATATTCTTAGCTAGAAAATAAAATACCTATGCCAATATGATGAGTATTAATGTGGTAATTGTAAAAGTAAACCATATAAGTGATAGAGGAAAGCTATGATTACTGGTCTGAAGATGTTATATCTTTACAGGCATTGGATTCATGGTGTATTTAACTTAAACATATCTAAATGAGTATTTAAGTAGTATGGCAATGGGGTCAGTTTTTAAAGTCTAAAACTACTTTTTTTTGTCTACTACCAGAATAACTAACATAAACAACATATATTCTTTCATAAATAAAAAAAAAACATTATAAAATAGTTCATAATACTTATTTTTAAATAAGAACTTCTATAAAAAATGAAGAGGTAGTGCATGTATCAACCATTCACAATCTGGGATTTGAACCTAGACAAAAAAAATTTTTTTCAAGAGGATTGGCATTTTTTGTCTAGCATCTGACCTACAGCCAACCCAGCTAATTATTTACCATTTGTCAGTAAATGGGTATTTAATTATCCTTAGATAGAAGATAAAACGAGGATAAAAAGCTGTTCAAACCCTTACCTTCCAAACAATTAGAAAGCCTAATATTGACTTTTTGTTCACTGTTTCTCTATGACAGACTTTTGCCCTATATTGCAAGGAAATAAAGTCATATTTAATAAGCTTGTATTACAAATGTTATATAATAAGCATGCCAATTTCTCTTAACAAACTTTTCAGAGTATCTCTATTCCCAGACCAGTTTCATGCTTTTGGCATTCCTCAGTGAGGCACTAGAATATTCAAGCATTAGATTCAAAATACCATGTCAAGCCCAGAACTTTATCCAATGTTTACTTATTAGATAGAAAATATGAAATTTTTTAGACATCGATGTCTTCAAATCCAGCTATATAACTTAAATAGCCACATGACACTGAACAAAGTTCAGATAGGGCATATATTAATAGTTTTAGCAATATAACATTGCCAAAGCCTTAAGAGCAAAATGATAATTGCAAGGAAATCAAGTCATATATCATGTGACTTAATTTAAGTAAGCTTGTAATAATATAGGCTATTAATATATGGTGTATCTAAACTGTTTTCAGTCTCATATGACTATTTAAGATATCTGATTTGAAGACATATGGATGTCTGAAAATTTCAGATTTTTTACTTAATAGTTAAACATTAGATAAAATGCTGAGCTTGACCTGGTATTTTAAATCTATTGCTTGAATATCTAACATTTCACTGAGAAATACCAAAAGCATGAAACCAGTCTGGGATAGGGATATTCAGAAAATCCTGTTAAGAACTATTGGCATGCTCAGTATATAATATATAATTATGTATATATACTAAATATATATAGGCATTAATTATCTGCAGAAATATCTAGTTTATATATATATATATATATATATATATATATATATATATATATATATATATATATATATATATATATGCAAAACCATAAAACAATACAGTACTAGATTAAATTCAAAATTTTACCAAAATCCTTACACAACCATGGTTTCATCTACTACAAATAGACCTTCTCAAGTGAAAATCAACCTAAAGGAAAACATATATATATATACAAACAAACAAACCTTCCCATAATTCATTTCAACCTCCACCTTCCCTTAATATCAAAAGAAGTCTTCATAAGATTGATAGCCTCAGAATCAAGGAGTTTTATCATCAAAGTCTCCTTTATTCTTCCTTTTAACTCATTCTTTTCATAAAAAATAACCAAAGCATTGTCAAACAATATTCTATGACCTGTATTCAATTCATGAATATATAAAGCTGAGTTAAGATACCTATGTTTAACTCTACTTATATGAACCTTAACCCTTTCCTTAAGGCTAAATTTACTCTGGCCTACATAAAATTTACCACAACTACATGGAATTTTATAAACAATACCAGGAATAGACCTACTATCAATAGACTGCTTTGAACCATTAAGTAATGAATTCAAATCAGAACCTTTCCTCTATGCAACCTTCTTTCCACCTAACAAATGACTATTCCTATAAACCAAATTATAAATTGATGCTTTAAATGGTAAAGACATATAATCATCATCCTTACCAACAAAATTCTTATCATCCAAATCATGACTATAAACATTATTGTTTGTATTTGAAAAGTTTAAATAAAGTTTAAAATTTTCTATACATTCAATATTCACTCATAAATGATGGAAATAGTCCAACATATTACATCTTATAATATACCATCATTACAAACCTTCAGACAAATATTATTAAATACCACTTTTTTAATAAAATCATGACTATAACCCAATTCTACATATTCAGCAGCAAATGACTTTTTTGAATATCAGCATCATTATTAAAATTATTAAGCCTTCTATTCCGACAACAAAAATTCAACAAAGACATTTTTTTATGTATAAAAGGCTGATAACTATCAGGCCTAATCATATTTCTCAAATTTTTAGGTTTTATAAAATGACTACAAAACAAAACATCATTAACCTTCTCAACATTTAAATCTAAAAACTTTAATTACAAAATCAAAACCACTCCCCTCAATTGTAAACTTAATATTAGAATCAAAACCATTCAATCCACCTAAAAACTCTTCTAATTTCTCTTTCTGAATAACAAACAAACAATCATCAACATACCTAACAAATAATTTAATAGAACCTGAAAACATATTAATAATACTACACTCCAAATAATCAATATAGACAGCACACATCAATGGAGAAATGACATAACCAATAATCCAACCTTCTCTAATCTTATAAAACACATCATTATACATAAAATACATTGAATCCTCTAACAGCAAAAGCAAATCATGAAAAACCTTAATCTTATCTGCAGAAAAACATTCTAATTTTTTTAAAATTGAAAGAAAAACATCAATACTTTTTAATCTATTAACCGATTGGTACATATTTTCAATGTCTAAACTACCAAAAACACAATCATCATCCAAAACAAAACCATTTATTTTCTTAAAAGCTTGGTTTTGTTTTGGATGATGATTGTGTTTTTGGTAGTTTAGACATTGAAAATATGTACCAATCGGTTAATAGATTAAAAAGTATTGATGTTTTTCTTTCAATTTTAAAAAAATTAGAATGTTTTTCTGCAGATAAGATTAAGGTTTTTCATCATTTGCTTTTGCTGTTAGAGGATTCAATGTATTTTATGTCTAATGATGTGTTTTATAAGATTAGAGAAGGTTGGGTTATTGGTTATGTCATTTCTCCATTGATGTGTGCTGTCTATATTGATTATTTGGAGTGTAGTATTATTAATATGTTTTCAGGTTCTATTAAATTATTTGTTAGGTATGTTGATGATTGTTTGTTTGTTATTCAGAAAGAGAAATTAGAAGAGTTTTTATGTGGATTGAATGGTTTTGATTCTAATATTAAGTTTACAATTGAGGGGGGTGGTTTTGATTTTGTAAAATTAAAGTTTTTAGATTTAAATGTTGAGAAGGTTAATGATGTTTTGTTTTGTAGTCATTTTATAAAACCTAAAAATTTGAGAAATATGATTAGGCCTGATAGTTATCAGCTTTTATACATAAAAAAATGTCTTTGTTGAATTTTTGTTGTCGGAATAGAAGGCTTAATAATTTTAATAATGATGCTGATATTCAAAAAAGTCAATTTGCTGCTGAATATGTAGAATTGGGTTATAGTCATGATTTTATTAAAAAAGTGGTATTTAATAATAATGTTTATAGTCGTGATTTGGATGATAAGAATTTTGTTGGTAAGGATGATGATTATATGTCTTTACCATTTAAAGCATCAATTTATAATTTGGTTTATAGGAATAGTCATTTGTTAGGTGGAAAGAAGGTTGCATGGAGGAAAGGTTCTGATTTGAATTCATTACTTAATGGTTCAAAGCAGTCTATTGATAGTAGGTCTATTCCTGGTATTGTTTATAAAATTCCATGTAGTTGTGGTAAATTTTATGTAGGCCAGAGTAAATTTAGCCTTAAGGAAAGGGTTAAGGTTCATATAAGTAGAGTTAAACATAGGTATCTTAACTCAGCTTTATATATTCATGAATTGAATACAGGTCATAGAATATTGTTTGACAATGCTTCGGTTATTTTTTATGAAAAGAATGAGTTAAAAAGAAGAATAAAGGAGACTTTGATGATAAAACTCCTTGATTCTGAGGCTATCAATCTTATGAAGACTTCTTTTGATATTAAGGGAAGGTGGAGGTTGAAATGAATTATGGGAAGGTTTGTTTGTTTGTATATATATATGTTTTCCTTTAGGTTGATTTTCACTTGAGAAGGTCTATTTGTAGTAGATGAAACCATGGTTGTGTAAGGATTTTGGTAAAATTTTGAATTTAATCTAGTACTGTATTGTTTTATGGTTTTGCATTTTTATTTTTTGCTAGTATAGTGTTAGACAGTTTTGGTTTTATATATATATATATACATACAGAATATGTGTGAAATTGATTTAAAATAAAATTATATATTAACTTATTATTCGACAGTCATGGTTAAAAATGTGATGGACTTTGACGGACTTTCCATCATTCAAATCCTGGCAATTTTAGAGATATGGTAAAGATTTTAGCATCATTGGAGAGATTATAAAAAGTTCTGTAAGATGTTGCCCTCTTGTGAATTATTTTACAAGTAAAAAAATCAATAAACCTGTCAGTTAAGGTGAAACAAAGATGGAAGGTGGATTTATTTTTCATCTGATTGGCTAATAAATTTTGACAACAAAGAAAATCTCTTGTCAATAACGAAATTGCTCCAATTTCTTTTGTTTTATTTCAAAAGCAATAAACGAATGTTTTAGACTATTCTAAAAGGTTTTTTGTCATATTATAAATTATTTTGATAAAATATGCTAAAAATAAAATTATTTTAGAAAAATTGTTAAGAGTTTAGCAAAAATTATTTATTTTTAAGAACTGTAAAAAAATAAATGATGTCACAAAATGTCAGCAACACTTTTTAATTAGTGAATAATGTTCATTTAAAGATTTGCATTATTGAATTTTTTTAAAATTATAAATAACTATTTATTTTTGAAAAAACTTTTGTTAACTTTCATAACATGACAAATTATTAATATACTTTTTTACAAATGAAACTAAAGTGAATTTAATATTAAAAGATGAATATATTTTGACAATTGAGTTTGTAACTTGATAAATTAAACGTTTAGAGATTTTTCCTCACTCAGCCAATAAACAAATCAGCAATTAATGAGTTAAATGAAGTTCATTTGCAATAGAGTTTTGGAAAGCATTTTTTCATTTATAATTATTTATATAAATTTATATTATTATGTACACATACTAAATATGATGTATACATAAGGGATATAAATTTTAAATTATAGCAGAGATATATAGTGATATTTATATATATTAACTATAAGTATCCAATCAATTTAAAGTATGATATAGTTTTACATTTTGATTTAGTGTATCAATACTAAAAAAATAATGTAGTTTTTTACATTAAATGCTTTTATTGACTGTGCACTAAAATACTACTGCTACTATTACTACTACTACTGTTAATAATAATAATAATAATAATAATAATAATAATAATAATAATAATAATAATAATTTAATTTATTTATCGTACAGAACTACAGCATTAAACCAATTACAGAATTGCACTATAACAACTATACAATAATATACATAAATAATATACATAAATGAGTAAAAGTGATAAAAAATAATATAATTATATGCCATACTTTTTTATAAGATAAGTAACAAATTTTTTTAAAGTCCAAAGAAAAAATATTTTCATTAGTAAAATCATGCTTATAGGTATTAGGCAAATGAAACAAACATGAAAATTTTAATGTTAGAGCAACAAACTTTAATATAAAACAAAGTAAATGTACATGTTTTATGTAAACAATTATTAAAAGTAATATTTGAAATTTTGTTAGTTAATATAATTTTTTGATTCCCAAGATGATGATGATGATGATGATGATGATAATAATAATAATAATAATAATAATAATAATAATAATAATAATAATAATAATAATAATAATAATAATTGTTTCTTCAACCACTATTTTGAGATTTTTAAATATAACTTGAATTGGAAGAGAGGGTCCAAAAATGAATTAAGTTAATTCCTATTTTTTATAACATGGGATTGACAATTAATGTTTGGACCCCTCATGCTTTTATTTCAAGTTAAATCTAAAAAACCCAATTGGAATAGAAATTTTTTTTTTTACTTTTTAGTGCCCAGTCAATAAAAGTATTTAATATAAAAAATATATTATTTCTATATTTCTATTATATGAATAAAGGATTAAAAATAATTTTATTAAATAAATTATTCAATAAATACTTTCATCAGTGAATATGTAAGCAAACAAATAAATAAAAAAAATTGATAAAATTATAAATGTTTAATAGTAGTGCTTAGTTTTGATATATACTTATATAGTTTATTGGACATCACTTTGATTTTATATACTAGCGCTATATTGATAGATAATAATGAACATGAATAAACTTTGTATCTTTTATTTGAGATTTTATATGATGTGGATTAGTATTTGTTTGAAAGTTATATGTTGCTAACAAATGGGACAAAATTGATAGCCAAGCTATATAATAAATGCTTAAATAATAAAGATGTAGATATTTGGAGAAATGGAGTAGTAATATTAATATTTCAAAAAGGCAATAAAGAAGATATTAAAAATTATAAATTTATCAGTTCTCTATAAAATGTTTATCAAGATAATTACAAATAATCTACAGCAAATTCTGAATCGTAACCAATCAAAAGAACAAGTTGTATTTAAAAGAGGTTTTAGCACAGTAGATCAAATCCATGCACTGCCAGGTTATAAAAAGAACCAATAAATATTAATTTATAGCCATTATGTTTTGCATTTGTAGATGATAAAAATGCATTTGATTCTCTAATTGTTTCATGGTAATTAAAGCTTTAAATAATTCAAATACAGATATGGATATTGCCATATTCTGAAGAATATTTCTCACAAATAGCAATAATGAGATTACATAGCGATACTAAGTTGATTAACTTGAAAAAGGATATGACACAGTAATTCCATATCTCCACAACTTTTAACATAATTTAAGTATTTTGTGGATTAAAATGAGATGCTAAGGGACTAAAATTAAATGAAGATTATTTAAGTTATGTAGATTTTTCAGATTATGCAGTTGTTTTTGCAAATAAAGCTTCAGAGTTTCAGGAAATTTTGCAAAAGGAATCTGATAAAAATAAGAAAGTAGGATTAAAGATAAACACTAAAAGTAATAATGTTCAATTAATTTTTCTCAGAACAAAATTGTAAACCACTAAATATCACATGATCACCATTGAGTGCTGCTATTGTATGCAGTGTTGCCTCTGTGTAACAAAATTATAAAGATGAATAAACATAAATTATAAGTTAGCATCTATAAATGATTTAAACATATTACAAGTGGAAATGTAATTGATAAAATTAATTATAGAATTAAACTTGGGTGGAATGCTTTTGGCAAAAATAACTTAGTATTTTAAAAGGAAATATGACTATGGTTACGAATATGAAGTTTTTAATAGATATGTTTTAGTAAATCTTACTTATGGATCTGAATGTTGGACACTTAACAATAAAATCATTACATAGATTTCAGACTACTAAATTAAATATGAAGAGATGTATATTAGGAACAACAACAAAAAGATTGAAAATGAAATATATGAATAAGAGAACAGATATTATTAATATCATTGCAAAAATTGAGACTAGTATAGAACTGGTCTGAACAGGATCTTTAGCAACAAGGGATTATACATGTAAATGGATGAAATATGGGTGATTTAATCTGCAAGTTGTGTAAGGAAGGCATAGAAAATATTAGGTATCTGTTAATTCAATGTAAATGCTTGAAAGCAGAAAGGGTACAAATAATGAAGTTATGGAAGAATAAATATGAACAAAGTGATTATACAGAAAGTGGGTTATTGGTTTTTATGCTGGGTTTGGGAAAAGATAAGGGGTATTTAGATATGAAGGCCATGGAGTTGACAAAGATTATGTTGTGGAAATGGGATGGAGTAGATTATGGGAAAACTTGGGGTGGAGAATGGAAAGGGAAAGTAAAGTGGCTAACAGATTTCTCTAGACATAGTAGCTGAGAGATTCCTGACTCCGTATAAGGAGAAGTCACAGTGCATCACATCACATCACAATATTTTTAAACTATTTTAAACTCTTAATGTATATGTATTATTTACTCATACTAAATATGACATATATAAAGGGGTATACATTTTAACTTATAGCAGAAATATTTACCTATATATATATGTATATCAACTATAAGTGTGCAGTCAATTTAAAGTATATTTTCATTTTCAATAAATATGCCAACACTAAAAACTTAAAAATAATAAAAATACTTTATATATATATATAAATACTTAAATATAATAAAAATACTTTATATATATATATATATATTTAAATATTTGAAAACCAGGCACTCTTCACAAAAATAATAGAAATACTTTATATATATATAAATTTATAAATAAATATTAGAAAATACAGTATTTAAAAGTTTATAAAAATATATCTATAACCATCATTTAGAAGCACTTTCAACTATCTTTGTAGTTTTTGTCAACTAATACTTTAAATTGTCAGCATTCCCAAAGATAGTTGAAAGTGCTTCTAAGTGATAGTTATAGATATATTTTTATAAACTTTTAAATACTGTACTTTTTAATATTTATTTATAAATTTATGTATATTATTTTGAAGAAATACAGACATCGATTTGTAATATTATTAATATATATATATATTAAATGCTTTTATTGACTATGCATTAAAAAATAATATAATTGTTTCTTCAGCCACAATTAAAGTTTTTAGATTTAACTTGAAATAAATGCATGGAAGGGGGAGGGCAGAAATTAATTAAGTCAATCCATATTATTTATAACAAGGGATTAACTTAATTAATTTCTAGACCTCCCATATTTTTATTTCAAGTTAAATCTAAAAACTCCAATTGTGGTTGAAAAAAATAATTATTTTATTTTTTTTTTAGTGCACAGTCAATAAAAATATTTAATATAAAAAATTTTTTTAATCTCTATTATTTCAGAATAAAATTAAATCATTCTATGTATCTTTCTGAAAGCCTTAATTTATCATTCTTAACATTATTACTTAATGTTGCTATTTCATTAGCATTAGTATTTTGAAAATTATAAAAACTTATATATGTCTTCAGTTTCTAGTATTTCCATATTTCATATTCATGAATAGCATAAAATTATTATTTTTAAGTGACCAAGTCAGTTGAGCCATTACAAATGGGAACAATTATTTTGGATTTAAATTATACAAACGTTTTTTTATTTTTCTTTATTTTTTTTTCTCATGTGTCACAGCATCAGCCAGGAAGCAAACCCATTAACCTGGGACAACTGCTTGTAAAGCAGCGGTCGCTGACCATTCACTTTTATATTAAAATTTTACTTTATTTAAATTAATTTGATATTTTTTTTCCTTTTATTATATTATTATTATTTTTATATATTAATATAACTTTCCAAAATAAGAAAGTATTGGAAAAGCAAGCATTACCAAAAAAAAAAAAAAAAACCTAAATAAGTCTTAAAGATTGTAAAAAAAATGTTAAGTTTGAAATCTATAAGAGAATGCTGTCAAAAAAGGTATGCTGTTTCTGACAAAAAAAATTCATAAATCAATATTATTTCAACTAAAAGTTTTATTAATTGAATAAAAATATGTTTATTTTATGCAAGTAACATAATCTGAAAATTGTTGAAAATCCTAATTAGCAGTTATTAAGCTGGATTGATTATTACAAAAGTACTAACCACTAAACATCACATGATCACCATTTCTTATGCTTGCACATAATTGTTATTAAAAACAGGCAAAACTCTCCATACAGTAGTGCCACTCAGTATCAAACAAAGTAATCAATGGATGCCAGAAGGCTTGTGCATAAAATCCACATCCAATACCCCCAAACTAGTTTCTGGCTTTTGGCCTTCATCAGTGAGGAGCCTTGGATCCTAAGATCTAGGTGCAGTGCTCTCAGATCCAATGCTCATCACTGACAAAGGCCACAAGCCATAAACTACTCTGGGGATATTTGAGGAGCAGGAACTAGATGGGGATTTTATGCACAAGCCTTCTGGCATCCATTGATTCCTCTGGCTGGCACTGAGTGGCACTACTGTATAGAGAATTTTACCTGTTTTTTTTATTACAAGAGTAGATAGGAAAAAAATATACCTTATAATGGATAGTAGCAAATTATTTGTTTATTATTTTTGCTCTTGAAGTTACAAGAAACTAGGTTCAATACCACACCTGTGATTTCAAATTAATTACAGTTCCTTAATAAAAATAAGAATATTTATGATAATAAAATAATGTACTTTTTCTTACATTTTAAAAAGAATCCTTCATTTTACAGTTTTAAGGGTCTAGCAAAAACTATACAATCAAAGCTATAAAAACGATAATAACAAAGTGCACTATTAATTAAAAGTCCAAGGAAAAGTATATTATATTATTATACATAAAAGATGCATAAAAATGAATATTTTGTATAATATTTATGATAAACAATGTTGCCTACAAATGATCCATTCTATTAGATAGTACGAATTTTAACGAATCCAAAAATGCCTTATATTAATAACTATTATTTTGTCTTGAGAAAACATATTTCTAATTATTCAAAATTATATTATGATTATCACATCTTATTATTTTGGTACACACAGTACTACAATATTTTCTCAGGGTTTGAAATAACATTGAGCATTAATTAGTTCAAGTTAAGCACTCTAAAATCGTTTTTTCTTCCACATTAAATTCGTTGCAATCCCAAAATTATGTTTCATAGGCTCAAATGCTTACTGGAAAAAGGAAATAGTGTTCGAAGTTCAATTAATCTTTAATTTTGTAGGTATTAATTGATATAAAGCAAGCAAAGAATTTGCAGGCAAAATAAGCAGTAAAATTAGAGGCATCTTTTTTTTGATGATTTAACAATTTTGATAACTTCCAAATTAGAGGAGAAAGACAAAAAATTAAACTTCAGAATATGTAACCTGTTATGTTTAAAATACCAGTGTTTATCATAAACTCATTGCTGTAAAGATTTGCTTTCTTTAGAAACCAAGAGCAAATTTAATAATATAAATAAATAAATGTTCAGACACCAGAAGTGACAACCAAAGCTACAATCTTCTTCAAGAAGAATAATAACTACTCTTTCTTATTGCAGTGCCAGATGTATACCATATAATACTAAATCATCCATGCATTTTACTACTGTTACACAATGTTTTATTTTCATCTTCTTTTACAGTTTACAGTTTCGACTATCCCAGCAATCTTCTTCAGAACTTTTATGTTTCTTAACTTCAATTGTTAAATTCAACTGTTAAATTAACAGTTAAAGTTGGGAGATATAAAAGTTCTGAAGGAGATTGCTGGCGCAATTGAAGCTGTAAACTATAAAAGAGGGTGGTAAATAAAACATTGTGTAACAGTAGTAAAGTGCATGGATGGTTTAGTATTATATGCAAAGCTACAATCCATGCTTTAACCTCTAGAACTTTCCCACTGCACTAAACCATATGAAATAGCAATGTTAGACAGCATAATAACAAAGCAATTGTCCTTTTTCCTAAACAGGTAATAAAACTTAAGTTCAATATACTGCATATAGATCCAGATTTTGTGGCATTCACACCATCCAATTGGCAAAAGCCTATATTGCTATCCATTAGAAAAGGATATAATTTTGTTTTGATCACATATATTCTTTGAAATTTAATCTATGATGTTTACTAGAAAATGATTTATTTATGAAGCCTAATAGTTACTAATAACAACAATAATAATCAAATGATTAATTTATTGAACCGCTGTGTAATGTTTGAGCACAAAAATGACAAAACGAGTTTCAATTGAGAAACTTCAGACCAATATATCTAGTTTTTTAAAATATATTTTTATTTTTGAAGTATTCAGTAGCAAATCAATAATGATTAGTATTATAAAGATCAAAAAAATATGGCTTTCTCTTATCAATTGGCATAAAGCAATTTTTCATTTTAAAATATTGAATTTATTGTGAAATAATTTCTGCATTATTGGAATTCAGAGTTGTGAGATTTTTAATTTAAATCACTAAATATCACATAAACACTATTTCCTATGCTTACGCAATCTGTTAAAACAATAACAAACTCTCCATATAGTGGTGCCAACTTTAATTTAAGGTTTCTCTCTGAGCTAGTCTGGGGAAATTGGATGAGTTGGCACTAGATAGGGATTTTACATACAAACCTTTTTTGCATCCATTGATTATTATGGCTTGCACTAGATGGCGCTACTGTATGGTTTGTCACTGTTTTAAGATTTTTTAACCATATAAATGTCATTAATCCATAACCAATCCTGACACAATAGATAGGATTTGAAACACATATTTCAAATTGTATTAGATTTATAAAAATAGTAAACAAAAAGGTAATCAATAGAAAATCTTTATGAATATTGTTTGTGAGAATAAAATGGTCAGATACTTGTATACAATTTTTAACTATCATTGTTTGAAAAAATAAATAATTGCTATTTAAAAATACTCTGAATTTGTTAGCATTATTTGGCTCAGGTAAGATTTAAATTTTGCTGTCTTTTTTTTATATAAGTATTTACTATAACGTAAGTCTTAAGATTTTAGAATAAACTGTTCAGAAAGACAGCAATCAATATCTGTTTACAAAAGTTTTGTTACAGATATTTATAAATAGAATATATCACAAAAATAAAATATCAGATTAATGAATATTATTAGATTTTTACAAATTGTAAACAAGGAAGAATGAATTAAAATGTCATAGAGAAATGATAACAAATTTTAACAAGTACCATTAGGATTATGTGCCAATAACAAATTATGTAAGACAATTTATTTATATTATATAATAAGCATGAGTAGCTCTTAGCGAGCTTTTCCGAATATCCTATTTCAGACCGGTTTCTTAGTTCAGTCCCATATGGCTATTTAAGTTATATAGCTGGATTTGAAGACAAAGATGTCTGAAAATTTCAGATTTTCTATTTAATAGTTAACTGTTAGATAGTTTCTGGGCTTAAGCTGGTATTTTTAGATCTAATGTCTGAACATCCTAGCACTTCGCTGACGACAGCCAACACTAGGGACCTATCTGGGGATAGGGATATTCGAAAAAGCTTGTTAAGAGCTATTCATGCTCATTATATAACATTTATAGTACAAGCTTATTAAATTAAGTCATGTGATGTATGACATTATTTCTTTGTAATTATATAATTTTAAATTTTTTTAAATTTAAAATTATATAATTACAAAGAAATAAAGTCATACATCACATGATTTAATTTAATAAGCTTGTACTATAAATGTTATATAATGAGCATGAGTAGCTCTTAACAAGCTTTTGCTGCAGAAAGGAGTTCGCTATTAACTGAAAGGAGACCCTTTGATTCCTCTTGGAGGCCTTAAAGGAACCGAGCAGGGCAAATTCCTAATGTCCACTCCATACGTTCTTGTCGTTGCAGCTGTTATTACTATGTGATTATTCATATAGTATACAAACATGGATGGGATGCTCACCAACATGCATTAGCCAGCATGGTGAGTTTATTGGCTTTTTACCTCTGAGTTTAAGATCAAGAAACACCATGGTCTTTCTTCTCAGTGCCTGATAAGGCAGAATGAATGTTTGTGTAAATGATAAATATTTTTCCAATACATATATACAATTATGACAGACAAAAATAAAGCATGGCCCTTATTCCCAGGAGGCTGTAAAGTCACCAGCCAAGGCAGCGGTTGGTGGCCGAAGGCGGAGGGTGCTAAGAATTCCCTGATTGCGGACCCAGGCTTCCATTTGATGACAACTTTTTATTTAGGTACTGACAACTGCAGATCACTTTCAAGTGAAGGAAGATTGCAAGAATTAGAAGAAGAACTGTCTTATATTAAATGGGACATTATTGGACTTTGTGAAGTTAGAAGAAAAGGAGAAGAAACAATTGATTTTAAAAGTGGACATATACTCTATTATAAAGGCACACATATTGGAAATACAAGTGGAGTAGGATTCATTATAAATAAAAAGTGGAAGAACAATATTGTGGAGATTGATGGTGTATCAGACAGAGTGGCAAGATTAGTTATACAACTTAATAGCAGATACCAAATGCAGATAATTCAGATTTATGCCCCAACAAGTTCTCATAGTGATGAAGTAATAGACAATTTTTATATGGATGTACAAAAGGTTTTTTGATCAGAGTAAACAATATTTTAAAATTGTAATGGGACCCTTTAATGGTAGAATTGGTAAACAAATAAAAGATGAAAATGCTGTAGGTAATTTTGTTTATGGTAATAGAAATGAGAGAGGACATAGACTTGTGGAGTTTGCAGAAAAAGAAAATCTTTATATTATGAATTCTTTTTTATCAGAAAATTGTTAAAAGGAAATGGACATGAAAGCATCCAAATGAAGGTACAGCAGAATTGGATTATATTTTGACTAACAGGAAATACATATTTCAAGATTGTAATGTTCTTAATAAATTTAACACAGGAAGTGATCATCGATTAGTAAGGTGTAAGTTACGTGTTAATGTAAAACTAGAGAGACAAAAATTATTAAGAAAAACAATATTTACAGTTGATATTCCTAATCTTCAGAAACATTCTAATGAATTTAAATTAGAACTTACAAATAGGTTTCAAGTGTTAGGAGATTTTGAACATGATACAGATTTGAATGAAATTAATATGAAAATAACTGATACACTTTTAAAAACTGCAACAAACATAGCTGGTAGAAAAAAGCAGCAATTGACTAATAAAATTTCTACTGAGACTAGAGAATTTATGAAGAAAAGAAGGAATATGAAGATATACAAAAATGATGTATTAAAAAGAATTGAATATCTTGAATTTTGTAAAATGGTACGGAAAAGAGTTGAAAATGATATAAGAAAGTATAACTGTGAAATAGCAAGGAAAGCTGTAGAAGAAAATAAAAGTCTCAAAAATGTTAAACAACATTTTGGTATTGGTAGGAAATTTATATCTGCAATAAGAAAAAAAGATGGAATTATTACTAAAAAGAGAGATGACATCATGAAATTGGTAGAAGATTTTTATCAAGAATTATATAGTAATAAAGAACAAGTACCTCCTATATCTATTACATCTTCCGAATTGCCCAGAATTTTAAATGAAGAAGTGAGACATGCAATTAAGTGTATGAAGAAAGGAAAGGCTCCAGGAAATGATGGAATTATAATTGATATATTAAAAGAAGCAGGTGAAAAAATAGAAACAATTTTAGCAAAGTTATATACCAAATGTCTAAATGATAAAGATGTACCGGAAGATTGGAAGAATGCAGTAATAATATTAATATTTAAAAAAGGTGATAAAGAAGATATTAGAAATTACAGACCTATCAGCCTTTTATCAGTTTTATATAAAATTTTTACCAAGATAATTACAACTCGTCTACAGAGAACTTTGGATTTCCACCAACCAAGAGAACAAGCTGGATTTAAAAGTGGTTTTAGTACAATAGATCATATCCAGGTATTGAGAGAAGTCATAGAAGGGACAAATGAATATGAGTTGTCTTTATGTTTTGGATTTGTAGATTATGAAAAGGCATTTGATTCTATACACATTTCTTCAGTGATTAAAGCATTGGATCATCAAGGTATAGATCCAGGATATTGTCATATTTTAAAGAATATTTATAAAAATGCAACAGCAACAATTAGATTACATAATGATACTGGAAAAATCAACATTGAGAAAGGTGTAAGACAAGGTGACTCCATATCTCCAAAACTCTTTATAGCAGTGCTGCAAGAAGTATTTTTTGGATTAAAATGGGAAACTAAAGGAGTGAAAGTAAATGTAGAGTATTTAAGTCATTTAGATTTTGCAGATGATGCTTCAGACTGCAGGAAATGTTGCAGGAGTTAGCAGATGAAAGTAGAAAAGTAGGACTAAAGATAAATGTTAAAAAGACTAAAGTAATGTTTAATCGATTTCTCAAAATATGAAAATAAAGATTGATTATGAAGAATTAGAAGAAGTTAACAGTTACAAATACCTTGGTCAGATTATTAACACAGATGAAAACATAATGGAGGAAATTAATCATAGAATTAAACTTGTTTGGAGTGCTTTTGGTAGAAATAACTTGATACTAAAAGGAAATATGCCTATGTGTTTGAAAAGGATGGTTTTTAACAAATGTGTTTTACCAGTTCTTACTTATGGATCTGAGACTTGGACACTTAATAGAAGAGCAATACAGAGACTTCAGACCACTCAAAGGAGTATGGAGAGGTGTATGTTGGGAGTAACAAGAAGAGATCGAAAACGCAATGTATGGGTAAGACAACAAACAGGTGTTACTGACCTTATTGAAAAAATTAAAAAATTGAAATGGAGTTGGGCTGGACATATTGCTAGAAGAGATGATAATAGATGGACAATTGAAATTTTCAACTGGATTCCAAGAGATTGTAAAAGACCCAGAAAGAGACCACATGTGAGATGGATGGATGAAATAAGAAAATGTGCAGGGGTGTTGTGGAGAAGAGAAGCTAAAGATCGGAGAAGATGGATTAAACTTGGAGAGACTTCATCCTGCAGTGGATTGACAATGGTTGATGATGATCATGAATTATATAATACTTGTTGCAATGTTAAATGAGACAAACATGACTTGCCCACAGGATAGGCAGTACACTGATCATAATGATGAGTAATGTTTGTAATAGCAAATTTCGTGGACAAAATCATAAAACTAAATTCTGTTACTTTTTCTTTATTGACGGAGTTGCATTAGTTTACATATAGCTCGCTAGGAGTTTTTCAACTTCCGCTTTACTTAAAACTTTTTTTTTTTAAAAAAAAAAACACTTTCTAAGTAAAAAAAAATTGGCAATTTATTATTTTAATTGAAATAATAAAATATAAATATCCAATATTTTAATTAAATAATAAACTGAAACTTTATTTTTTAATTCAATTTGAAACTTCTTTGTATTTGAAATATGTTTTATGAAAGATGATTTTATAACTGTTGTTTAATTTGCACTAAGGTTTTCTTATAATTTATTCATCTTTTAAAATAATTATTGTGTTTTGTTTGATTATATGAATTCTTTGTCTAATATCACCTACATAAATTAAACTTTTCTCTTTTAAGCTTTTAGTGGAAATTAATAAAAAAAGAAATCAAGTGTGAAATAAATGATTTTTCAAAGAAAAAGCTGATTCTTTTTTTCCAATTGAAAAATATATATAAATTCATTTTATTTATTTATTAAAAGTTAATCATAATAAAAAAAGAGATGGATAAATTATTGGATTTTATTAAAATAATCTGATTTCTAATCAATCAATTAATTTGTGTCAGAATTGTTAGAAGAGTCGCTATATTCAATGACCTACAAAATGAACGGTAACCCTTCATCAATCAATTTTTTAAAAAAATATTTTTTATTTTTAGCGATTAAAAAACATTGAACACCAGGTCTTTCAGGAGCCCTACCAGATATGGCCATGACCTGGGTTTTGAATTAAGTTTAGGTGAGCATTGAAAAATTTTCAGTTCAAAGCAAGCTAATATTTTATTGTCTAGTAGTTGGTACTATATCAACATGGCTAATCATTTATTGTTGATTATCGATAATTATCTAGTTATTATTATCTAGAGAGTAAAGGGTCTCAAATCAATCTAGGTTGGCCAGATGGGTGACAATGTCATGACTGTAAAAACAAAAAATATATTTGATAAATGATATAAGCTTTACAACTGTTGGGGATGTGTGATAAACCTACAGATTGAGATAACAGTTTGCCTTAGCCTTTAATTTTAACATAAATGCTATTATTATCTAATAGTCCAATAAGATATTGTGAGATTTGTTACTGTCTGTTATATACATTACCTTCTTTTTTATTTATTATTCAATCACTTTATAATATCATTCCACTTCTTTCTGTCTTTCTTCTTCTTTTTCACTCTAGCTATCTGCTTATTTTCTTAAAGATATATAGTTTTCTATTGTTTATTTTATCTATGGGTTCATTTATTTATTTATACTACTTAATTATTTTAATTAAATTTGTTATATACATAAAAAAAATTACATTACATTCAGAGTTACAAAACTAACCAAATTTTTAATACTAAAATTTTGCAATCATTTGGTTTCACCAGCAAGGAAGACTTTTCAAATGCAAATAGACACAAATACAAAAACAAATATATACTAAATAAATTTCCCATAATCTTCAATTGCAATATAAATCATCAAAATAACTTTTAAATAAGTTAATAACTTCAGTATAATAAATGTTCAATTATAGATTCCTTAATTCTTTATAGCACAGCTGCCTTACAAGCAGTTGTCCCGGGTTAGCGCGTTTGTTTCCCGGCCGATGCTATGACACATATAAAAAAAAAACAATCTTAACCTGCACAAACATAATTTTGTAGCCTGTATTTTTTCTATATATATAAAATGTAGAACTAAGATTATTTTTTACTCTACTTTTACAAATGTTTACTCTTTCAATTGAGTTTATATTATTATGATTTATATATAATTTCTTACAAAAATAAGAAATATGTAAACTACTTCACAAATGGTATTCTTATCATATGCCTTTTGTATATTATTCAATAAATTATTTAAAATAACAGCCTTCATGATGTTATTTTCTTATTCTAAAAACAAATTATAATCCTTTTTTAAAATATTATAAGAAGACAATTTAAAAGGCAAAGAAGTAAAATAAATTTTTATTTTATCTTCACAGTTTAAAAATTATTATTATCACTACTATTAATTCCTACTAAACAAAATACTCTTAATGAATTTATCAGAATAGCCAATCAATACTAAAGTAATCTTTATAGGGGATTTGAATACAGACTTCCAAATCTCTGTTCAAATCCCCTTTTATTACATCGAAACTCCAAGTATATGTCTTTCAAAAAAAACCATTATATATATCATATTACTTCAAATGTAAGCCACCCCTGAATTTTTGAAAAAAAAATTAATTCCTGAATTTAAGCTGCATATAGGAAACTAATATAAATACAATAAACTATCCAATTTATTGTGAATCACATGGTACTTTCACTTTCTACATTTTTGCTTTCAAAACTTGAATTTCCAACTTCACTATTCCATCAGATACATCATCTTCAAGCCATTTAAAACTGAATGTTATAATTTCTTTGTCAATTTGCTCTTGTGTAAAATTACATTTTTCTATTAAAATCAGAATCATTCTTTTAAAATAATTTAAATTTTTACAAATATTTTCTGAAAAAATGTAAAAATGTGTAAAAAAAAAAGAGAGTGATTCTAATACATTTATTTTCACTTTGAAATTTAAACAAAACATCAGAATTGTCAACATCAGCAAAATAATGTTAAAGGATTTTAACCATTCCAAATTGCAGTACCACAACTCTTACATTTCAGAATTTCTGATGTTTTTCTTTGTCTCACACATCAACATAAAATATATGATAAAATGATTATTACTTTTCAGAAAATAATAATTTTGACTTCATTTGATAGATATTTTTTTTTACTACTGAAATAAATTTTAAATGTTCACATTTTGTTTCTGTAAATATTAAAAAAATGAGATGCAATCAAAACAAAGACATTACACATCATCGTTTCTAGAAAAATTATTTTTCGTCTATAAAATCAATAAAATATTTTTTAATTTTTATGATTTTTAAACATTTGAAACAAATAATTATTTATTTCTCTTATATCTAACAAATTATGCTTTAAATGTTTAAATTTTTTGAATATTTATTGCACATTGTGATATTTTCTTACTTGTAAATTTAAATAGATTGTTTACATCAAAACTACTTTTCTAATTTGCTTCAGGCCATATCTACATTATCTGCTAATATAATGTTATATTTTTGAAAATAAAGTATTTCAAGTCAAAATAAGTTATTAATAATTTTTATTTCTTGATATCTAATAAATATAGTGCAAATTATTTTTAACAAAATATCTAAAAGCTTAATAAATTCGCAAATAAACAAGTTTTTGCATCATTTGAAACTACAATGTTGTAAAACACTGAACATTTTACAGCCTTGGCAACAGACAATGGCTGAACATGTCAAGGTGGGGCTTATGTCTATTGTAAGAGTGGGAATTTTGAATCTTCCTGCCTTTTAGCACAGAATTTTTGGGAAACAAATTATTATACTAAAATATACCATTTTACACACATTTTAATGTATAATACAAAAAAATTCACTAGGGGGTGAATTGGTCAAAAGACGAAATAATTCGGTTCAACTGGTCATAAAGTTAAAAATAAAAATAAAGCTATCAGAACTGTCAAAATTTTGACAGGCCCTCAAATGTACAAAACAACAACCAGCCAATCAGTGCCTTAAAAGGCAGGGTCTTATCTCATTATTATATTGATTTGTTGGATGTAAAACTATTCAAAAGGTCATTAGGTCAATTTTTCTCTATAAAATATTAGTAAAATCAGTAAAATAATGTTAAAAGTAATGGTTTGAGGGAGGGAGTTAAAGTTGTTTATGAAATTAATTCAAAAATATTGATTAAAAAGAATTAATATGCTATTCTACATAGGAATTAATCATAATACTATGTGGATGTATAGTGTAAACAAAGATCGATAGAAATAAGATTCTAAAAATTTTTGCCTCAAATTTAAGCTTCACCCTCTTTTAGAGGTTCAAAATTTGGAAAATAAGTGTGGCTTATATTGAAAATAATATGATATATATTGTAACAGTATGTATATACACACATTGCACAAGTGTGTGTGTATATACGAGTTACATAATTCACTTGTTTTTTTTTATTAAAAAAATATAAAAGTTAAAATATCAAGAATTAATAGTTTGAAAGGGTAGAAGCTAAAAAAAAAAAAAATAGAGGGAAAATTTAGAGATAATATAGAAATTAGTAATAATTATAACTTGTCTTTCTTTTATATACATTTATTTTATAATCCGTCAAAAATACTCTTTAAAAAAAGTATTTTTAATTAAAAAAATAAAAAGTTCTTATGATTAAATTAAATAGTTTGTACAAAACTAATCAGGCTCTGAAGATTAAGATTCCAGACTGATTAGTTAAACAATATCTCTCTAATTCTAATCTCTGCAATTAAAATAGAAATGTAAATTTTAATCAAAATTATTTTGAGATAAAATGCATTAATAATGCGGTTGAAACTCTAGCAAGGGTGGAGTCAGAGCAGTATTAAAGGCATACATCCTCTATTGTCTTTAGTTTTTTCAGTTTCAGTTGAGTTTAATTCAGTTAAAGAATTATTAAAGAGAATGAGTGGCTAGAACCAAACACTGGTGTTCGGTTGTTTCCTCTGCTCATCTCCCGTATGCTATTAGCAAAAATGCCATGGTAAATTACTCTAACTCACCTTCTGCCGATGTTTCAACCCACCCTACCAAATTAAGCAAACCAGACACACCAAGGACAAGAAACCAAGAAGCTGCCTTTAAGTTACAAATATCTTGACCAAGAAAACTAACTGGATCCAAGGAAAAGGGGTGATCACCCACATACAAAGTAAAACCAGGAACTGTGTAAACCCATATACAAAAACCAAGAAATGTGTAAAATGCATATGAAACCAAGAGACAGTGTTTAAACCACAAATAAACTCCAAAGCTGAGCTGTATAAAACCTATGTACTATTCATTGACGTCATTATAAAAACTTTGAAATTTTATCTGAAATAGAATTCGTTACCATATGCATGCATACTTATTAAGTGTATACTATCCGTTATGGGTTTTATATTTTATTCGTTTTATTATTATCATTACATTTATAATTAATTATCTTTTAATAAATTTGTTAAAATTATTAATGTCATTTTACATCTCTTTCTCTCTCTTTCCATTCATGTAAGTAAATGTGTAGCCAGTTTCATATTAACTGTTTTCCTGCCTCTTACGAGGCCTCTCATCAACAGTTGACATCACTCTAATTCTGTTATTTTTAATGCTAGGATATTCATTTGACAGTTATTGATTAGGTTTTTAAAAGTTCTGTAAGATGATGCCCTCTTCCGAATTATTTTACAAGTAAAAAATCAAAAAAACCGCATTTAAAGCTAAACAAAGAAAGAAGCTTGTCGGTGATTGGCTCTCAGCTGGCTCTCAGCCAATAAAGACATTCTGATTGGCTGGAAAGAACAAAGAAACCACCTGATCAAAGAAAATAAAGAAAAATGCTGAGATTTTCATTTCGAATGTGATTTAAGTATTAAAAAAGTATAATTTGAGAAATTAAAATAATTTTTAAAAAATATACTAAAAAAACAAAATTATTTTCGAAAAATATTGAAGATTTTAGTAAAAATATTTAAGATTTAGCAAAAAGAAATCTTTACTTTTCCATAACATAAAATTGAAAAAAAGCATTTGCGTCAGCACTTCTTTGTTTAGACATTCGCTTTTAAATTTGCCGAAATTGAATATTTTATAATAAATAAATAGTAATTTATTTTTGAAAGAACTTTTGTTCACTTTCATAACCTAAAAATTAGTAATATACTTTTTATAAACATATCTGAGTTGAATTTAATATTATAGGCGAATATGTTTTAACAATAGGCTTTGTCTTCAGTTTGTGAGTTGGCCAATTAAAAGATTTGATTTTTACCTCATACACCCAATAATATAATTAGCGGTTTAAGGGTTAAGAACTAGCCATGGGTCAAGTACTTGAAATGTGCTAATGACATTTCATGGGTTCCAATGTAAGTATTGGATAGCACCCTGGCTTTAAACCCATAACAAATATCCCCATGAGATGTTTCACATTTCATGCAACCCCGGTGCTACTTCAGTCTGGAAAGGTGGCTGTCAGTTTAATATTTTTATTAAATCACAGTCAGACAGGGGATATGATTGATATGTAATTATTAGTTATATTTACTCCTCTGCTTGAATAATGGGTCTCTATAAAAATCAGTATTACAAATTAATATGATATATTTTTATAAAATAAAAATAAAAAGAATAACAAGTAATAAATATAAAATAGAATAAATAATAGAAAGTTTAAAAAGTTAAAAAGTTTAAGAAGAGGTAATTCCTGTTACAAATGTCATCTAACACGAGAGCATAAAGAAAAGAGAGAAAAATACATAATATAAATAAATAAAAAATCGGCTCACATAAATAAAAATTATAATTAAAGTGAAAGAATTTATGAGAGAGGAGGGAGAACAAATGGCACTAATGATAATTTTATATGCTATAAAAGAAAGATAAGAGGGATTAGTTTATTGAAATAATATACTTGATATTAAAAAAGAAAAAATATTTATATATATACATTATAGATATAGGAAAATAGGTGCATATAGGCATTGGCATTAGATTAGGAATCAGCATCAAGTGGTATGACTGAACTCTCATGTTTGAGTATAAATTAAATTAAAATTATTAAATAAAATAGAAACTAGTAAACTTATTAATGTTTTTCAGTTTTAGTTGAGTTCAATTCAGTTAAAGAATTATTAAAGAGAATGAGTGGCTATAACCAAACGCTGGTGTTTGGTTGTTTCCTCTGCTCATTTCCCATGTGCTACTCTAACTCGCCTTCTGCCAATGTTTCAACCTGCCCTATGAAATTAAGTAAACTAGACACACCAAGAACAAAAAAAACCAAGAAGCTGCTTTTAAGTTACAAATACCATGACCAAGAAAACTAACTGGATCCAAGAAAAAGGGATAACCACTCACATACAAAGAAAAACCAGGAACTGTGTAAACCCATATACAAAAACCAAGTGCTGTGTAAAATGCCTATGAAGCCAAGAGACAGTGTTTAAACCACAAATAAACTCCAAAGCTGAGCTCTATAAATCCTAGGTAACTATTCATTGATGTCATTATAAAAACTTTGAAATTTTATCTGAAATAGAATTTGTTATCATATGCATGCATACTTATTAAGTGTATACTATCCATTATATGTTTTATATTTTATTAGTTTTATTATTATCATTACATTTATAATTATTATCTTTTAATAAATTTGTTTAAATTATTAATGTTGTTTTACATCTCCCCCCCCTCTCTCTCTCCATTCATGTAAATAAATGTGTAGCCAGTTTCATGTTAAAAACTAGCCATGGGTCAAGCACTTGAAACATGTTAATGACATTTTATGGGTTCCAATATAAGTATTAGATGGTGCCCTGAGTTTAACCTGTTACAAATATCCCCATGAGATGTTTCACATTTCATGCAGCTGGGGAGCTACTTCAGCCTGGAAAGATGACTGTGGGTTTAATATTTTTATTAAATCATGGTCTGCCCAGGGGTATGACTGATATGTAATTATTAGTCATATTTACTCCCCTGCTTGAATAACAGGTCTCTATGAAAATCAATATTACAAATTAATATGATATATTTTATATAAAAAAAAGAATAACAAGTAATAAATATAAAATAGAATAAATAATAAAAAGTTTAAAAAGTTAAAAAGTTTAAGGAGGGGTAATTCCTGTTCCAATATATATACATACATTGAAAAGCAATTTTATTGCTGCTACCCAATCAAAAAATATTCAAAATACAAAAGAGAAACAAAAGTTAAACACAAAAGAAGTAAGATAAAGATATATTAATATAACTATGATCTTAAAAACTGTTAGACGAATATAAAAAGACAGAATAATCAATAGATAAAAAGGACCTCTCTTAATTATTAATTGCTACCAAATATAACTAGATAAATAGTTCTTTTTCAAAGTAAAATATACAAATAACATAACTTCAAATTTTTTCATAGCTAAATGTTATAATCATAAAAAATATTGATTCACAAATAGAAAAATTGTTTGTCCTAATGCTGGGGATGAAATTAAACAATGCTTTTCTTTTGATGATTCCCTTAATTTCAATACATTGGTGAACTATAACTGGTAAATATACTTAAAACTTCTTACTCTATCATATATTAATTGAAACATATAAATAAAGACATCTAAAAAAATGCCAAAATGGTTTTATACTGAACCAGATTTCTTCAATTTATCCACTACATATACTGTAATGGTACAAGAAAAATGCACTACAGGGATAATGGAGATGATCTTCATAAAACATCACTATCAATCAGCATGAGTAAAATATCAATATTAGAAGTGAATAATAAACAATATGCAATAAACATCAAAAGTAACCAGTTATTCATTGTGATTGGATTTAAAAGAAGTATACTGTAAAAATTTTGTCTTCAGATTTTTTATACTTTTCTCAATGACATATTTTCATTAAAAGCTAGGCTTTTCTTCTTTTATGCCCTGCCAGGTTTCAATTTAATAATTATTTTGATTTCCTCTCTTCCTTTTAGCTTTTCTTCTTTTGTCTCTCCACATTGCAATTTAACAATTATTGTCATTTCAGATTAGCATTTCTTATTGTAATATCAGGTTTCTGATTTATAAGGTTATTTTCATGTCAGATTTTCATAAGTTTTAGTTTAACAATTATTTTCACTTCAGGTTAACATAAGATGAGACAGTCATGATTTTGGTTAGATCAATGCATAAAGATAGTTGATAGATTCTGACAGAGTATTATTTGTCTACATTTACATTAGTGAAAACGGTTACATAGTTGTGTCAATAAATCAGTTTTTAGCAAGATTTTACTTGAATGGTTTTTATAAATTTCATGGTATTATACTGCTTTTTAAAAATCACATTTTAATAACCAAGAAGTGCAATATAACATCACATTTTCACACTGAACTTCTGACTGATCACCTCACCACTGCTAAACTTCAACTGAATTCTATTATCACATCAGGTTTTTTGCTTTTAAAAAACAATCCTGGTATTAAAAAACTTTGACCAATTGATTTTCTTTTTACAATAAAGGTTACTTTTTAAAGAAAAAAATTATATTTATACATTAATTTAAAAAACTACCCTCCTTGAGAGATAAATATTTCCTCTCTTTTTTTAATTAGTTGATAAGCAACTTGTACAGATCTTAATTCATTCTCATTGTTGCTGGTTTTTTAGTTAATTTATAAACAACTTTTAAAGATATTAATTCTTTCCCTTTTTCAAAAAAATAAAAAATAAAACTATATAAAATATTATTCACACTTTTCACAATTATACCCCAAAAAAGTAAATATTTCATCATTATTGTCAACCATTATCAATCCACTGCAGGATGAACATCTCTCCAGGTTCAATTCATCTTCTTTGACATCTAGTCCCTGTTTTCCACATCACCCCTGCACCCTTCCCTATTTCATCCATCCATCTCAAATGTGGTTTCTTTCTAAATCATTTACAATCTATTGGAATCCAATTTAAGATTTCAATTGTCCATCTATTATCATATCTTCTAGCAATATGTCCAGCCCATCTCCACTTCAATTTTTTAATTCTTTCAATGATGTCAGTAACACCCATTTGTTCTCTTACCCATATATTGTGTTTTTGATCTCTTCTTGTTACTTCTAACAAGTATTCTTTGAATGATCTGAAGTCTCTGTATTACTCTTCCACTAAGTGTCCAAGTCTCAGATCCATAAGTAAGAACTAGTAAAACACATTTATTATAAACCTTTCTTTTCAAACACATAGGCATATTTCCTTTTAGTATTATTGCTACCAAAAGCAGTCCAATCAAGTTTAATTGTATGATTAATTTAATCTATTCTGTTTCCATCTGTAGTAATAATCTAACCACAATATTTGTAGTTACTAACTTCTTCTAACTGATCATAATCAATCTTTATTTTTATCTTTTGAGAAAATCCATTGAACATTACTTTAGTCTTCTTAACATTTACCTTTAATCCTACTTTCTTACTTTCATTTGATAACTCTTGCAACATCTCCTGAAGCATTATTTACAAAAACAACTACATCAACTGCAAAATCTAAATGATTTAAATAATCTTCATTTACTTCTGTTCCTTTAGCTTCCCATTTTAGTCCACAAAATACTTCTTTCAGCAATGTGGTAAATTTTTTTAGAGATATGGATCACCCTGTCTCAATGTTAACCTTCCTAGTATCATTATATAGTCTAATTGTTGTAGTTGCATTTTTATAAATATTTGTCAGGCTATGACAATATCCTGGGTATTTAACTTGATGATACAATGCTTTAATCATTGAAGAAATGTGTATAGAATCAAATACATTTTCATAATCAACAAATCCAAAGCATAATGGCAACTCATTCATATTCATTGGTCATTTCTACAACTTCTCTCAATACTTGGATATGATCTACTGTACTAAAACCACTTTTAAATCCAGCTTGTTCTCTTGGTTGGTTGAAATCCAATATTCTTTGAAAATGAGTTGTAATTATCTTGGTAAAATGTTTATATAAAATTGATAAAAGACTGATAGGTTTGAAATTTCTAATATCTTCCTTATCACCTTTTAAAAGTATTAATATTAATACTGCATTCTTCCAATCATCTGATACATTGCTATTATTTAGACATTTGGTATGTAACTTTGTCAAAACTTTTTCTATTTCTTCACTTGCTTTTAATTTATCGATTATAATTCCATCATTACCTGGAGTTTTTCCTATCTTCATAAATTTAATTGCATGTCTCACTTCTGTATGTAAAATTTTGGGAAATTCAGAAGAAATAATAGATGTAGGAGGTACTTGTTTTTATGATGTCTCTTTTTTTGTAATAGTTCCATCTTTTTTTCTTATTGCAGATATAAGTTTCCTACCAATACCAAAATGTTGTTTTACACTCTTGAAACTTTCATTCTCTTCTGCACTTTTCCTTACTAGTCCACAATTATACTTTCTTATATAATTATCAACTCTTTTTCTAACTATTTTACAAAATTTGAGATATTCAATCCTTTTAAATGCATCATTTTTATATATCTTCGTATTCGTTGTTTTCTTTAGAAATTCTTTAGTCTCAGGAGAAATTTTATTGATTAATTGCTGCTTTTTTTTAACCAAGTATTTCTGTTGCAGTTTTTAAAATTGTATCAATTATTTTCTTATTAATTTCATTCAAATCTTAATCATGTCCAAAATGTACTAATACTTCAAACCGATTTGTAAGTTCTAATTTAAATTCATTAGAATGTTTATGAAGATTAGGAATATCAACTTTAAATATTGTTTTTCTTAATAATTTTTGTCTATCTAGTTTTGCATTAACACGTATCTTATATCTTGCTAATCGATAATCACTTCCTGTGTTGAATTTGTTAAGAATATTACAATCTTGAAATATGCATTTTTTGTTCTTCAAAATATAGTCCAATTTTTGCTGTATTCTTATTTGGATGCTTTCATGTCCATTTCCTTTTAACATTTTTTTTTTAAAAAAAAAGAATTCTTAATATAACGTTTTTTTTTCCTGCAAACTCGACAAGTCTATGTCCTCTCTCATTTCTATTACCATAACTAAATTTACTTACAGCGCTTTCATCTTTAATTTGTTTACCAATTCTAGTCTTAAAGTCTCCCATAACAATTTTAAAATGTTGTTTAATCTTATCAAAAGTCTTTTGTACATCCATATAAAAATCTTCTAACTACTTCATCACTATGAGCACTTGTTGGGGCATAAACCTGAATTATCTGCATTTGGTATCTACTATTAAGATGAATAACTAATCTTGCCATTCTGTCTGATACACCATCAATCTCCACAATGCTGTTCTTCCACTTTTTATTTATATTAATCCTAATCTATTTGTATTTCCAATATTTGTACATTTGTAATAGAGTACATGTCCACTTTTTAAATTGATTGTCTCTTCATTTATTTTTCTCACTTCACAAAGTCAAATAATGTCCCATTTAATATAAGCCAATTTTTTTTTCCAATTCTTGCAATCTTCCTTAACTTGAAAGTGATCTGCAGTTGGAAGTATCTAAACAAAAACTCATTATCAAGTAATAGCATGGGTCTGCAATCAGGGATTCCTAGCATCCATCTCACATATGGTCTCTTTCTAGGTATTTTATAATTTTTTGGAATCCAGTTTAAAAATTGAAAGTTATCTGCTATTATTTGCATACTATAAAAGAACTTGAAAACTGTATTCATGCACTGACTTATAATCATTTACGCCTATATCCCATTAACAAACAAATATAAAAAAGATCAAAAATGAACTATATGGATGAGAACAAACAGGTATTATTGATATCATTGAAGAAATTAAGAGACTAAGTGGAGTTGGCAGGAATATTGCTAGAAGATAATAATTGGAAGGTTAGAATCTTAAATTATATTCCAAAGGATTGTAAAATACATAGAAAAAGATAACATGTGAGATGGATGGGTGAAATAAAGAAATATATTGGGATGATACGAAGAAAAAAGACTAGAAATTGAGGAATATGGACTGAACTTTGAAAAACCTTTATCCTGCAGTGGGTAGATAATGGTTGAAAATGATCAGTGATGATAGCAGAAGGTACAATTTGAAATACGAAGAATATTTACATCACATGAAGATCCTTTAGTCTATTCATTTGACATCCTGCCATGCTATGATTTAACTTTTTCTGCAATAAACATATACTTTGGTTCATTGTGTCTCTTGCAGAATGATATATTCTGAAATTCAAAGCCTATGAAATGAAACCCATCTCTGTTACTTCCAATACTTAAATGTTCTGTGAACTTTTGAACAGTAATGAAGAGTGATAATTTATCTTCAGACATATGTCTCAAAAGACACAAATGATATTGGACTTTTTAAAGTGGCCTTAAAATAATTTGTAACATAAATAGAATCTGCTCTTTCTATTAAAACCATATCTAAGTTCATTATGAAATGTTTTTAAAGAAATTTTCTACCATTCATTTGCTTCACATGCATAATCCTACAAATGTATGACAATACAATAGTATACGCTACTGTATCACATTCATAGCTGAGGAATATATTGACCTTATGATCTTGCTACCATATTTTTAGAATCTTTTTATAAAACAAATTCCTCATTCACAAAATTTGTTTATTATATACACTTTACTCTTCTTTATTCAAAATTCTTTGTTATCATATTTCATATAGAGTAAGGCTATTTATGTCTTTATTGTTTGTGCTTTCTGTTTTGGGAGGTACTATAAGATATTATAAAATATTTTTTCTAATTATCATTTACATTCACTGCATTCTCTATTATAAAAAATATTTGATATATCAGAATATTTAACAGATATATTAATATTAATTTCTTATATGAATGAAAGTTTTTATTTGTTTTTATGGTTATTTTTATATTTACCTACAGTGTGTGGAAAATCTCTTATTTTAGTTATGGACAGCTTTTCATTCTTTGAACAAATATAAAATGTTTCTTCACTATTTTTATAAAGCAAAACAGATTCCAAATTTAGATTTAATCTTTTGTTAAGATAAGTCTTTGTCATGTATTAGATTAAATATAAATCTTAAATATAATAAGAAAACTAATATTTTGAAAAAAAGTTAATGCCCCAACTATAAAGAAATCTGCTCAGGAGTATTATTTCACAGTTATTGTTTTTTTTTGTTTTTTTTTTTTTAAAAACTATATGTCTAACATTGTTTAAAGAGATTAGGTTAAAATGATATTGCAAATCTTTTAAATCTATGATTAGATTATAGAAAAAGATATATCTGGATTTGCTTTATATGAATGTGATTTTATATAGGAAACATACAGTTTTAATACAATTAGAATATATAGCTTGAGTGATTTATTTTTTAATCTGATTTTGCCTATCAAAAAATATTTATATATTATAATATACTGAACTATTTTCCTCATCTATCTATCAAATGTTGAATATTTAGAAAATTTTAAACTTTTCAAATACAAACAACTGTTAGTAATTACGCACAAATAGACAACACAGATTAGAAAATTATACAATGTTTTCAGTGATATTATTCTCCACTTTTTCTCGGGTTTATATCTGGCCTGACCAGTAACAATGCTAGCATAGGAGTCAAACTTACATTTTTAGAATCTTGAATATCAAATTCTAAAACAATGCTCTAACTATCTGAGCTTTACAATAATGAACATCACATTCTAACATCTTCACCCTGCCATTTGATGATCAACAGACACGAATACTGTGTCTGGTGCACAATACAGGCTTAATCATGGCTTTTATTGACAGAATTAAAAATAAAAACTAAGTTACTGAATGTTCATCAAATGATTTTAAAACTACATGGATAATACTCTTGGACTTGGTGGCTCTTTTACATCTAGTTCAAAATATCTAAAAATAAAGACTATGGATAACATTTATTGAAATAATTCAAAATATTAAGCAGGTATTAAACAGATATGTATATGTTTTCCCTAACTTTTTAGTGTCTAAACAGAAGCATTATATGCAATATCTTTGAAGTTGGAAAAGACAGGATAGTAGTAAAAGGGAGAAACTAAGATGTGCTGACAACACTTGTTTTTGGCTACTATTGAAGAGAACACGTCATGACAAACCTATCAAAGAAAGCAAATAAATGGCAGTTTTGAAGATGGGGGCACAAAAACATCATTCTTAAATAAAACCTGTTCTATCATTACCAATAATGGTAAATGTGATCTGGATAGAGGTGGGAAAATGACAATAGCAAAAAACACCAATGAAAAAATTCTTTAAAATATAAAGAGTCCAATTCATTTTAAGAGCCACCAAATTAAAATTAATCAATTCTTATTTTTTAAATAGCTCCTTACATTATTGAAATATGAACATTAAAAAAGAAGATAAAAATAGATGTATTTGAGACATATACTATCCAAAGTGTTTCTAATTCTCTGAATCATAAGAGTAATGCATCTATTTTAGAACAACTTAATCAACAAGAGGCTGTCACTTCTAATCAGAAAATTAAACAAAAACTTAAAATTGAGTAAAGTATATAGGATCACATAATATATGGTTGCATACTAATGTAATTGACTGATCAGTATAAAAAATTATAGATGGCTCAAAACTCTAAAATAAGTAGTATGATGATATGATAACATGGCACACTTTTGAGGGTTACAGATTAAAATGATAAGTATTGAAATGTTATAATTGAACTCCTTACATTTATTATTACTTTCTGCATTATTATTATTTACATCACTAACATTACAATTATTTACACTACTTTCATGACTGATCCCTCATTATTGATGATCTATGCAGATTGTGTTAGAGAGGACATTTTTATATTTACTTCCTGTTTAATTATACAATCCATATTTGTCTGAAAGTTTGCAAGAATAGCATTTTATTTATAATGATATGTTGGATTATTCCATAATCTACAAGTAATTATTAAATGCCTTTAAAAAAATTCAAATTTTACTTAAGCTTTTCAATTATATTCAACTATTAGTAATAATACACAGTCTAGTATATAGCACAATATTTCAAAGAGTAGTATTCTCCTCTCTTCTAAAGATATTGCTGGCCTGACCAGTGATAGTACTAGCACAGGAATGGAACTGGAACCTTATAGCCTAATTAAATAAAACATTTTAAATTCAGTATTTATGAATCTAACAATCCCAAATTCAATGTTTCTACTAATCCTGGAATTGGGAAGGCTTGCAATATCTAAAGAAAATAATACCACTCAAAATTTTGTGTTATATACTAATCTCTGTGAGATTACTAACAGTTAAATGTTTGCAAAAGTTAAAATAATGTTTGAATTTTTTAGGAAGATATTTAATTTTTTTCTGGATAGTGGAAACATTCCAACATATAATTACAAATCTAATCTTTACACAGCTGAATCTCCTATTCTTAATCAAGTTCTAAAAACATTATTGATTGTACTGTTTCATTCATAATTAGGATTTTGGTCCAAGAAGACTTGTATATGAAAATATGAAAAAAAGAAAGAGAAGCTTTCAATCACTGTTGCTCAAGTAGATAAAAGTGTGGAAATGTGATTGCATAAATATGTAACACATTGTTACAGTTAATTCAGGTAATTGACTAATGATATAAAAATCTAATATTGATTAGGTCCTAGAAATTTACATAAGTAAAGACTGTAAAGCAAATAAGCATGAGAAAAAAAAGAAGATAATATTTCTATTGTAACAAGTCTTGCCTTTAGTAAACCAAGAATTTATCTTGCAAGCTAATAAAAGATAATCCTTATATGACACTATTTATTAGTTAATTACTCTCCCCTCTCTCTTTCTATATACATAGATAATACCACATAAATATGTAAGCTATTAACATAATCACAAATTTATAAAAACTTCATCTTATATCTAACAACATTTGATGAAAAATAAAATAATTTTTGTAGGATATGTTTCTGTCAATCAAACCTGATGTCATCAGCTGCTCAGGAAATTACTTGAGACTATATGAAATAATAGTTCAGTTACTATTTAAATAAATTCACAATTCTCAATTTGTTATTAAAATTTTGAATTTAGCAATAATTTAACTAAAAACTTCATTATATTGGCTTAATGTTAATTGACAAATCAGAACATATAATTCATCTTACTTTTAAATAGCCTTGCCTTCAAATAAACAATTTAAATATATAAATATAATTAAAAAAATATTACATAAATAAGTAATCTATTAATGTAGTTTTTTTAATTTTTCCTCACTTTGGAAATTTAATATACAACAATGTTCAATAAAAAATTAATCAATCTCATAGGATACCTGTTTCTGTCAATTAAACCTGGTATCATCAGTTGTTTGATAAGGTCTGATTGACAAATATGTGTCCTGTAAAAAGTTACTTGATTTTTCATTAAATAATATAAGACATTAAGTTTTAATACCTTTAGGGCATAAATAAAAAATAGCATTAATAGATTATCACATATGAAGTGCTTGAGAATATTTGTAGATGATCATTTTTTTTTAGATTTGCAGTCCATAGATTTTTTTAATGATATCTTAACTATTAACAAATTACTATAAAGGAACCTAAAGAGATTTTATCCCGGCAATAGATTTACTAGTGACTAATTAATTCTATCAACACGGCCATAGATTCAGCAATCACTAAGCATATGGTTCATAGTTTGTGTTTGCTCATCTTTACATAGATCAACTGTTGATAAATTCTATTTAAGAAGCAAATGAGCACACCAACTATGAATTGTCTTGAATCTGATGATAAGATTCCAATAGTTTCTAAGATCAAATGTAGGTGGATTTATTTTATTTCCAGAGATAGAAATTTGATGGAATATTATAAGAATTCCATTTTTTAAATCATAATTTTTCAATTGTAGATATTTAGTTGAGATAAGTGTTAGGCAATGAAACTATATCTTGTCAAGACAAGTTCTATCTCATTAATAGCTTTTTCCAAGAAACAATGTCTCCTAGTATCTGGTAGAGAAATATATGAAAACAGTAAACCACTGTAAATGAATAGATTTAACTGCTCCAATAATATTTTTCATGGTAAAGTTTTAACTGAATATTAAGTAGTTTAGTATGAGAACTTTTTCTCCAAACAGAGGCTCAGTATTTACCAGTCAAATATGCTAATGCTAAAGAAGCTTTCTGTTTGCCATCATAACCCCAAGTACTGTCAGTGAGCTTTATAAGGAAGTTATTCCTAGAAATTAATTTTAATTTAAACTTACATAAATGAAGTAATAATTTACTAAGGCTGTAACCTTAGAAATAAGCATCTGAAAAATACGAAGGTAGGGACCTCTATAGGTCTTAGAACACAAGCTTACGCTATGAAGAAAAGAGAGAATCCTCTCTCTTTTCTTCATAGCGTAAGCTTGTGTTTTAAGACCTATAGAGGTCCCTGCCTTCGTATTTTTCAGATGCTTATTACTAAGGTTACAGCCTTAGTAAATTATTACTTAATATAATAATGGACGTTTAATAAAATTTATAATTATAAATGAAGTAAGTAAATTACCCTATGATCCAAGATTACTATTAAATAATATGGGGTAAGATTGTGAAGTTATATCAAGAGGCTATACTGATGTGAATACTTTGCAGATCAATCACATGGCAATTTATCTTAATAATGTATTTGGACTATTTGAATGTGATTGCTCAGTGAAGTATTTTTATTCCTAAACGTTATGTATTTAATCAGTAATAAAAATCATTTATGTGCGATTAAAATTTATTAGTATTTAAAGTTACATTACTATTAAATCATGCATTATTGCAAACATAATATATGCAAATTAATACACTGTACAGGCTTACACACAATGTAATATAAGGAATTCACACTCAGGCATATGTAAATACAGTATATATTTTTAATACTTACGCAGAGAAATTTGTCGTTATTACTTATGCTTATTTATGTATCCTAAACATTTGATAGTATATTTTATTTAATTAATTAAATAAATTTAACTTTCAAAGATTTATAAAATTATTTTTAATAACGTTGTAAATAACAACTCCACTTTCTGTATAATGTCAATTTATTTACGTGATAAAAGATGGCTATCTTTAAAGCATAAGAAGGTCAATGGTAGCTAGAAGTTAATAAAGAATGTATAATGAATATAAAAATACTCTAGAAATCTTCAACAACTTATTTTTGAAAGTTAAATTTACTCAATTAATTGAATAAAAATATATCATCAAATATTTAGCAATCATAAATAATCGTAATGATTTTAATGGAGACTAAAATTTCACCACTGGACTAATACATAAATACCTTTTTTATATATAAAACAACTTTTTTTGTACGATCAATACATTGCTATCTCACAATGTTGGTCACACAGAAAATAAAAGAAAAGAATGCTTTTAAGTATTACAATTATTGCCTTACTTATGAATAATAGTTAAAAGAAGTATTGACTGTTGATATTCATATATATGTACTAAATTTAACTAAAATATTTTTCTATCCACATCCCAAAAATAGTTATAAAAACTAACTATAGATTATTATAACCTTTAATGGTTAAATAGTTTACTACAAATGACGAATTTTATTACAAATCGAAATAAAAATGAACAATGAAAATAATAGTGAAAAAGAAAACATGATAAGCAAAAAATCAATCAAAAAAAATTTCATCAAATGAAATATTGATAGAGAAGTTATTTTAAAAGGCTTTAATTTTATTACTTATTTAACACACAAATAAAATAAACAAATATATGGAAATTTACAACTAGAAGGTAGATTCATGAGTGATTTTATTACGTCCTTCAATTCTACATGCATAGATTGGATAATCATTAACCACATGGTTCAAGATTTATCATTGGGTATTTGGCCACAACTACATAAGTTAGAAGTTATTAAATTTTATTTCTGAAACAAATATGTATAGTGATCATTGGTGGCCTCGAATCTGTTAATGAAACTCTGGGGTTAACTAGAAAGATCACAGCCAAATGACTTTTTATTGGAGATGGAAAAAAATTTGGAACCTCATATTAAGTCCACTTTTATCCTCAGCTCTTCAGTTGTGTCAATAATTTCTTTATTGTTTATCCCAAATCTTAGGATATAAATCTACATGTTGAGTCTAATCCACTTAAAAGCTGTTTAAATATTTTATGTAAGGCAGTTTCTTTTCTGATGCCTAATGAAAAAAGTATGTAATATTCCATTACAAGAAATGAATTTTACTAAGATTTGTTGTGGTAATATTTTATTAAAAAGGCAAAATGACAATAAAATCCCGTAGTTATTTATTGACAAATTTATCTAAAGCAAATTGTTTTATATAGAATAATCTAAAAATGAAATTAATAATTCATTATTTCAAAACATAAAGGCCAAAAAAAGGCCATCAATTCTTAATAATAATGTCAATGTAAGAAATTGCTTGAAAACTAATAAGTTTCAGTGTATTAAAAACAGTAAAAGAAAAAATAGTTAAACAAAATATTTTGAAGTTAAAGAAATTAATAATAAAAATAAATACAATTTGAATAATATAATGCTGAAAATGGTATTGAAATGAATATATAAAAATAGATAAAAGTTAAAGAATTAGTTGATTAAAAAAATGGGTACTTCCGAGTTTTCAAGTAAACCAAAGTGGCAGCCCATATTTTTGATAAATCTACAGTTTCAGAGATCCCAATTTATTTAATATATAGGGTATATAAGCACAGACTTTCACACAACCCATCACTCTCCACTTTATCTAATAACACTGATACACTTAAACACATATATGTTGAAAAGATAAATAATCACCAATATAGGTATTTCATGCTAAACCAGCAATCATCAGTTGGTCCAGACTATAATCTCTACACATATATACTATAAGTGCTCAGATATATATTAAGATAGACAATCTTCTTACTTTAATGGACAGGCTTTAATCTACTCCATAATCCAACTCTTCAACCGTCCATCCAATTGAAAATCTGATGATGGAATGCTCAAAGGCCACCCTGAGGCCGAGATTATTGTCACACCCATGTTGACCTAAGGTCAATCTGAACCCCACATGTACAGGACATAATCCATTTAATACATATGCAAGGATGGGCAGACATCTCTACAATGTAATAACTGAAACACAGGCTTATTATATACCTTTATCTATATATGTAATATATAGGGTATATGAGCACAGACTTTCACACGACCCACCACTCTCCACTCTATCTAATAACACTGATATACTTAAACATATATATGTTGAAAAGATAAACAATCACCAATATATGTATTTCATGCTAAACCAGCAATCATCAGTTGAAGAATGGGATTGTGGAGTAGATTGAAGGCTGTCCATTAAAGTAAGAAGATTTTCTATCTTAATATATATCTGAGCACTTATAGTATATATGTGTAGAGATGATAGTCTGGACCAACTGATGATTGCTGTTTTAGCATGAAATATGGATATTGGTGATTATTTATCTTTTCAACATATATGTGTTTAAGTGTATCAGTGTTATTAGATAGAGTGGAGAGTGGTGGGTTGTGTGAAAGTCTGTGCTCATATACCCTATATATTACATATATAGATAAAGGTATATAATAAGCCTGTGTTTCAGTTATTAATTTATTTTAAAAAATGGGAAAAAAATACAAATTTACACTTTATTCATGTCAGTGGCATGCAATCACATCATGACCATTAATGCATATCTTTCAGGATATTCAGGATCCTGTACTATTGGAAATAGTCCACTTTTCTACATTCTGTGACAGGAAAGTCCCAAATTTTTATCATTTTGACAATTTACCAAAAATACTGTTGACAAAAGGAAGCTGAATTGAATCAAAATATGACAATGTTAAGAGTGTCTCATCATTTTCCACATTCTCCTTTTGGTGCTTGTATTATAGCTAAAGACGCCATTGGATGGCATCATTTTCACGCTAAAACTATAAAATATGAACATTCACAGGCCGTTGATTTTAATAATTTTTCTGTTTGTAATGCAAAAATAAAAACAAAACAAAATCGTCTTTTTTAAATATTATTTTTTATTAATGTATACAATTTAAATGATAATAATAAATGTAAAATAAAATCAACAAATTACAATTTGATTCGTGTTTTTTATATCGTATACTTTTTAAATTGTGTTATGGCTTTTTTTTTAATCAATTTTCTATCGGATGTTTTTTTACTTGTATTACGACTTTTTTTGTTGTTGTTTAACTAAAAAATAATAATCGTAATAAAAGTAAAAGTTGTTATGGTTAGATTTAGGGTTAGTTTTAGGGTTAGTTTAGGGTTAGGTTTAGGGTTAGTTTTAGGGTTAGTTTAGGGTTAGGTTTAGGGTTAGTTTTAGGGTTAGGTTTATGGTTAGTTTTAGGGTTAGGGTTAGTTTTAAGGTTAGTGTTCTGTTTGTTTGTAATGCTAAAATAAAAAAATTCAAAATTGTAACCGTACTCGGACAAAATAAAGAAACTCAAACTTTTTTAAACAACAATAAACACATACAAATGTCTTCTTTACTTATTAAACATGTTTATAATATTTGCTTTTTATTAAATTTTCAAAAACACCTGTATATTTGTACTTTTCTTACTGGATATTTTTTTGGTACCGCTCTTTTTTACTTCAAAAATATACACACGGTAGAAGTCTACTTTGTCTCATGGAATGTTACAAAGAGTACGTTACTTGACGCATTACCTAATTGCAACTCACTAAAAACATAGATCTTTAACATTTTCCCAATTAAAACTTCAATACAGTATGTTGTAAAAAGTCTTAGAATTATTACTTTACAAAATATCAACATTTTAATCCTTTAAAATAAAAAAAAATTCAATGAAAACAACATTTCCATCCGATTCAAATACAAACTCTCTCATCAAGTCGTAACTGTTTTATAAATTGTGTGAATTCACAAAATATATTTGCTACCATGCAACATACATGCTGTACTGCAATGCGACATAGCAGTCTGCATTCTGTAGCACAACAAAAAGTTGTAATATTGAAAAAGCGGGTTCGAATGTGTCGGCCACGGAAACAGCATTTTAATGTGTTTTGGTGCAAAAACAGTGCCATAGAATGACGTCTTTAGCTAAAAGATGAGTACCCTCCTTTTTCTCTATTTTTATTTATTTATCTTATATTTAACAACAAATATTCATTCTATAATGTTTTTGTTTATGTTTATTTTATGAAGTATTGATTCGCCGACTCTGTTTATAAAAAATTTTAAATTTAATACAATCTATCATCTCATACCTAAAATATCTCTGTAATTAGACAAAATTAAAGTCCCATTAATTTCGAAACGATAATAATAGCACTATTTATTTTATAAAGAAAAAATATTTTATTTACAAATTGATAACATATAAATGAACTAGTTTTAGTGGTTGTAATCTATTAAGGAGGGTATAATGAACATATGCTTTTAGCAATGGTTTTCTTCGCCCTATTACAGGGATAGCTAAATAAAAGCTATGTAGTGGAATTAAAATACTATTTTTAAAAGCATATGTTTAGTTAGTAGAAGCTGAGAAAGTCGTGTATTGTTTTATTGCTATATATATATTATTAAAATATATAATTACTGGTCCAGTGATCGATCTATATAACTATTCAAGAAACTGACTTGGGTTAAAAACTTTAGAGTGATTTGATTTTTAAAGCTATTAATTTGATAATATAAAAAATTAAAAATGGGCACTACCAGTGTAAATATCACTATTTTTAATTTTTTCCCCATATGTCAACGCATGGGCCGGGAAGCGAACCCGCGACAACTGCCTGCAAGCAACTGCTTGCTTGCAAGGCATCTGTGCTGACCTCTCAGCTAATTTCAAACCTTTCCACTTCATTTTGGGATGTGGATTACAGGATTGTCATGTAAAGTTCTCTTGGAATAGTGTAAATAGAGTGGATTTTAATTCATAAAGGCTAATATACACACAACTGTCATCAAGAAATTACGTTCGTTATAGCTTCTTTTAGGCTTAAATAATTTAACAAATCTACTTTTCTTTATCACTGTAATAATACTTGTTTTATTTAAATTAATCAGTCGATACTTTTGACTGATCAGTAGTCGTCTTAGAACTAAAACTTATATAAATACGTGAATACATAACATGTTTTTTTCATATAAACAATGCGGTCAAACATTAGATCTCTTTATAAATTGATTTATTTTTATATCCTATTACACACACATATATAAATCAAATATACGACTATATATATATTATACACAGTAATAAGTGTAATACTGCTCAAAATTAAATGTGTTATTAAGTAATCATTAAAAACAGTCAACACTTAGACAATCCCAATATCAATAATTTCAATCTCTGTGGTCAAGTTGCGATCTTTAGTGTCTATATAAATATATTGGACCATAAATAAAGGTTGCCTTGACAATAGTTTGAGATTGTTTAGATAAATAGATTAGACCATAAATAAAGATAGGATTCCACTTTTATTGTCAAAAGGAGGTTGCCTTGACAACAGTTTGAAATTATTGATTGTTATTGATATTGGGATTCTCTAAGTGTTGACTAATTTTAATGATATACACAATAAATATACATTAAAGTAAAATAATATTCATATAGAGTTTAAATATAAAATTTTTAATAATATTTTTGTATTCTTTTGATATCTTCTTATCATGTTCATGGTGAGTCTGCTGAGAACATTAATTTTTTGCTGATTTGAATACTATTACTTTTTTGGTTCATTACATATTCATTTTGTGTAATTAACCATGCCTCTTTTATTTTGCATTTGCAATCATTTCTCTTTTCACATACAACTTGAACAATGCTTGAGTCACATCAATAACCATGTCCTCTCTCATGATTGTGAAAGACATATGAATTAGATGTTTCAGGCTTATTCTGAGATTTCTTATATATTAACAAGAGTTTAGTCATTCTGGTTCCAAGATTTGCCCTAATTTTTCCATAATATATATAAGGACAGTCTTTTGAGCTGCAGTTTACAGCATAAACCACATTGACCAGTCCACTATTAAAATTTTGTCTATTATATTGTTAATGAGCTTGTTTAAATTTATTGGAGTTTTGAATCTGCCATTAAATTTGTCAGAGCATATTTGTGCTTTTTTATTAGTCATATGTGATAGATATGGCAGAGCAATCCAGCTTTTATTATTTCTACCATCACTCATTTTATTAATAATTTTGTTTCTGAATTGCTCTATATATCTACGTATATGTGTTCTGTAATAACCCACTTTTATCAAGTCAATTACATCATGTTGAATATTTTCATTTCAATCAGCTTCATATTGACATAGATAATAATTGAGGTATAAAACGTTTTTAAGCCCCATAAATTTATGAGGTGTTTGCACTTTAGTTTTTATATCTATGTATCCTCTGATATTGAGAGGGGGGTTATAAACATTTTGCATTGGAGTGCATTATATGTTTGCTTTAATTTTAAATCCAAATATTGAATTAGATTATCTTCTATCTTACCCATCCAATTCAAGCCTGAATTTGTATTCAAATTACTGAGCATATGGTTAATTGTATTTTGTATGCCAATACCACATTCATTAAATATATATGTATACATATAATATAAATATATGCATAAATACATATCCACACATTAAACATATCATACATATATATTGTAACGATATATAAATATGTCGTTACATTAATTTGAAATAAAAACTTTTAAGTCCGCATATAAAAATAAGTGTATTAAAAAGTAAAAAAAACTAAACGCTAAAATTAAAATGTTTGTTAAACGTATATATTCACACAGATGCTAAACTTTAAAAATATTTTTTTTTCATAAACAAAAAAAAAGTATCTGAACGTATTGTTTTTTTAATAAAAAAATACCAGATTGAAATATAAAAATATTTTAATAAAAAAATAACGTAAGTTAAAGTAAAAACAGGTATTAATTAATTCCTGTAATCTGTAAATGGAAATGATTGTTTATTAATTATCTAAAAGCTGTGTAATTAAAAAGTCAGATGAAAAGTTAGATAAGAGAAGAAAGAAATTTTAGCTTGACCAATGGAAGCACTAAGCCTTGGCTCGGACCCTAACGAAAGTGATAGACTAGTGACGTTTTGTTCATTGAATCCTTGTGGATAATATAAAAAGGGAAATACAGTTTTTTCTGACAGTTCCAGCGTTGTGTGTTTGAGAGATGTGGTATGACGCACATACCACACTCTCTATAAAAAAAAAAAAAATGAAAAGACTGTGATACCTTGAACCAGCTATTGCCATCTCCAGAACATTACCTTCCAACGGAGGCATCGTGGGAATTGAAAGCAGAGGCCTGGACTCTTATACCATAAGCTATATGAAATGAACAATTGTTAAAATCAATCAAGAACTTTCGTCAAGTTTTACAAATTGATAAACAAGCCAACTGAAATGTTAAAACGGACTCTTATCTGACTTTTGTAAGTTTTTAAATCAAATTAATAATGTTTAATTTTATATGTTTTCCGATTGATAAACATCATTTCCATTTTTTTTTCTTATTGTAAAGATTAGTTAAATGTATGAAATTTAAGTTGTTTATAGATGCTTGCATGGATTCGTTTGTGGTTAATTATATTTTGGTTTTCATATTTGATCAAAATATATAGACATTCGATAAATAATGATACCTTACGGTGAGTATCTAAAATGTATTTATTCGGATGTCTTTTAAGTTATTGGTGACAACGCAAGTATCTTATGGTGAATACTATTGGGTTACTTATAAGTTTCCCTCTGCGATTGTCAGTATCAATAATTTTGTATTTTGATCGTTTATGTTTATTTTGAAATGTTTTTGACCGTGGAATCTATGTAATCGATCTATACTCAACATTTTAAAACAAATTTTATAAAATGCATTTGTGCGAACGTATTTAAATGTTAAATTTAAGTCGGGCGTGAATGGCTATATAGTTTTGTAAAGTTATATTAAGGGAGGGTAATCTTAGGTTATTCATTTCGTAGTTGAATTGGTTCAATGGATTGGATATATTTGTGTAATTAGTAGATGTAGTATGAGGTCCGCTATGGGCAGGATTATAGATATACGCCACACACCCTCTGTTTGCCTATGGATGGGTTTGTAAGTCGGCAGAAGACCGCAGTCCATTCCTATGGAGTTTTTTGTTTATTGTTCTACTTGCCAACAGATGTCACATTCCTGTTGGTGGAGAGTCAATGTCTTCTCTATTTCTACTTATTGTTCAGATGTACTTTCCTGACAGTATAGTATTTTGTGTTGTCGTATCATGCTACATTGAATACATGAATGTATCAGATGGATTGGCGCCAGTTTGGTTGCGAAATTTGTGGCCTAAGGTTAAATCAGGGAAGAATATTTTCTTTTCAAATGCAGATCTATGTAGTCTATTCATACTTGACTATCTAAATAATAATTAAACTCATTGAAACTTAGTTAAATGTAAAATTAAAAGTTAATATAAAAATCTAAAATGTTAAACTTATTCCTCAAAATTTAAATATTATTTTATATGTGTGTAAATAAATATTTTTATGTGTTAATTTCTGGCAGTGGCTTTTATTCTTTTATATTTAAGATATAAAATTTATAGATTTTTATCTCTGCATCTCCACTGAAATAGTGACTTGGGCTAACGATCGGAATATTTAAATAAAGTGGAATCTTAACAGCGCGTATCTGCCTACTCTATAAATTTTTCTAGGCTCAAATGCCTAGATGGCGCCCTGGTGGTTGCAGATATTGTTTTTGCGGTTAGATTCGATCTTCACTTGCATTCCAATTGGTACAAACTGGCGCCCAACATGGGACCGATCTTTAATAAACACGAGTGCCCTGAGAATTTTAAAAGTGAATCATGCCCGTAAATTTTTTTTTTCTGAAATAGTACAAATATATTTGTTGTATTGACGTGGAGTTACAGTTTGAATTTTTGGTCTTAAAGGTACTGCCAGTAAGAAAAATTGCGCATATGTAAAGATAAATTCGAGGAATAAAAACTAATAAATAAAACGTAATTAATAAATATAAATCATAATTTTTTTTAAAAAAAAGTCTTGTTTAAAATCTAATCGTTTAACTTGCCTAAATAATACTTAAAGGTAGGAGAAATGAAACTTGGAAGGGAGGGGGCAGAAATTTAGCTGGTAGTAAGGAATCATCAGTCAACTTTTTTTTATCAGTATATTTGTAATTACTGTTTTGTCTTTTAAAAAAAAAGTTTTGTCCTTTTGAAATTTCATATATAACAAATTTGTGTAACGTAATTACTAACACTAAGTAAATTCTTTTTTTTTTTTTTAAATGTTTTTATTTTTTTTGAGGAAGTTTACTGATATGTAACGATATATAAATATGTCGTTACATTAATTTGAAATAAAAACTTTTAAGTTCGCATATAAAAATAAGTGTATTAAAAAGTAAAAAAAACTAAACGCTAAAATTAAAATGTTTGTTAAACGTATATATTCGCACAAAATTTATGGGCATGATTCACTTTTAAAATTCTCAGGGTCAATCTCTGAGGTAAGGCCACACTTGGGATGCCAATTATAACGATCGAAATGAAAGTGAAGATCGAATCTAACCGCAAAAACAATTATCTGCACTACAAGGGCACCATCTAGGCATTTGAGCCTAGAAAAATTTATAAAGTAGGCAGATACGCGCTGTTAAGATTCCACTTTATTTAAATATTCCGATCGTTAGCCCAAGTCACTAGCTCAGTGGAGACGCAGAGATAAAAATCTATAAATTTTATATCTTAAATATAAAAGAATAAAAGCCACTGCCAGAAATTAACACATAAAATATTTATTTACGCACATATAAAATCATTCTAAACTCGAGGAATAGGTTTAACATTTTTAGATTTTTATATTCTTATTATTCTTTAAATTTACATTTACATAAATTTCAATGATTTTAATTTTTTTTATTTAGATTGTCAAGTATGAATAGACTACATAGATCTGCATTTGAAAATAAAACATTCTATCCCTATTTAACCTTAGGCTAAAATTCGCAGTCAAACTGGCATCAATCCATCCGATACATTTATGTATTCAATGTAGCATGAAAATACAACAGCACAAAGATACTATACTGTCAGGAATGGACATCTGAACAATATAGTTTGAGAAAACATTGACTCTTGTCTAATACAGGAATATGACGTCTGTATAGCAAGAAGAACAATAAAATAAAAACTCCATAGGAAGGGACCGCGATCCTTTTGGCCGACTTACAATCCCATCCATAGGCAAAGGGTTGGTGCGGTGTATACAGCGATTCTGCACGTAGCGAAACTCATACTACATCTACTAATTACACAAATACATCCAATCCATTGACCCAATTCAACAACGACACAAATAACCTAAGATTACCCTCCCCTAATATAACTTTACAAATCTATATAGCCATTCACGCCCGACTTAAGTTTAACATTTAGATACGTTCGCACAAATGAATTTTATAAAATTTGTTTTAAAATGTTGAGTACAGATCAGCTGCACAGATTCCACGGTCAAAAACATTCCAAATTAAACACAACCGATCAAAATACAAAGTCATCGATAAACGTCACTTGCATAGGGAATATTCAAATCCCATTAGCATTCATCGTAAGATGCTTGCAGTGATATCGTTGACATATATTTCAATCGAATGTGAAAACCACAACATTATCAACCGCTAACGAATCTATGCAACGTCTATACCCAACCTGAAATTTCCTCATTTAAAATTTAAACAATAAATATCAATACAATAAATAATAAATGGAAATTTTTTTTTTATCAAACGCAAACATATATAAAATTTTTCATTATCAATTGAGTTGACACATAAGTCCGAGAAAAGTTCTTTTTATAAAATTTAAATTTACTTATCAATCTTTAAAGTTCTTAATTAATGTTATGATTTTAACAACTGTTCAGTTCTATTGCTTACGGTATAAGAGTCCATGTTCCCGTTGGCAATTCCCACGGAGGCTTTCCTGGAAGACCGGTCTGATATTTTGGAGGTAGCATTTGCTGGTTCTGTTCTGGTATCACAGTCTTTGCATCTTTAAAATAAGTGAGTGAGGACGACAAGTGCGTCTTGTCGCCAGACTCACCAAAATCAAGTTGGAAAAAGCTCTCTGCCTGGAACTCAATATTTTTTTCTTTTTATAGTCCTCCTATGGATTCCATGAACAAAAACGTCACTGTTCTGTTTTTTCGTTATGGTCCGGGCCTTTATTTGGCTTCCATTGGTCAAGCTAAAATCCCTTTCTTCTCTTATCTAACTTTCCATCTGACTTTTTAATTAAACAGCTTTTAGATAATTAATAAACAATCATTTCCATTTATAGATTACAGGAATTAATTAATACCTGTTTTTATTTTAACTTACGTTATTTTTTTATTAAAATATTTTTATAAATCTTTTTTTTATAAAAAATACATTCAAATACCTTTTTTTATTTATTAAAAAAAATATTTTTAAAGTTTAGCATCTGTGCGAATATATACGTTTAACAATATTTTAATTTTAGCGTTTAGTTTTTTACTTTTATTTGCGAACTTTTATTAAGTTTTTATTTTAAATTAATGTAACGACATATTTATATATCGTTACATATCAGTAAACTTCCTCAAAAAACATTAAAAAAAAAATTTACTTAGTGTTAGTAATTACGTTACACTAATTGATTATATATGAAAATTTCAACTCGGGCTGATCTTTAATAAACCACATATACCCTGAGCAAATTTTATCAAAATGAAATATTTTTATCTGCTTACATATAGTCGTATACTTTGAATCTTATAAAAGCACTGCCAGAAGAAATTGCGCATATATATTAAACACGAGAACGTATAAATAATTTTAAAACTAAATTTTGTTTAAAAAAAAAAAAAGTCAAAAGGTTGCAATTGATATGTTTTTTTTTTGTTGATATATATTATGCTTTTATGTGTATAGGTGCGCACAGCCACGTAAGTTTATGATCGAAATGTGGTACCTTACGATGAGTACCGTTGGGAATTTACTTCAGTGTAATCCTATTTAAGCATTTTAATCAGTCATAAATCAGTTGGTGGTCTTTATACTTGTGCTGCACATATACACGTATAAATTCATTATCTTTCAAAACGTATTTATCTCAATGCAACCTTCTTAAATAAATAATTTAAATAATTTGCTTGTCATGCCGTGAGTAAAAATAAAATGTATAAAATAAAATAGAATTCTCGGGGGGAGGAGGTGTAAACGTAAATGGTCCTTAGGTAGGCGATAGTCAACATTTTCTTTTTCTTTTTGTATTTAGTCTTTATACTAACCGAATGTTTGTAAATTTTGTTAATCGTGTACCGTAATTACTAACCCTGAGTAAAATATTTTTTTTTTGATCATTTTTTTTAAGCAACTTTACTGATATGTAACGAGCACAGACGTTCGTTACATTGGTTTTTTTTTTATATTATTAAACAAGTTAAAATAAGAAGTTCGCATTTAAAAATTTTCTTTAAGAATTAAAAATTGAAATTAAATATCTTAAACTCGTACATGTTAAATCGCACAGATAATGAAAAATTATTAAAATAAAACTTTATTAAAGAAAAAGTATTTTAAAACTAAATTTTAAAAAGATTTGGAGATAAAATTATATTTTTAAATTTATTTTTAAATATATCTTTGATTTGGAAAACAGGTTAATTAATCAGAAATGGAAATGATAAATTTAATTAGTCAAATGTAAACCAGCCTTGGGCATTTAAATGTAAAAACATGGGTCAGATAGGAAAACAATAGAAACAAATAGCCAATGAAAGAAATCCATTGGGAAATCGGACCTCAACGAAAAGGATCATCGCATCGATGACGTAATGTAAATGCAATCCTTCAAATGAATATAAAAGGACAAGGTTGAAAATTATTAGGGAGTGATTATGATTATTACGATGTGACAGATAGGTGTTAGTGCGGAGGTGCGGGAGAAGAGATTGAAGAGACGCACGATTCAATCACTTCAGTTTTGCTAGGAAAGAAAGAGAAATGAACTATCGTTTTTCTACATTGAGGACCAGTTAAAACAAAAACCTCCGGATGGATAAATAAATCGGCCAACAGAATATCAATCTTAGGACGGCATGGGAATTTACGTTCATGGCAAGCAACGGATAAAGTTGGACGTTTTAAAAATCGTAAGAACTTTATATTCACTTGAAACAATAAGAACTCTAAATTTTAAAACTTTTTAGTAAATAATGCAATAGAATCCTATCTGACCAACTTAATTTATTAATAATGTTATTTGATGTATTTCCTTTTTTATATATATATTTAAAATCATTTCCATTGATTTATTATGATTTCTGTTTTCCGTTAAGGTAAATTATATAAATGTTAAACTTAAGTCGGGCGTGAATGGCTGTATAGATTTGTAAAGTTATATTAGGGGAGGGTAATCTTAGGTTATTTGTGTCGTTGTTAGATTGGGTCAATGGATTGGATATATTGATGTAGTTAGTAGATGAAGTCGGAGATTCGCTACTGGCAGAATCGTTTATATATACGCCGCACTCACCCGTTTGCCTATGGAAGGAATTATAAGACGGAGAACGCAGTTCCTTTCTATGGAGTTTTTTTTTTATTGTTCTTCTTGTTAGATAGATGTAATATTCCTATCTGATTGAGAGTCCATGTCCTTTCTTAATCTCTTTGGTGCTGCCGTATTCCGAATTACATTGAATACATCGATGTATCAGATGGATTGATGCCAGTTTGACTGCGAATTTTAGCCTAAGGTTAAATAGGGATAGAATGTTTATTGTCAAAAGCAAATTTATATGGTCTATTCATACTCGACCCTAAATAAAAATGCATTAAATTTAAGTTGTTTATAGACGCTTGCATGGATTGTTTATTGGTTAACTATGTTTTGCGTTTCCATATTTGATCAAAATATATAGACATTCGATAAATAATGATACCTTACGGTGAGTATCAAAAATGTATTTATTCGGATGTCTTTTAAGTCATTGGTGACAATGCAAGTATCTTATGGTGAATACTATTGGGTTATGTATAAATTTCCCTCCGCAATTGTCAGTAATCAATGATTTTATATTTTGATCGTTTATGTTTACTTTGAAATGTTTTTAACCGTGTAATCTATGTAACCGATCTATAGCAACATATTAAAACAAGCTTTTATAATCCCATCTGTGCGAACTTAATTAAAATGTAAACTTATAATATAATAGAAATTAAAATGTAAATTAAAATCTAAGGTAAAGTTAAAAATAATGTGAAATGTTAAAATGTAAAACTAATTTAAAATAATTTTAAATCTTATATATATATGTGCATAAATAAATGTTTGTATGTTAATTACTGGCAGTGGCTTATTTTATTCTTTGTTTTATATATACTCTTAGATTATATTATTAAATCTCTGCTATTCCACTGAGCTAGTGACATGGGCTAACGACCGGAATCAAAAGATAAAAAAAAATAAAAAATTTTTTTTTGACTTACGTATCTGCCTACTTTATAAATTTTTCTAGATTCAAATGCCTAGATGGCGCTCTGTAGTGCAGTTTACGTTAAGTCGACTTTCTCTGTATTGTTACAATATATATATAAACACAACTATATATTTTCAAAATCTGTAAATTTGTATCATATACATTGAAGATGGTATTTATATATGTATTGTGTATAATACATGTAAATGTGGTATATTTGATATGTGTAGATGTGTGTGTGTGTGTGTAATAGGACATAAAAAGAAGTCAATTTATAAAAGAATAAAATAATTGGTTATATTGTTTATATGACAAACTATTTTATGTATTCATGCATATATATATATATATATATATTAGCTTTGAGGAAGATTGCTGGTCAGACGAAACTGTCAGATTAATTTAGCTAAATATAAAGACCATTGTATAGTGATAAAGAAAAATGGATTTGTTTATTTATAATTTTATCAATGGATAGAAGAATATAAAGTGAAAGAAATAATATATTTTTTTTAGGCTTGGCAGAATTATTGTCGTTAACTTTGAGTTTATTGTAATTAAAAAAAATATTTTTTTCATTTACAGCAGTGACCTAACAAGTATTATTGGTTGCAATAACACTATGACAATTTTTACTCAAACTAAGTTTATGTCCAGAGCTATAATATACAAGCAAGTATTTAATTTTTTTGTTTACCAATGTGTAAATTTTGAATCCATGGTCACTGAGAGAGTGAATATGGCCGATCTACTGTGTTTAAATATTTAAATTTATTACTTTTTTTTTTGGTTATAATTATTCAAATTAGATAGTAATTTGAAAAAAGATGTTGCGTTTTTTACATAATTATTAAATTTAAAAATTAACTTTAACAATTTATTTTTCTCATTATTATTTGTATGAAAACCATTCATTGTGACAATATAAATTTTAAGAGTTCAAATATAAACTACAAAGTATTTAATAGTTATTTGATCTAAATTAAAATTTAACAAAAAAATGATTAAAATCAAAAATTGGAAAAATATAAAGATTTTATAATACATTTATATTTAAACACATCCAAGCATTATATATTAAAATAAATATTCACACACTTCACTAAACTTATATTAAAAATAAAGATAAACCCATTGGATCATTGCTTAAATGAATACATTTTTCACACCCATAATGATGGTCACTTTACATTACAATTATGAGTTTTATCTTCATACCGAGCTCTCATTTATAATCATATGATTAATCCAGATTAAATTCAGATCTTTACTATCTAGCTAATAATAGTGATACACCTATTTACTAGTTATGGATCAATACCAGAAAAAAAATTTCTGAGCCTACTTAGGACCTGAGAGGTTCACCCATTTTAAACTTGATTTAATTTGTGGGTGTGATAGATTCTTCCACTAGCTATTATGATATGAAGCCTTTAAAATTCCAGCATAAAAAGTATGGGTAATTCCTATTGTATTAATATAAACAGGAAATTTCTATTATCCAAATCTTTTTAACTGAATGCTTCTGCACTTATGAAGAAGCTTAAAATTTAAAAATTCACTTTACCTGTAATTGATTTTAATTTTTTTCTGGCCGCAAATGAAAAAGAAGATACATACATATCAGCCTAGGATTTTAAGCTCTCCCAAATATCAAAATGAATAAATAAATTGAGCATTGTGTTATATGTAAAATTCAATCTATAATGTTTTTTATTAATACAAATATTTTTGCTTAAAAAATGTGTGAGAATATGCATATTTTCTATCCTCATAGAAAATATTGCCATAGCAAATACATTATGAGAATAATCATTTTCTACCTATTGGGTAAGTCAAAATACTTAGTTTATTTTCACTATTTCCAAATTTTAAATTATTTTTATCTTTCATCGCAATGTTTTTATTTTATTTCTAATATACAAACATATTTCTTAACAAAAAAGCATATTAAAAAATGAAGGTTACTAATGTCCTGTGAATTAGCAATGACGTGGAATAGTAAATTCAAAAGCTAAATACATTCTTAGCTGGACAGCATATAGATTTATATATTCTATCAGTCATTTGGGATTTTTGAATATCACATGACTTCTAAAATAACAACCATGCACTTATTTTGTTTAGCTGCTGAACATCTAAACTAATAAAAATGGCCCGTGAAGTAATATTTTACACTAGATAAAATTATGCAAATTAAATAATTCATAAATGTAAATAACTTATGTTTACAAATGAGGAAATAGAGAAATTATTTATTTTGTCATACGCAATTATTGTAAAAAGATAGTTGGCTATGATTTAATAAAGCAGAATATATATATATATATGTATTTTAATATATATATATTGATTTGTATATTACTTATATTGTGGAACGAATACAGATATCAAACTTAATTTATTATTTATATATATTGTAACGAGCACAGACGTTCGTTACATTGTTTTTTTTTATATATATTATTAAACAAGTTAAAATAAAAAGTTCGCATTTAAAAACTTTCTTTAAAAATTGAAATTAAAATATCGTCTTAAACTCTTATATATTAAGTCGCACAGATAATGAAAAATTATTAAAATAAAATTTTTATTAAAGAAAAAGGTATTTTTAAAACTAAATTTTAAAAAGATTTGGAGATAAAATTATATCTTTAAATTTGTCTTGAAATATATTTTTGATTTGGAAAACAGGGTAATTAATTAGAAATGGAAATGATTGTTAATTAGTTAAATGTAAACCAGCCTTCGGCATTTAAATGTAAAAACACCTGTCAGATAAGAAAACAATAAAAACTGTTAGCAAATAAGAAGAAATCCCTATGGAATCGGACCTCAACGAAAAGGATCATCTCATCGATGACGTAATGTAAATTCAATCCTTCACATTAATATAAAAGGAAAATTTTGGAAATTATTAATCAGTGATTAGTGACTGGAAATTGATTGATTATTGACGATGTAACAGCTAGGTGTTAGCGCTGGGGGGATTGAAAAAGACGCACAGCTTCAATCCCTTCAGTTCTGTAAGAAAGGAAGAAAAATGGGCCATCGTTTCTTCATTGAGGACCAATTACACTAAAAAAAAAATAAAAATCTCCAAAGGATAAATAACCGGATACAAATCTTCGGACGACGTGGGAATTCACGTGCAAACGGCAAGGAATATACGAAGATGAACTATTTCAATAACCGTAAGACTTTAAAATTTATGAACAGTAAATTAAAAACTTTTCATATTTAAAATGATTTTAATATTATTCTATCTGACCAACAATATTTATTAATTGGTTATAATTTTATTTAATGTATTTAATTTGTAAAATCATTTCCATTTATTTATTTATTTATTTAATTTTGTTCTTTAAGTTTTATTATTCTGTTTTCCGTTAAATAAATTATAAAAAAATGTTAAACTTGAGTCGGGCGTGAATGGCTGTATCGATTTGTAAAGATAATTAAGGGAGGGTAATCTTGGGTTGTTCATTTCGTGGTTGAATTGGTTCAATGGATTGGATATATTTATGTAATTAGTAGGTGTAAGCATGAGATCCGCTACGGGCAGGATTATAAAATACGCCACACACCCTCTGTTTGCCTATGGATGGGTTTGTAAGTCGGCAGAAGACCGCAGCCCATTCCTATGGAGTTTTTAGTTTATTGATCTACTTGCCCACAGATGTCACATTCCTGTGGGTGGAGAGTCAATGTCGTTTTTCTTTCTTCATATTGTTCAGATGTACATTCCTGACAATATAATTGTGTTGTCGTATCATGCTACATTGAATACATGAATGTATCAGATGGATTGGCGCCGGTTGATTGCGAAATGTGTTGCCTAGGGTTAAATAGGGATAGAATATTTTATTTTCGAATGCAAATCTATATAGTATATTCAGGCTCGATCCTATAAAACTATTAAATTTAAGTTGTTTATAGACGCTTGCATAGATTGGCTATCGGTTAAATATGTTTGCGTTTTCATATTTGATCAAAATATATAGACATTCGACAAATACTGATACCTTACGGTGAGTATCTAAAAGGTATTTATTCGGATGTCTTTTAAGTTATTGGTGACGATGCAGGTATCTTACGATGAATACTAGAGGGTTTCTTATATTTCCCTCTGCAATTGTCAGTAATCAATAACTTTGTATTTTGATCGTTTATGTTTACTTTGAAATGTTTTTGACCGTTGAAATCTATGTAACCGATCTATAGCAACATATTAAACAGGTTAATATAATCCCATCTGTGCGAACTTGATTAAAAATGTAAATTTATAATATAATAGTAACTCAATGGAAATTAAAGTAAAATCAAAGTTAAAAATAATGTTAAATGTTTAAATGTAAATCACTAAAGTAATTTTAAACCTTATATATATGTGCATAAATAAATGTTTGTATGTGAATTACTGGCAGTGGCTTACTTTATTCTTTTATATCCTAGTAAATGATATTATTAAATCTCTGCTATTCCACTGAGCTAGTGACATGGGCTAACGACCGGAATCAAAATTTAAGAAAAAAAAAAATATATATATATATTTTTTTTGACTCACGTATCTGCCTACTTTATAAATTTTTCTAGGTTCAAATGCCTAGATGGCGCCCCGTAGTGCAGTTTACGTTAGGTCGCTTTCCCCGGATCGTTACAATGGCGCAACCAACTGGGCCGATCTTTAATAAACCACAAATACCCTGAGCAAATTTTGTCAAAATGAAATGTTTTATCTGTTTACATAAGTCGTATATTTTAAATCTTATAAAAGCACTGCCAGCAAGAAATTGCGCATATATATTAAATAAAAGAAAGTATAAATAATTTTAAAACTAATTTTTGTAAATTAAAAAGAAAATCAAAAGGTTGCATTGGATATGTTTTTTTTTTGTTAATATATATTTATGCGTTAACGTGTATAGGAGCACAGCCACGGAAGTTTATGATCGAAATGTGGTACCTTACGATGAGTACCGTTGGGAATTTACGTCAGTGTAATCCTATTTATGCATTTCAATCAGTCATAAATAAGTTGGTGGTAGTTATAATTGTGCTGCAAATATACACGTATAAATCCCTTATCTTAGAACATATTTATTTCAATGCAACCTTCCTAAATAATTTAAATAATTTGCTTGTCATGCCGTGAGTAAAAATAAAATGTATAAAATAAAATAGAATTCTCGGGGGGAGGAGGTGTAAACGTAAATGGTCCTTAGGTAAGCGTTAGTCAACATTTTCTTTTTCTTTTTGTATATAGTTTTTTGTAAAATTATTAACTGAATGTTTGTAAATTTTGTTAATACCGTAATTACTAACCCTAAGTAAAATATTTTTTTTTTTTGATCATTTTTTTTTTAAGTAACTTTACTGATATGTAACGAGCACAGACGTTCGTTACATTGTTTTTTTTTATATATATTATTAAACAAGTTAAAATAAAAAGTTCGCATTTAAAAACTTTCTTTAAAAATTGAAATTAAAATATCGTCTTAAACTCTTATATATTAAGTCGCACAGATAATGAAAAATTATTAAAATAAAATTTTTATTAAAGAAAAAGGTATTTTTAAAACTAAATTTTAAAAAAGATTTGGAGATAAAATTATATCTTTAAATTTGTCTTGAAATATATTTTTGATTTGGAAAACAGGGTAATTAATTAGAAATGGAAATGATTGTTAATTAGTTAAATGTAAACCAGCCTTCGGCATTTAAATGTAAAAACACCTGTCAGATAAGAAAACAATAAAAACTGTTAGCAAATAAGAAGAAATCCCTATGGAATCGGACCTCAACGAAAAGGATCATCTCATCGATGACGTAATGTAAATTCAATCCTTCACATTAATATAAAAGGAAAATTTTGGAAATTATTAATCAGTGACTAGTGACTGGAAATTGATTGATTATTGACGATGTAACAGCTAGGTGTTAGCGCTGGGGGGATTGAAAAAGACGCACAGCTTCAATCCCTTCAGTTCTGTAAGAAAGGAAGAAAAATGGGCCATCGTTTCTTCATTGAGGACCAATTACACTAAAAAAAAAAAATAAAAATCTCCAAAGGATAAATAAATCGATCAACCGGATACAAATCTTCGGACGACGTGGGAATTCACGTGCAAACGGCAAGGAATATACGAAGATGAACTATTTCAATAACCGTAAGACTTTAAAATTTATGAACAGTAAATTAAAAACTTTTCATATTTAAAATGATTTTAATATTATTCTATCTGACCAACAATATTTATTAATTGGTTATAATTTTATTTAATGTATTTAATTTGTAAAATCATTTCCATTTATTTATTTATTTATTTAATTTTGTTCTTTAAGTTTTATCGGAATTCTGTTTTCCGTTAAATAAATTATAAAAAAATGTTAAACTTGAGTCGGGCGTGAATGGCTGTATCGATTTGTAAAGATAATTAAGGGAGGGTAATCTTGGGTTGTTCATTTCGTGGTTGAATTGGTTCAATGGATTGGATATATTTATGTAATTAGTAGGTGTAAGCATGAGATCCGCTACGGGCAGGATTATAAAATACGCCACACACCCTCTGTTTGCCTATGGATGGGTTTGTAAGTCGGCAGAAGACCGCAGCCCATTCCTATGGAGTTTTTAGTTTATTGATCTACTTGCCCACAGATGTCACATTCCTGTGGGTGGAGAGTCAATGTCGTTTTTCTTTCTTCATATTGTTCAGATGTACATTCCTGACAATATAATTGTGTTGTCGTATCATGCTACATTGAATACATGAATGTATCAGATGGATTGGCGCCGGTTGATTGCGAAATGTGTTGCCTAGGGTTAAATAGGGATAGAATATTTTATTTTCGAATGCAGATCTATATAGTATATTCAGGCTCGATCCTATAAAACTATTAAATTTAAGTTGTTTATAGACGCTTGCATAGATTGGCTATCGGTTAAATATGTTTGCGTTTTCATATTTGATCAAAATATATAGACATTCGACAAATACTGATACCTTACGGTGAGTATCTAAAAGGTATTTATTCGGATGTCTTTTAAGTTATTGGTGACGATGCAGGTATCTTACGATGAATACTAGAGGGTTTCTTATATTTCCCTCTGCAATTGTCAGAAATCAATAACTTTGTATTTTGATCGTTTATGTTTACTTTGAAATGTTTTTGACCGTTGAAATCTATGTAACCGATCTATAGCAACATATTAAACAGGTTAATATAATCCCATCTGTGCGAACTTGATTAAAAATGTAAATTTATAATATAATAGTAACTCAATGGAAATTAAAGTAAAATCAAAGTTAAAAATAATGTTAAATGTTTAAATGTAAATCACTAAAATAATTTTAAACCTTATATATATGTGCATAAATAAATGTTTGTATGTGAATTACTGGCAGTGGCTTACTTTATTCTTTTATATCCTAGTAAATGATATTATTAAATCTCTGCTATTCCACTGAGCTAGTGACATGGGCTAACGACCGGAATCAAAATTTAAGAAAAAAAAAATATATATATATTTTTTTTTTTTTACTCACGTATCTGCCTACTTTATAAATTTTTCTAGGTTCAAATGCCTAGATGGCGCCCCGTAGTGCAGTTTACGTTAGGTCGCTTTCCCCGGATCGTTACAATATATATAACCTATTTATGATTTCAGAATATTTGGAAGTGATACAATCAATCAGATGCTTCTTTATGATGTGGCTTTTTAATGGATTATCACATGGTCAATAAAAGTTGTGTTTCATATTGGGAAATATGTAGACGTCATCATCATCATCATTTTCAGCCATTACTGAACCACTGCAGGAAGATCTTACTAAATTCAATCCATATTCTTTGATTTCTAGCCTCTTTTTTTTATATCACTCCAGCACACTTTGTTATTTCATCCATCCATCTCACATGTAGTCTCTTTCTGGGTCTTTTGCAATCCCTTGGAATTCAATTTAATATTTCAACTGTCCAGTTATCATCTCTTCTAGCAATATGTTCAGCCCAACTCCATTTCAGTCTTTTAATTATTACAATGATCATTACAAGTAATCCACATTATATCTGTAAAATCGCTAACTCAGCAATTAAAATTTAAACTTTTCAAAATACAGGTATAAAGTAAAATGCTAGCAGTAATCAAAAAAGTAAAATGAAAAATAAACTTCATTATTATAGAGTTCATCCCACTATTAATAAAAAATAATTTTTGACAAGTATTAGAGATAATATGCTAAGCAATGGTATGAAATAAAATACTTTCACTTTGTATGGTAGGAGATTCAAAAATCATTAGCATTTATTGATATATATATATTTTAGTAACTATAGTTTTGGAGAATATATTTTTACAGAGGCAAAAACTCTACATATAATAGTGCCTACTCAGTGAAAGTCAGAGTAATCAATGGATGCAGGAAGGTTTGCACGTAAAATCCCTATCTAGTGCCTACTCAAACCTTCCAGCATCCATTGATTCTTATGGCTTGCACTGAGTGGCGCTGCTGTATAGAGAATTTTGCCTCTATGAAAATAGTTTGTGTATGCATAAAAAATAGTGATAAGGTGATGAATACATCATTCATTTTATATTGTGCATGATTCAAATATTCAGATTTCTAAGGCTCGTGCGTCAATAAAGAATGAAAAATGAGAAACAACTTTTTGAATAAATAAGTTTTCAAAAATTATCACCAATGATTTATATATAAGATGTATTTTTTGCTTTGATAGTTAATAAAATATTTGGTTTTTATATTTGAAATAAATTTATCATAATAAAATATTTATCGAATTATTATTAGCAAATCTTTAATTTGCTGATTTTTTCTTTAAAAAAAAAATCAACAAATATTTAGTTTTTTTATATAGATATCCCCCCCCCCTTAAATATTTTACTTCATTTTGTTTGCTAAATATGTGTTCATAAATAGCAATAAAGATAAATCATTTGGTGTCTTTAAAATATGCAATCCACTAAGGAAATTGTTATATGTAGTCATCATAGAAATTACAGTGTTCAAAGTCATTAATATTTTTTAAGATTTTATATAGTTATGTTTACTTCTAATTTATTACAATTATTTCTCTAGAATTTCTACAATTTCAGGAAGCATTGGTGGTCGAGAGGCCAGCGACAGCTGCTTTACAAGTAGTTGTCCCGGGTTAGCGGTTCGCGTCCCCACTGATGTTATGACACGTAAGAAAAAAAAACAGTAAAGAATAAAGGTTTGAAAGTTTTAAAAGTGATTATTTATTAATCTACTTTTAAAACAGGTATTTCCTGTTTAATGGGATTTAAATAAACTAGAAATATAGAAATCTGACTATGATAATGTCCTGTCTCAGCTCCCTTTGTTTATATTAAAATTTTAGGCTAGAGTTAAAAATAGAATTAGTCTTTTACTTATAGTGGTTGCCATTACAATACATTATAGAATCATGGTTTAGATAAGCATGGGCTATTATCATATATATATATTGTAACCTTATGGATGGGCTAGATGTTTGTGAAGCCCTATTTAAATGGTCAATTATATAAAATTTTAAATTTTAATTGATAATAATTATTCAACATTAAATAGGTATATTATATCAGTGATGTGTTATCATAATTGATAAATTATATTACTAAATAAGTAAATTTGGTCAATAAATCTCCTGAGAGTGTTAAAGGATTGGACTATTCAAGATGTGTGTTAGGCTCTCTGCCAGATTGTGTATCAAAAATAATCATTTATTAATGTTAGGGTTAAATTAAAAGTATAGAAATATTTTAGTACTTTATTATTATTAAGTAATAGTCAAAAGGCTTAAATTATAGATATTCAAAATCAATCTGTATAATTAATTCTCAAGCATGTTTTTATTGCAATTTAAAATAGTTTTGAACAACTTAATTAGTTTTCACTTATGCTTCTTGTTGGAGAATTATTAATTGTATGTGAATGTATGCACATACAATAGTTTCATTGGTTTGTTAATTTGTACAATCATCCTCTGATAAAAGTTTATAAATAGGCTAACATAGATTTTTATAGGAGAGAACAGGGGGGAGAGAATTAAATGGAAAAATGATAACAATATCTGAAAATAATGGAACTGAAAATTAAAGGCGAAGCTGAAATTATTAAAAAGTAAAATTGAATTTGAATTGAATTAAAAATGGAATTGAATTGGATCTTAATCTGTAACTAATGGAATAGGAACTCCATTTGATCTACTTACATAAAACACACCGCTGTCAATCAATAATTATAAAAAGTTGACATTTAAAACTGGTAGACATCTACCTTGGAAGAAAAATCCTGCCAAAATGGTCTTCAAATTTAATTCAATTAAGAAATTTATAAGCATAAAATTTTACTTTTTATTTTATAACTGTTTTAATTATTATATTTACTGTGTGCATTATAAAATTAATTATGGCTTATTCGGGATAATAAGAACAAAGAAAAGAAAATCATTTTGTACTTTCAATCAGAATGAATTTAAAAATAAGCAGAACTATAGTAAGAGATATATAACATCTTTTATTGCTGTTTTGGATTTATAAGGCACTCATGACATGTTTAAACTAATCTGAAATATTATGTTCTAACTAACTTCAACTGTCACATTTTTATTATGCTATATTAATTTCATTACCTGGAGAAAATAAATTTTAAAAAAGAAGAAAAATGTTATATTGCAATTAAATAAAAGTACAATAATAACTTATACCTACCTAATAAAATAATATAAATGAAGTTTATTAAATTATAAAAGTTTATGAATTATTTATTAAGACTTTTAATATGAAAATATTATTATTTCCTTAAAACTCACGTTAGGGCAAAAATGAATACGCCATCTTGCAATTTTCAGTGACAAGTGGAATTGATATGTTTATTAAACTAAGTTGTAGAATCTCATTAAAAGTGGATCAAATCTCAACTTAAATTTTGATATTTTAATTATTATGTTAATCATATTGTGAATAATATTTATAATGTGTTAAATATTAAATAGTATCACTAGCCAATAAAATATGATGAAAATAAGAATCAATGTTCAGTTTTTTTCTTCTTAATTTCCAGAATATCAAAATGTTGAAGTTAATGAATGAAAACTACAGTTGTTCATAAATCAAGTAAGTACTAGGATTATCATTTAAACTAATAAATAAATATGAATTATATTCCTTTAGGCAAGAACATTTATCAATCATATAATGCTGCAGATTTTAAATGGTTGCAATCAAAATTTCGTTCTCTTAGTTTCACAAGAAGAAATGTGAAACAAGAAGTTTAATGATTTTTGATTATTAAGTATATTCTCTTATTCTTCTCTTTCACTTTCTTTGCATATCTTCATATAATCATATATATATATATATTGCTTATAACACTTCTTTCATATACACTTCAATGCAAACAAATTTTCTTAAAAATTTCTTTATTTTCCTTATATATGTATGTTTAAAAGAGGTATGTGTATATATTTGGATATGCATATGTATATATAGATGTAGGTATGGAATTTATATATATATATATATGTCTAGGGGTGATGTAAATCTATATGTATATATATGAAGGGAATATATGTATATATTTTGATATATATATATATATATATATTATGTATATGTTATTTGGTCCTACCAAAAACACCTTGATAGGTGTTTTTGGTAGGACGCCATCTGTGGATATATATATATATATTTTATGTATATGTGAAATGATGTTTATGTATTTTTTATATATATGTGAAATGATAGTTATGTATTTATATTATTCAAATATTGTAGCTCTGATGAAGACTGCTGGACAGTCAAAACTGTAAGGAAAATAAAGAAGTTTTTAAGAAAATTTGTTTGCATTGAAGTGTATATGAAAGAAGTGTTATAAGCAATATATATATATTACTAATATTATATGTATTGTCTTGTAATATTGTATACATTATTATTACAAATATAAAAACTGGTTTGGGTTTAAAAAAATTAAACTAGTGACGAATATAAATTTGATCAAATACAAAAAAAAAGGTACTACTGCAGTTTATTCTTAATATTTTTCTTTCTAGGATAAAATCTACAATTGTTGAATAATACTAATAAATGGATAGACCCAATGCTAGCTAATTTATATGCATTAAACATGGTATTTGATGTGTGTAATGGCTATGGTTATGGGTCATTCTCAAATTGATAGTGATAGTTATAAATTTTATGTGTCAAATAGTGTAGTATATTCATGGTAAGTAATATTAATATTAGATTTATCTATTGTCATATTAAATGATTACAATGATAAGTATATAAGGTTTGAAATATGTGGTAGATCCATGTCACATCACATCAGGTGAATTTATTCTCTTACCCTGAATGATTATATAAATGACCATCATGGGTGAATCATGAATGATGCCCATCAAACTTTGAACAGATTAAGGCCATACTTTTGTAGTGTATTGATCTAGTTATTAAACAAGAGATTGATTGCCCCTTTCTTTTTTTCAGATCCTTAAAGGTGATCCAGAAGTGTCACGAGGATTTCAAACCATGTTTTGGTATAGTTATTTCAAACAAGAGATTGATCACCCCTTCCTTTTATATCCCTAAAGGTGCTCCAAAAGTGACACTGGGATTATAGATCATATTCAGTCCTGAGATGACCGTGGGCTAGTTTGTTCTCTTTGCCTTAGCTCAACCCTATTATAACTCTGGATATGTCATATGTTTTATTATGTTTCATATTCCGAAGTTCTAATGGTTTAGTATTGATAACGGCAGAATCATTTTGGAAATGTGGTATTTGAAAATGTAGATTATCCTTTGCACTGAGCAAAATGATGATAAAAGATAATATTAATAAAAAGTTATTTTATAGTAGATTGTTACTTAATGCCTATCCATTCAAGATCTATACCATTAATTTATGTCATATATCATTTATATCCTAGTTGTTTTAAAATGTTAGTAATTTTCTTTAATCTTAAAAGAGTCCTATAAGGTAAAACAGATAAATAAAAGGTAGAAAAGTGATAGTCTTGATTCTTAAAGCAGTATTGGCTGTTTAATAGCCTAAATAAATGGATTAAAACAAGAAGTCAGTAGTTTCTAGTAACATATGGTAGCTTAAATTATTATATCTTAAGTATATTTATTGTGTTATCCTGTGTAATAATATTGGTACTTTTTTAACCATTGAATAGAGATTTTGAAATATATTGCCTTTGTCCATTTGAAGTAAATTCTTAAAATCATGCTATTAATAAATAGATAAAATATAAAATGTATAATAAGCCAAAATAAACTCAACGTAATAAATTTAAGTAATAATAAATTGAAAGGTAATAATTTATTAAACTGGTAAATAGATCATAAGAGATCTTCACTTAGTCATAAAATGATGTAATTAAATCTTGCTATATGTAAATTTCTGTTCACAATTGTCCAAGATTACGTATGTTTTCTTTGTTTTTTTGTTATTAGTATATTCACAAACTTGTAAATAATGTAAAAAAAATTTGTTTGAAAATATATTTATTGTCTGTGGCCTTATTGCTAATCATTATCCATACTGTTATTGCTATTAATATATTATTTTTATTGTTGTCATAGAAATCATCAGCAGTCAATATAGTAGATTCTATTATGCATTAGCACATCACAATAAGTTTTGCTAATCTCTTGCATTTGGGATACATAAAGCTTTATCGCTTATTGATTAAAACACTGTTGATCTTAAGCACATGTATTATTTTAAATGATATTTTAAAGATGAAATAAATAGTTTTGAACCTGTTTTTCTAAATCATTAGATGCATCATTCACTGATCTTGATCATATTGTCCATGGTTATTAAATAAAGATAGTTTGTAAATTATTATATTTACTTTATTAAAAATGTATTAATACTTTATGAAATTTAAAGTTCATATTATTGTTACTATTGGAATTGTCAAATGTTCTTTATTAATTCTATTTTGTTTTACGGGCTGTCTTTGCTTGTTATATTTGGGTAGTGGCAAAATCCCTCCCACTGATCAAAATATATCTTTTAAAATAGTAATATTTAAGTTATCAGAACCCTGAGAAAAGATTCCAATTTTGAATCTACTGTAAATTTTAATTTCTGAAGATATTTATTAAGCTTTGCCTTGATCTCCTATGTTTATTCTTATTGTTTGATTGATTTAGTAGAAATTTTAAAATGTAAATTTCTTTTCTAGTTTAACACATGTAATCTATTTTAATTTAGTGATTAAATATTTTGTTTTAGTCAAGCTTAGAACCCTTGCTTTATATCATTATTGTCTTGCTATTGTTTGACACAATATTAGTTTTATAGTTCATGATCTCATTTTTCATCATCAACATTGTTATCATAGCTCATCCATATTTTGTTTCCTTTTATTTCATACTCATTTTATCTTAAGTCATTATCATAATTGATTCATCCATCATTTATCCCTATTCTATCACAACCTTAATCATTCATTACCCTAACACATTTCCCTTCCCTTCTCCTCACTCTAAACTTCATTTTTCTTCATTAGTTAATTATTATTTGTTCTTCATCATCCATTCAATCTTCTACATCCATTTATCATCCAATTCATAATTTGAATTCCATGTTCATTTCATAGATGTATGTCATCCTGATTATTGACTATTAACTAGAATTGCAAACTAAATTTATCTTGTAATATTTTTGTTTTGGATCTTGAAGTTAAATTAATCGATGTTTAATATTGGAGGTTATTATTTTCATGTATACTTTGTAACTTCTTCCTTTAAATTTGCTCATGCATATGCTAGCCAAACTCGTTTCTAATATTCTGTTTTGTAATTATGACTTATAGGCCATGAGAGATAAAAAGGGGTGATATAATATAAAGTAGTAAAAGAATTGGTGGCCCCTCTATTTATGTTTACTCTTGCTTATGTTAGCCAAGTTGGTTTCTAATATAATTATTATTAATAATAAATTGAAAGTATGCTAGCCTTTCTCACATGCGCAATTATAACAGAGAAAGCCAATCAGATTTTAAACAGATATCTAATAAATAATCAAGCTTAGACACGAGATAGAGATTTTGATAGAAAAGGTTGATATCAACCTTTTCTATTCTAAACTTAACTTTTATATATATAAGCCAGTCTTAAGCATCTTAGCCTGAAATCTTTAAATATATAAACAAATACAATTATCATTCATTGTGTAATATACTTCAGATCCCCGTTACTCTGTTTTGATATTTTATATTATTTATTGTTATTGGAGGTTGCAATATATATATATAAATGTAATAATTCTCAAGGCTAAGTGAAAACAGTTTGAAATTGTTAATTGTTATTGATATTGGGATTGTCTAAGTGTTGACTTGTTTTTAATATTTATATAAAAATATTGTTAATAATTTAAACAAAAGTAAATTAAAACATTTTGGGGCATTTTTGAAAATAATTTTTAACATTCATTTTAGCAGTTTAACATTAATGATTATATAAATCAACAAATATCATGTGACCTGTCACATGCCTTCAGCTTCCTGTTTTTGCTGCATACTGCAAGCTTTAGAAAGCAATGACTGTTCTCATATGACAATCCTTAATAAATCCCTATCTTGTGCTTTTATATGTGTTTTTTTTTTCAATTTGGGTGGATAGCTTGATAGCACAACATAGAGATAAACGATGGAAGGTGGAAGGAAGGTACATTAGATCTTAATATCCAGTTGTACTCATCCAAAATCTGAAGCTCCTCACTGATGAAAACCATAATCTTGAATCTAGTTAGAATTTTGGATAGGAAAGCCAAAATTTGGATTTAGTAAGCACTGCCATCTAGTAATTATTATTGCTTTCTAAAACTTATAGTAAGTGGTTAAAAGGTGAAATACAATATTCTTAAAAATGTGGAATTCATAAAATGAAATTTTTATAACTTTAATATCAACTCACTAATTACTTTAAGTTTTTAATTGACATTTTAGAAGTTTATATTAAAATGCTTATTTTTTTTATATAACAACAGTTGATATTGTTATTCTTCTAAAACTTTATTTTTTTTATTCTTTTGGAAATTAAATCTCTATTATGCACATGCACATACACACACATATATATATATTAGGAAAGTATGTGGTTAATTTTGTGTAAGAATTAACTATAAGCTTAGAAGTAAGGTTTGTTATGTAATTATCAGTTACTATTGACAGCCCTAAATTAAACTACTTTGCTCTAGTTTCCAACAATATCTTTTTATTTTAGAGTTTAATTAGAAACAATAGGCAAAATAGGTATTGTTGGATACTATAGCAAAATAGTTTAGCCATAGGGATGACAATTGATAGTTACATAATAACATTACTGTTATGCTCAACATATCTCTTATTATTACATGAAAATAACCTTAAACTTCCTTTTGCTTATATTACAGTAAATTCATGACAATATTTAATCAAAAATACAAATATTGGTTGAATATTTAGTCTTATTAAAATCTCTCCTTCAAATTATGAAAATAAATCAATATTTAATAAAAAAAAAACAAGCAGTATTCCCTTAGCATGTTGAAACCATGAGAGGTGTACTTTTTATGCAAATGCATAGAAATATGCCATTTACATGACCCAATATTTCTGTGCTTTTGCATAAAAAGTTACAGCCTATAGAACAGTTTTGTTTATATTAGCCATTTCAGGCTTAGTTGGCATTGATCTCCAATATTATGGCCCGTTGATGTGCTTTGTGACACTATGCAAATGCGCACACTTAACAGATCACTACCATATATCGTGAGGATATTTGGAATTCAACCGGCCATAACTGTTGTAATATGCCTTAAGAATAGTGATATTACACCCTAACTGACATATTATTACATACTAATAATTGTAAGCATATCCACACACTTCCCTACACAGAATGGAATGTGAAAACAATTGCAAAAAGGTCGGACCAAGCACTATTTCACACAAGTCACATGAAAAGACATGTTTGTGCAAGAACAGCTACAAGTCAAATGAAATAGCTGAGGTTGCATGTAGTTTTGGAAATCATAAGATTGGTTTGTTCAGAGTACTGCATCATTTGGTCAGATTAATAACAGATACGAGACAAATAAAATGTCTGAGATTGCATGTTGTTTTGAAAATCATAATTTTGGTTTGATTCAGAGTACTGCATCTTTTGGATGATCATTCAGACTGGCCAACTCATTGGTCCCCTCCCCTTGCACATTTCAGAGTGATGCGCTGACATGTTTAATGTAATTTTAAAATGTAATTATTGTATTTTAGAAAATAATGTTGGTTCGTAAATTGAGTACTGCATCTTTTGGCAGATCCTTCAGACTGACAAAACCACCACCCCCCATGCATATTCCAGTGCTATGCACTTTGTGAAATGTATTTTTAAAAATTGTAATTCTTGTATTTTCGAAAATAATGTTTTTTACAAAATAATGTCATTTCGTAAATTGTTTAAAAATAGCTTGCAAAATGTTGCAAGGTGCTAAAATATATAATGTAATTTAAAAACATAATCATTTCATTTTAAAAAATAATATTAAAGTTGAAAATAAAAAAAGGACCAGTAACGTTATATTTGTGTTTGTTTACATAAAAAGTACACCCTCTCATGGTTTCATCATGCTAAGAGAAGACTACCAAACAAGCAACTGATTAAAAAATTTAAATTCTGATCATATGATCTGAAGTACTTAGATTTTCTCATCAAAATAAACTTAGAATATCTGCCTACACTTTATTTTTATAGACATTGAAGACAGTACAAGAATACTGATGAAAAATGAAGTCTTTGTCATAAAAATTCTGAAAACCAATACCATCTTTTCTTTGAATCTATAGGCCTGAGAATATATGTGAAGCAATAGCAAAATGTTTTAATAATTCCAAATACAATAATAATATCCTGTTCCAGACATTCAACCAAGGAATGTATGCAAACATTCTTGCTAGCATATTTGTAGTATATGCTCTCTGGTGCATCAGATGCAAATTCATGTATGTCTGCAATCCCAAAAGATGTCCAAATACCTTTTGGAATAAATTTGAAAGTTTATGGAAAGAGATAATGAACTATTATCTCAGACAATCTTTGAAGTCACTTGGTCTATAATGCAACAGCATTTGAAGCCATAATGAGGTGCAATCATTGGTGGTCAAGAGGTCAGCGACAGATGCTTTACAAGCAGTTGTCCTGGGTTAGCGGGTTCACTTCCTGGCTGATGCTATGACACATGAGAAAAAAAATTAGATGCAATCATTCTTTGATACTAGATGCAATAATGGATAATCTTTAAGATTTAAGCATTATATTCATATTAACTTTTTTTTATCTTAATTAACTTTAAAACTGTTAATGTAAATAACAATAATATGAAATCACATTTTCTTAATCTGAAATCTTTCATAGACTCTAATTATTAGATCTATATGGTTTAAACCTGATGTAGCTGATTCTTATAATATAATAAATGCATTTGAAACATAATCTAATATATATTAGTTTTACACGTGTGTGTATATATGTTTAACTTAATGATAATGAGTTTTATCAATGTAAAAATTAAATTGTTTATTAAAAAATAGTAAACTATATATATATAATCTTAAATATGACATTAAGTTTGAACTTATATGTGTATTAAAACATGTGAAAAAATAGTATAATTTTTAATTTACTCATTATTTGCACCATCAAAATAAGATTTCAAAAAATTATCAAAGCAAACAAAAATAATGCTTTTAGTTTTGGTCTCGTCTATAAACTATTGATATTATTCAAATCTTATTGTCTAAATTTCTTACTAAAAATAATGTAAAAATCTAAATTTTAACCAAAAAAATGCTTTTTATATTTATGCAGTTCGGAGGACGACCTTGATATAAACCTAATATTTCAATTTTTATATTTCTTTAATTACATTTTCTCTCTTTATATATTTTTTTAAGTTGATAACAAATGCTTTTAAATATTTTCTTTTATTCCTCATCTCTCTGTATGCTAGAGATTATTATTTTACTTTCAGAAAGCTGTAAATGTTAGGTACATAAAAGTGTTAAGTGGTTTTTTGGTGACTTAAACTTTTAAAATGTTGCAGATAGACCATTTACCCGGAGACTTAGTTTAAATTAAATCTCATTTTTCCTAAAAGTGAAAGCTACAAGCTTGCTAACATTATTTTAAAGAAAGATCAATGAAAGTTAATTTGTTCCAGAATCAATTTTTATGATGTATAATCACAGAATTCGCAGTGGAAAAATAAAGGAGTCCTGAAAATTGATTTTCCCTTCTACACTCCTTCTCCATTTTTTATTTTACTGAGCAATAGATTTTATCTTTAATAAAAAAAAAAACTTGACTAAAAAAAAAACTACCTGAAATGACAATAGCAAAATATTAACATTCCTAATCGTATTTCTAGAATTAAAATACTTTTTCCTAGTAGCCTACTGCTACTAATTTTTTCATTGTTAACTATTAATTCTTTTATTAATTTTACTCACGTTTTAGAAGTATTTCCACTTTTATTTTTAACAATTAATAGAGTTAAAAGCATGAAATATATTTTCCCACTACATGCATGAATTGGCATAAATTCTACAATATTTAAAATATTAGTATATACATTTATAAATAAATAATAACTATAACCAGCTTATAGTATGTCATATTAACAATTAAATGCAACTCAAATTGGGTATATGCTGTAAGCTGGCTACTATTATATGCACATATAAAATGGAAAATAATATAACATTACAATACTAGTTGAAATAAAGAAGGGGTTCCCCTCTTTGTTTCCAAAACGTAAGCTTGTGGTTAAGACCTGTAGAGGTCCCTACTATCGCATTTTTACGCGCATATTTTTGAGGTTACAGCCGTAGTAAATATTAATACTAGTCAACAAAATTTTACTAAAATTTTTACACAACCATGGTTTAATCTATTAACAACTAGACCTTCTCAAGTGAAATCCAACAACATATATATACAAAACGAAATGGCCCTTCCCTTCAGTAACTTCAACAACCAACTTTCTTTAACATCAAAGGATGTCTTCATGAGATTGACAGCCTCAGATTCAAGAAAATTTATCATCAGACTTTCTTTTACTTTTATTCTTTAATTCTTTCATGAATCATAACCTCTGCATCTTCAAATAATATTTTATGATCTGTATTCAATTCATAAATATACAAATCTGAGTTATATCTATTTTTAAGTCTATTCTTATGAACTTTAACTCTTTCATTAAGACTTAACCTTTAGGCTGACAGAGCAGCCATATTTAAAAAATTATGTTAAGCCACAAATTTTATCATAATATATATTTGTATTACTCAAAAAATGGTATAATATATATTATTTGAAACATGAAACATCAAAGAATGTAATGAAACTGAAAAACATATAGTCATTGATATTCAAAGTAATAAAAAGTTAATATTTTTAATAATTATTTTCATATTATTTCATAAATTCAAAATTATCATGCATACAACTTAAAAATATATTTTTGTTAGTAGGTTAGTTGGATTTATCATAAAAATTTTTTTAAAAAATTGGTATATAATAATACTTAGTAATCCATCACTTGAAAACTTCATAGAATAAAGACATTAGTACTTCTCATTTTTCCTAGTAGTCCTTCAAAATTATTTCCATACAGGGGTTTGCAATAAATATCATCCCTAATAACATCCCTTATAACAAATAGTTAATATTGATCAATAATTAGTATAACTTGAATATTATAATAAAGAACTTCAATACAGTTTGTAATTTATTAAAAAAGTACTACTATAAAAATGCATCTTGTGGTCATTTGTCTTTTATTATATCTTTATTTAAGTGAATTTAAAAAGAATGGGAAAGTATGGAAATGTTTATTATATCTATAAGATATTACACATGGGAAAGAGAAATGTTAATTACTCTGTGTGTAAAATAAATAAAAAATCCGATATATTAATCTTTAACTGAGGTTTAAAGTTTATATCTGTGCTAGAGATAATCTCTAGTTCAAAAATGATTAGTAATAATCATTATTGTATCTATCTGAAATGGATGGCATCAAAGTTGTGAGTAGAGGAAGTTTGACAATGGTAAATGAAAATGTAAAAAATATAATAAAAAATGAATAAAATACTAAATTCATTATAGAGTTAAGCTTGAGGTACATAAGTTAGTAGTTTAAAATCAGTGTAATGTATTATTTATCCCATCTTTATAGGTTTTGAGGGTTCAGATTGCTTTATGATAGTATGCCCATAAATTTAGTAATAGCTTCATCAACTGTTACCTCTGTGCATTTGATATGCAGCTTTGAAATTTACATTGCAGTAGTGTATAATCGACCTAAGTTTATATACTGTCAAAATCTTTACTTTTAGCATTTGCGTATTTTTATTATTATTAAAATGCAGACAAGACATTATAGAAAAATCTAAATCAGGTTATAATATTTGCAAAATATGTTTATCTTTGTCTCATATTACCTAATTCAAATACTGCACCCAAGCCACAATAAAGATAATTCACAACATACATTTACACAATCATGAGCTATTTTTTGATCAGCAGTTTCAATAGTAATTTTTTTTGTATATATTTTTATCAAATATAAATTCAAATAATAATTTAAAAATATGTAAAAATAAAAAAATAATTTAAAAACATATAAAAATAAAGACTTACCATTGGCCCTCAATAGCGTTGTCCTCAAAATACATCGAGCTAATGTTGTGTTATTTCTGATGTACTTGTCCCGATAAATTTTATTGCATAAAACATTTAAAAACCAAGAGAAAAACAAAACAATTCAATATACTTAATCACAAAAATTATCATAAAATTTATATTTTTTAGCATAGAAAAATAAAACTTATCTTTTTGGAAGGTAGACTGAAAGATGAAAACGATGGTATAAAAAGTGTATGTGTAGACTGTGTAGGTCTCCATTAATCTTAAGCAAAACCCAGTTTATAATTTGAAAATGCTTGCCCGCATTATACAGGTGTAAGAACGAGGAATTACTTTGACTTATATAAATTTTATGGCAACTGCAAGGAATCTTATAAACTATAATAGTTTTATATATTTTATCTTATTAAATAGACTGTATCACTACCTGCTTGAGAAATCATGATGTCTAAGCATCCATTTGCATTATTTGACTAAACTGAGAAATTTTTTTACTTGATTTAATAGAGAGATGTTCCACAAACTTCAGGCAATAGAGACCACTACTCAACATTACACTATAACACTCAGGGTTATATTTTAATTAATAGGGTAAAATGTGCTTCTTCTAATATTTTTATTTATTGAGAATAAATTTAAGTTTTTAGTAAATGAAAAAAATGTCTCAGCTAACCATGTCTATTATAGGTATTAAAAATATAGATCATTAAATGAAATCTAGGAAAAGATATTAATGAATTTATTACACAATCTACTATTTGATACAATGTAGGTTTATAAAATGGTATATACTAAGGCAAGATTTGTGTAATTCATCTAGCTTGTATTTAAGATGTATATTATCAGACTTTAAATCCACATTACATCCCTATTTTCTGGAGTCTAGTTTCTATTCTTTAGTCAACATTATCTTCTAGTTTTAATTGTTTTCTAGCAGTGAAAATAATGTAAAGTAGATTATTGTTAATAATGAACATTTGAAAGATAATGACATCATAAGACCTGCTGCTGTATTTGAAACATCTGTTTAGTTCTTTGTTGAATGTCTATTAAAAGCTTGACTAAAGGAAGGAATATTTATTAATTCACAGGTTATGCCAACAGCTATTACCAAATCATTATCTCATTTCCATAAAACAAAAGGTCTTCTGATAGATGAAAATACTGCTAAGATCATAAAAGCTTAGGTAAATTACATATGAAAAAGAATTAAAAAATGCATCATGTAAAATTTTGATGGAATCTTTTCTTCATAAACTAAATGTAATGCTATTGTATCAATGTTAAGCCAAACTATAACTTTTTAGAATTTATAACTTTCTGCTGCTCAGTTTGGTAATTTAGATGATTGTTTATCATTTCAACAAAAGATAAATATATACATTAAAATTTTTCTTATGGATCTTTAGTAAGTTATTGGTTTTCTCTTTCTTTTCAAACATAGTAACTAATTCATTTTTATCTACTCTGTGATTTTTACTTATTGAATGCAATCGGGAGGATCTTGTAATCAATATTTACTGCACAATCAAAGATAAAAGTGCATTTCTTATATTTGTCATTTGTTAATAAAAAAAATTATAATTATAAATATGCGACTTTTTTTCGCATATGTTAGTGAAGCTATATAATGTGTAATATGTCTGTTTAATTAATGGTGCTGAGATCATTTGTTATGTAAAAAGCTTTTTTGACTTTTCTTTTGGAATCACTCTTCTCTGTGCAAATTATTTGGGCAGAACTGGGTTCTAATACATGGCTTGTAGCTGCTTGGTAGTCCCAGAAGACTGATGTTCCTTCATTTTTATTTTTAACCCTGTTGTATGCATACCTGGGTTGACATGCTTTGCTCTCTCCAAACAATGGACTAACTAATTAAAAATTTAAACTCATTTGCATATCTGTACAATAAATCACAACAGTCTTCATTTGTAAAGCTATGAGTATGAGATTTGAACATTAAATCTCGAAAGCGCTAAGCAGACATATTACACATTATAGTATAATTATAACTTCACTAACGTATGCGAAAAAGTCTCACATTTATAATTACAATTTTTACTGGTGAAGAGAAAAACAATTTATTAAAAAAAATTATGCAAAAGAAAATTGCTACTTTGGCATTAATAATATATTTATAAAGAAAGAGGCAGATTCTAATTACTCTTGCAATTCTTTCTCATCCCTTTTGTCTATTTAAAACGGCACATAATATTGTCAATTGAATACTACAAATACTTGAGAGATGTATTTTGGCAGATTTAAATTTATCTAATTAGTGATTCTGATACTGATGAACTATTTTCAAATAATACTATTATATCTCATAATGTTCTGATTGTTCATTATGTGCACAGTAAGTCTGTAACCAGAAAGAGAAAGGCTTTTAACTCTTTTCACATGCACCTTAAGCCTTCGTCTTTCTATTATACCTTGTATAATTGATTATTATTTTAATAACTATTAAGTGTCATATTCCATCTTGCTGATGTTTTAATTTCTTTCTGAATTACCAACAAGTTGACAAAGGTGTGCGTATAAATGTCAGAGCTCCAAGAATATGTGGATTTATTCTATCCCTGATCCTTTGTTCAACATTTAGAGTGCTTTTAATATATACCTGGAGAGTGGGTAATTTACCCACTTTGTTTACATATCCCTGAGCTATATTTAATTTAATATTTAAATATTAAATATTTAATTATTAAAATAAAGGTGTTGAAAGAGAGATTCTGTCTCCAGCCTTATATAATTGATTATTAGTTTAATAACTCTTAAGTGCCATATTCCATCTGGCTGCTATATTAATTTCACATTGAATCAGAACTCCAAGAATAGGTGGATTCATTCTATTCTCGATCCTTTATTCAACATTTGGGGTGTTTTTAATTCATATCCTGAGGGAGTAATTTACTTCCTCTATTTACAGATAATTATGATTGTATGACACAGATTGCATCACTTCAGCTAATCAAATGGTAAAATACTACTAAATCAATTAATTAGAAATTCTATTTAGAGTTACAAAATTGTTGATTCTCATAATATATTGATCAATCATTAATTAGGTATTACTGCAAGTTAATTTCCTTCCAGATATGAATATAATGTATAATAATAATGTGTTTTCATCAGATTTATAAAATTAGATGTAGCATTAATTCATTCATTAAAAGTCTATCATTAATGCTGTCGTTGGAGTCAAGGTATCATCATTCAAACAACATAGAAAATAATTTTCATCACTTATGTTGCATTGATGAAACTCTGCACTCTTCATATTAATTAACTTAAAATTGTTACCATCTTGTTCTGATGAATTGTTTGTTCTATCAGAATAAATCATCTGTTAAAATATATTGTGTCACCTTTAGTTATGACAGTCCTCATACGTTTAGATGTAAGCCTACTTATTGTTAACCTATTTTATATTTTTATGGCAGTTTGCTGTGAATACAAAATAACTTTGTTATAATTTTTACATATGTAGTAAGGATTGGATTGGACATATATTAAGAAGAAAGAATAATTTACTGGTAAATGTTTAGAGGGAATGGTGAGCAGAAACAAGAAGGAATGATGGAAAAGATTGACACTGCAGAATGATGGGAGAGATACAAGGAATTGGAAAACTGGAAATAAATAGAATGAAGTGGAGAAGTGGGTGAATTTGTGATGTGACTACTCTCTTGATCTGTACAGGACAGAATACTATTGATTGATTGATTATTTTGTACTAATGCCTAAAAACAAAAATACAATTCATCATAAATAATGTAAAACAGCATTTTATTAGTAATTTTAATCATTCTTTTCATGTTTACTTTGGAAACTTATGAATTAGGATCAGCATTCATGTATTCAGTAAAACTGTTTTTATTCTTTAATTAAAACGTGTGTACATTGTCAGTTCTTTAACATTATCCTACTAACTACGGTTTTTATAACTATGTCACTTATCGATTTCATCAATTATTCCACGTTATGTAGACGTGTGCACAAAATATTAGCTTGTCAATATATATTTTAAAAATTTATTCTCTATGTATGCTGATATCAAAGCTCCTCATCCCATTGTTATTTGCAATTAAATATTTTGTAAATGGTTCTGATGTTATACGAAATATTTTCTACCTTAAAAACGTTGTAACATATAGTTATTATAGTTATTATAATTTCAGAAGAGACTCATTCACATTATTAAACAGAATGTTGATTCTCAAACATTTTCTAAACAAAAAATACTGCAAAGACTATTTAACTTGCTTAATGAAGATTTATTTAATATATATGGCACAGCGAAAATTTGATAATATGAATTGATAGAATAGATATAATAACTGTATTATCTAGATGTGTGCCGTGATCACCCACTGCAACACCTAGCACCCATTAATTTTTTATGTTAAAAAAACTGCAAGATAAGCAGGCTAATCTTTTTGATAGATAATTGGAAATTTTAGAAAATATCTTTAAAAAGTTATTAATTACAACTAGACTTTAGCAAAATGGGTGTGTCAGGACTTTTCTTTGTTTTTATGAAAAATATAGGACTAGAAGCTACAGATTAAATGGGGTATAATGAAAGGCTTTATATTAGTAAAAGGGTTAGACATTAAATATTGCCATCCAACTTTTTCTAATTGTTTACTGACTATGTAATGAGGAATGAAACATACAAATTCAGAATTGATTAAACACATATAACATTAGATATCTAGATGATATTACATAATAGTAAATAGATAAGAGAATTATTAAATTTGAATAAAATATTTAATAAGAAGATAAAAAATTGAATTCAATTGTGATAATGAAAGAATAGAAATGGTATTATCTATTAATCCATCAAAAATAAAGGATCTAGTAGCCAAGAGATTCACTGTAAAATAACACTGAATAAAATTGTAATGATAAACTTGAAAAGATTATTAGAGATAGAGACATCTTTGAAAATGAAAATCAGAAGTGTGTTCCCTGTAGATTTATGAGAACATAAAAGTTGAAGATAAAAAAGATAAATGAAAAAACCTATTGATATTTTTGAATTACAGTGGTGAGATGCCATAGATAACAAAAAGAAGAAATCAGTAGTTCATGATATTATTAGACTTGAACTCTTGCTCAGAATTAAATTATTATATTAAGAAGGTCTCATTTTATTCATATTATAAACTGAATAAATTGATTAAAAAAGTGTCAAATATAAAGTTTGAAAAATTTGTAGTAAATAAATACCAGACTAAATAAAGTAAAAAGGCCATTTTGTAAAAATACTTTTCATATGGTCATTAGGCATCAGTGCAAATTTGGTAGCACAGAATAATAATAATAATAATAATAAAATAAGCATTTATTTTATATAGCGTCTGTATACGATTGTATTAAATTCAAATATCAGCCTTTGAAGCCAATTGTGCAAACGCTTTGCGAGTCTTAATAATAAATGAATACTTTCTCACCAATACAAGATATTTGAATTTAATAGAATCATATACAGACGCTATATAAAATAAATGCTTATTTATATCTGATTAAGTTTCAGTTGGAATGACATTTAGTAAATGCTAGGCAATTTCATCGACATCATTCATTTAGACATGTATAGAGTAATTTAAAGTGACTGTTCTATCATCACGCTTTCTTTGCCAGTACTTCAGATTTGCTCAAATATAAGCATTTGAGTTGTAGGAATAAGAGGGATTCCTTTTATTCCTGCATAAATGCTATATCTTGTATTGGTGAGAAAGTATTCATTTATTATTAACACTCGCAAAGCGTTTGCACAATTGGCTTGAAAGGCTGATATTTAAATTTAATAATAATAATAATAATAATAATAATAATAATAATAATAATAATAATAATAATAATAATAATAATAATAATAATAATAATAATAATAATAATAATGAGGGCAAGCACTCTTGTACATTATGATTGAGTGCAAAGTTATGATAAATTTACAAACCAGCAGTGTTAATTTTACCAGCAAACATGCTTAGTTTCCCTAATAAACCTACAATAAATGAATCTACAATATTGAAACTTGCAAATAATGCTTATTCCATTTGGAAATTAAATACGATATAATAGTAATGTAAATGTCATGTATGATAGCAATAGTGTTTCATATGTTGAAGTAATAAAAACTTCCAGCTTAGATTTAAAACAAAACATTAGAATTCAAAGCAATGTCAAAATCAACCCCTCTCTAGATTTTACCAATCCACCAAGAGTCTTTCTTTTAAAAAACCAAACTCCCTATGGTCAGGATAGATATAAACCATCAAAACATCACTTGATCACCATTTCATATGCTTACCCATGTTATTAATAAGAGTATCAAACTCTCCATACAGTAGTGCCACCAAGTGCAAGCATTTGAAATCAATGAATACAGGATGATTTGTGCAAAAAATCTCTATCTAGTGCCTACTCATCCATTATCCCCAGACTAATTTCTAGCTTGTGGTTTTCATCAGTGAGGAACCTTGGATTTGAGAGCATTGCAGCTAGACTTTAGGATTTAATGCAACCCTCTAGTAGCCACCTTTTACCTATTTTGTTAACTATAAAGCTAGGAGCCCAAGATGAGTTTAGATCAATAACACTATACAAACAAATGAGTTTGGGTGAGAAACATTTTGATTTTTTCATCTTGTGCTCTAGGTTTATAGTTAACAAAATAGCTAAAAGGTGGCTGCTGGAGGGTTGCATTAGATCATAACATCTAAGTGCAGGGCTCTCAAATCCAAGACTCCTCACTGATAAAAGCCACAAGCTAGAAACTAGTCTGGAGATAATGAATGAGTAGGCACTAGATAGAGATTTGATGCACAAATCTTCCTGCATCCATTGATTACAAGGCTTAAACTTGGTGGCACGACTGTATGGAGAGTTTGCTATAAATTAACTGGCTCACAGAAACTAAAATCCCCAAAGCTTATCTCTATGTGCTAAGCAATTTTCTACTAAGTAATGTATGCAACTCTCAATGCAAAATGTCCTTCATATCATTTTATACTGCTCACCTCTCTAGGCTTTTCTTAAACTCATTTTTGTTTACCCTCTATATTAATCTTTTAATCAATGTAACTAAATGCCAACATCTCTTGCATTGTTTATATGAATGATCTCTTCATTTTCTTAAGCATTAGAAACTAAATATCACAACTACTCACAACTATCACTGATTTTTCTAACCATTTCAAACTTGAATTTATTCTGGAAAAATTCTTTGACAAATCTATATCAACCTTTTCCATTAATTGTATTGATACGATTACAATAGGCTGATATTAAGTTCTAAATTTAATAAAATTGATTTTTATTTAAACAATATAACGGGATATATATACTTTTATTTGATTTTCCCCTAAAATTTAACTCTAATTTTATGCTTAAAATTACCCTTAAAAATAAAGTACTCTTACGCACTTATTGATTTTCAAGATCTGAAAATTATAATTTCACTAATTGTTTTCTCGAATAAAATCTTTATGCTTGTGTAAAACGGGGATTGAATATGTCCATAAGAAATGTCATTTCAATGGATTTTTATAGACTAAGAAAATAATGATTACTAATCATGAATTAGTGGGTCAGCAATATGAGATGGCACTGAGAGTGGTGGGTCGTGTGAAAGTCTGAGTTCGAACCCTGCATATATTACATATATAAATGCAGGTTTAATCCTGTACAATGTATTAATCATGAATTTAAAAAAATGTCAAGTACAAATATCTTGCTCATTTCATTAATATATTATTAATACAATGGAGATATAATGGATGAAATTAATTATAGATTTAAACTTAGATGAAATGCTTTTTGTTAGAATAATTTAATATTAAAAGAAAATATACCTATGTATTTGAAAAGAATTTCTTTTTAATAGATGTATTTTGCCCGTTCTTTCAAATGAATCTGAGACTTGGATACCTAAAGTATCAACACAAAGACTTCATACAAGACCATGAATTATGAAGATGTGTATCAGAAATAACAATTAGTTATTGAAAATGAAATATGTGAGCAAAAGAACAAACAGGTATTACTCACTCATTGGAAGGATTAAGTGGCCAATACAGAACTGGGCTAGATATATTACTAGAAGAAATGGATAATAGATGGTTACCAAAGTCTTAAAATGGATTCCAAAAGATTGTAGAAAACCTAGAAAGAGACCTGATGGGAGATAAATGAATGGAATAAAAAAGATTGTCATAATGTTGAGTAGAAGAAAAGCTGTGGATAAAAAAACTGGATTAAACTTTAATCCTGCCATGGATGGATAATACTTTAAAATAATGACTGAATAATAGTTATGTTTAGTAGAGGAATTTTTTTTAAATGCATTTTATTAGAGAAATGGCAACTTTCCTAAAGTGCAATTATACTTTGTACTGTACTACATTGAAGGATCACCATTTTTATTGAGATATATTTTCAAGTTATTAAATAATTAACTTAAAATAATTAAAATAATTCATTGAAAGGATTGAGACTGGTGTGTAGTTTGGCTGGACATATTGCTAGAAGAGATTATTGTAGATGGAAGTTAAGGACTTAAACTGTATTCCAAGAGATTGTAAAAAACCTAGAATAAGGCATGTGAGAAGGATAGATAAAATAAGTAAATGAGCTGGGAGATATGAAGAAGAGAGACTAGAAATCAGATAGGATGGATTGAATTTGGAGAGATCTTCATCTAGCAATGGATCGATAATGATTGAAAATGATGATGATGATGATATCTTCATAGTATAGTTAATGTAATTTCATGGTAATTTTAATTGAAAGATCATTTTATTAAGATGATCCTAGCTTTTAAAGTATAACAAAGATGTTGACATCATATTATATTAAAATCATTGACTTTCTTTAGTACTTTTACAATGCTTTTTACAACCCACTATTGATGGTTTCAATCACTCCAGCAATCTTCTTCAGAACTTCTACTTATATTTTCGAAACCGTCAATAGTGGGTTGTAAAAAGCATTGTAAACGTTATAAAGAATGTAAATGTCAACATCATTAAAGCATTTTAGGGCTTTTACCTTACTATAATTATTTTCGGTAGTTTAACATTTATTGATTCATTGAATAGATTTTCTCTCGTTGGCAGAATCTCTTTTAAATATATAAAAATAAATTTGTATTACAATCAATGTACTTTTTAATTTGAGACATGCAATATTATATATATATATGACAGTTTGAGATTATTTTTATAGGACCGATTGGTTATTAAATGAAATACTCTCAAGCCAAAGCCTATGATAATATTTTTATTTGTTTGTAAAGAAAAGATCTGACAGTCTTCTCTCTTGACCTGATTGTCTTATAGAGGGTTGCATGAAATACTTTAGCCAGAAAGCATGAATTTCAATTAGTCATACTACTTATTTTAAAGCTATTTTTAATTGTTTTGTAGTCATAATTGACCTGTTTAAAATTACGTTTATGTAAACAAACGCTTGAAGGTGTTTTTGGTATAACGCCATCTATAGTCATAAATACAAGCGTATGCAAGTTTTTAACTTGTTTTTTGTTTTTCATATATACATATTCACGAACTTTTTCTGTTGTGTGGTTTATTTATGTATATCAACTTAAACCTGAATTCCATTATCTAAAATTCATATTCATGCATGTATACTTGTAAGTTTGTTCAATTGGAAGAACATCCAACTTGGAATTGGGAGGTATCAGGATTGATTCTGGTGCTTGTAGGGTCTGGCTGTTGATCTTTTTATGAATTCCCGAGCAATAAAACCGTATGCCTTTTTTTTTATAGTTGAGCCAGTCATTACATCAAAAATTTTGTTTGCTTCAATTTTTATTAAACGTATTTCACCCGTACGTTTATGATATATACATTGAGATTAATTGAAATGGTTTTTGTTATATATATATATATCTTAGCTCAGCAAATGAAAAAAAACTCCGTATAATGTTTATTATTAATAAATTTAATAATAATGTGTTACTATTAATATAAACCTGTTATGAGCACTAATAATAATAGGTAGGTTTTAAAAAATCACATATTTCAAATGTTTGTTCGAGATATAAATAAATGCAACAAAAACCATCTTAATCATTTGAAAATTCTTCATATGAAATCGAGCATTTATTTAGAAACATTGCGCATGTTATTATCCGTTGTTTTTGCTATTGACTATGACCTTATTTTTAACCCCTAGTTGGGCCAGTAACAAATTATAAAAATTACAATTATATAATCAAAATAAAACATACATTTATATCACTATGATGGTCAAATATCCAATATAATTTATTTGTCCATAATATTGTCACAAACACATAAATAAATAATCAATCAAACAAGTTTGAAACAAACAACTATTAATAAGTATAATTAAATATTTATCAAACCGGCTTTCATCTCCATTGAGACCTTCTCAAGAAATTCAGATGTACACTATGGACTGCTTTTATTTGATGTAGTTGAATTATGATTTCATGCCAAATTATGTATGTCTTATTACAATGTTTATATCCAGTGGAGAGGGGGGGTTATAAATTTTTTCTTGATTCTAAAGCAATGATTATTTAACAAAAATATTAATTATTTCATAATTGTAAGGATAACTGAAGCAGCATCAATCCAATTCAATTTTGCAATGATTATAATCAAGACAGTCGTTTAATATCTTCTATTTATTGGGATTAGGTTTTTTATTTTTTTTTTAGACACTGGCAAACTGCCATATTATAAAGCACAATTTTCGAGTTATTTTTTCTTTTTCTAGTTTGGTTAATGGGTTTATAATCTACTATTTTGTGACATTCTTATTAGGAGAGTTCTAAAACAAGTCCTAAAGCAAATTGCATGATCAAAATGAGGCATTATGAAGATTTTCATTTTTTAAAAAAAAAAATCTTCTTTCCTTCTTACTATTAATTAAACTCAGACTTTCATATGACTCTCAACTATCCACACTATCTCATACTGCTAACACACTCGATAGCACACATGTTGAAAAGACAAACAATCACCAATATATGTGTATTGCATGATAAACCAGCACTCTTCAGTTGGTCCAGATTATCATCTCCACACATATATATACAACCAATGCTCAGCCTATATTAAAATATCCAATCTTCATACTTTAATGGACAGGCTTCAATCCACTCCACCCCACATCTCTTCAGCAATCCATTTATGGTCAATATAGGTAGAATGAGAAGATTGATACCAAGAGCTTTGAGTGTTCCATCATCAGATTTTCAATGAAATGGATGGCTGAAGAGTTGTGGGGTGCAGTAGATTGAAGCCTGTTCATTAAGGTATGAAAATTGGCTATCTTAATATAGGTTGAGCATTGGTTGTATATATATGTAAAGATGATAATCTGGTCCAACTGATGAGTGCTGGTTTTGCACAAAATACATAGGTGATTGTTTGTCTTTTCGACATATGCATGATCTAGTGTGTCAGCAGTATGAGATAGTGTGGATAGTTGAAGGTCATGCTGAGCCTGTACTGTACAAAAAAAATTATATATTAATTAAAATAAATAAATAATATAATAGTTTTCTTGAGTTTGAGTGTTGGAACAGCCAAAGCTGAAATTAATCCAAGGATATTATACCCTATGGCCTGACTTTTTTTTACTGTGTTAAATAGCAATAGACTATTTACTATGATGGGTACTCAGAAAAATAATTATTCAATGAAAAATTATGTATTTATTTTTAGATGTTACATATTGAATCTTCTTCACAGTCCTGTCCATTTGATTTAATGCACATATCTAAATGTGTTTTCCATTTTTCAGAGCAGTTCTGAAACTCCTACAAAATGATGTCTTTTGATGCCCCTATCATTTTTTCTTCACCACTTTACATTTTTTTAGGGATTTTTTTCATTTGGGAGATAAAAAGAAGTCACATGGAGTGTGATCAAGTGAATAAGGTAGATGGATAATCTGGGTCATGCTATTTTTGAGTAAAGATTATTTCATACTCAAAGCATGCTGGAATATTCTCTCATGTCATGATCAAGCTTCCACTAACTACATGGCCACAAATTGAGACTTATTTCATCACATCATGCAAACATTTCAGAACTTGTATGATACCAATAATACATATTTGTTTTCTTATTCATGTATTTTGTTTTTGATTTCTTCTTGCTACTCCAACCATGCATCTGTCTATATTTTATTGACTGTTCTTAAGTCCATGTATTGCTCTCCTGTTAAATGTCCAAGTCATTGGCAAAACACATCTATTAAAAACCGTCATTTTCAAACACATATGCAAACTTTTATTTAATATTGTTTTTACTACCAAAAGGACTCCATCTAAGTTTAATTCTATAATTAATTTCATTCATTATGCATCTATCCATATTTTATTGACTGTTCTTAAGTCCATGTATTGCTCTCCTGTTAAATGTCCAAGTCTTAGATCCATAAATAAGAATTGGCAAAACACATCTATTAAAAATCGTCATTTTCAAACACATATGCAAACTTTCTTTTAATATTGTTTTTTCTATCAAAAAGACTCCATCTAAGTTTAATTCTACGATTAATTTCATTCATTATGCTATTAATATTATTCTATTATGTATGCAGTATAAAATTCTTCATAATAAAATAAATGCTAGTATATTACATTTAAATTATCCCATAAATTACATTTAATTTTGTTCAATTACTTTTTCAAATATATTTACCAATAAATAAAATAATTAAATGGTTTTATTACTCAGTAGTTTGTAAAATGTTTCAGCATGGAGAAATAGCAAAACTGGATGTGTCTTGTTAACATTGGGTTCCAAAGTCTTCCCATCTCTTCTTTTATCAAATTATACAGGTCTTTTATTAATTATACTTAATAAAGTACACATAAATTAAGTTTAATTTTTTTTTCAAATAATTTTCATTTTTTAAATTATATTTATTTTTAAAATATCAGAATAATTTTAAGCAGTTCTTCTTTTTATTATTATAATTATATGAGTGATTTTGTTTGAATCATGCAAAATTTCTAATCTGAATAATGTCAAAGACCAATGGTTTTGGAATAATAATATTCATCTCATATTCTTCAAAATTAAAAATAGTAATTAATAGTAGAACTAAAATTTTTTATATTAAATGCTTTTATTGATTGTGCACTAAAAAGAAATAAAATAATTGTTTCTTCAACCACAATTAAACTTTTAAGATGTAACTTGAAATAAAAGCATGGGGGATCCAAAAGTGAATTAAGTCAATTGATTTAACTTCATTAGTTTCTGAATCCCTCATATACATCTAAAAACTCCTATTGTGGTTGAAGAGACAATTAGTTTATTTAATTTTAATGCACAGTCAATAAAAGCATTTAATATTAAAAAATATGTATCTCTATTATTTTTAAATTTTAGTATTGGCACAATAAATGAAAATGTGAAACTATATTGTACTTTAATTTGTCTGTATATATATATCACTGGAACTTGTTATAAAAAATAGTCTGTATATATATATCACTGGAACTTGTTATAAAAAATAGGATTGACTTAATTAATTGCTGGACATAATAAATATCTAATGAGTTATATATAAAAATATTTATGTACTAAATATATATATAGTATGCGTACATAATTATATATGTATAATAAATTGGCAGCTAAGTTTTATATTTAAAATTGTTTGACAGTTTTCATTTCTGTTTTAAACAGTTGTTTTAAAAAAAAATTCTAAAGAAGAAAAATCATATCATTGTTTTAAAGTTATCAGGACTTTTTTTTTCCAGATTTTTTAAATAATGCAGTTTTTTATTTAAGTTGTTTTTTTTTAAATAATTATTTTTAAATTAAAATAAGAAAACTGTAAAACAATTTTAAATAGTAAACTTAATTACTGCTTTGTTATACATATATAATTATGTACACATACTAAATATGTATGTATACATTAAGAATTTAAAATAGTTTTTAAAATGTTATTAAATTGAAAAAAAATAAACTGTTCTCTAGTGGCTGTTATTTAAACCAAATGAAAATTCTAAGAATAATTGTTAAGTGAAAACATGAAATTATTGAATATTTTTTATATTTTCCCTCCCCTCTGTTCCATATCTATAAAACCAGTTGACATACTGGAAAGATATAAGTGTTTCAAATGGATTAGTGTGATATAGCTTAGTTATATGCCAATTTTCAAGCAATTCTATTGAATTTAAATATATTAAATGTCAATTTTAAAATTTCATTCTAACTTGAAAAAAAATCAAAAGTTAATAAACAAACAAACAGCTTTTTCAAAATCAGTAAAAGTATTTAAAAATATATTTTCATTCAAATTGATTTATTCTCTCTTCCAAATAGCTAATCATAAAATGTATTTATGCACTGAGCTATTTTCTTCATTAAACATTAAATATTGAATGTCTTTGAACATTTTTTAAATTTTATATTACATTTTCCAACTATATTCTACTTTTAGTAATAGCATAAAAGTTAGTGTATGCACAATATTTTTAATGACATTTCATTATCCTCTTTTCTCCTTCAGGTGTTTCTGGCCATAGCAGTGGCAGTATTATCATAGGAATCAACCATGTATCTTTAAATTTTTGAATATTGAATTTTAAGAGAATGCTCTAATTAACAAAGCTATCACACCAAAGCACAATTGACTAGAATATTACCTTAAAATTTCATATTCAAGAATCTAGGGATTTAGGTTTGATTCTCATGTGAATACTATGACTAATTAGGCAATAACCACTGAAGAAGAGAGGAGAATAACCATCGAAATGTTGCATATGTATTAACATGTGTGATAATACTAACAATTGAATGAAATTGGAAAATTAAATAAAGTTTAAAAAAGTTTTCTAAAGGCATTCAATAATTAATGATAGATGATGGAAATAATCCAACATATAAGTACAACTAAAAGCCATCTTCGAAACATTCACACAAACAAAAAGCCAATTATAAAAAAACTGAAAGCAGTTGTTAATTTTTTTTTTAATCTGATTTTTACTTTTAATTTTCTATTTTTACTATTTGCAATTAGAGCTACACAATTACTAAATAATATAATGAATATTATTATTTACGTTGTCTTTATTGCTCTTTTATAAATAATTTATCTGCAGAACAATTGCTCTTTTTCCCACAACTTTTTAAATAAACTTTCGTATAACATATATAAAATTATTTAAACGAAAAAAGTAACTAATTTTTTGATTAAATTCCTAATGTTCAAAAAATAATAATAATAAAGGTAATATTATTTTTTTAAAAAAAGGAATATTCACTCAATATTTTAGAAGACCGGATTATTTTATTTTTTTTGTTAAGTAGTTATTATTTGACATATATGACCATCATTTTTTAAAAATTGACAATATACATTCAAGATAAAAAAAAAAAAATTAAAATATTCTGATAAAAAAAATTGTTGAAGCTAATACAATTTTTGCCCTAGTGACTAACCATTTACCAGTATGAGGTCTGCTTCTATTATATCGAGCACTATAATTGTATTTAAAGAAATTCTTACTATTATTAAAATAACTCGGCAGGCTTTTTTTTAATAATGGAGAATATATATATATATATTAGGGCAATTATTTTTTGTTTCTTTCTTTCTGGCTCTTTTTTATAATAATTTTTTGTGGGTTATATTGTTGATTAATGGGTTGTTGATAAGCAGTGCGTAATTTTAGAGTTACTAACATCAGTGCATGTAAATGGTGATAAAAAGAGTCAAAATAAATTTTGGAAAAGACACGTTTAAAAATCTTATGAACTAATAATTCACTGATATTAGCAAGATTTTTAAAATCTTCTGAATTTATTATCACTCATTTGAAATTTTTATGTAGACTTTTTTGTATATGTCATGATATATATACAATTTATAAAAGCCTAGATCTAAGCATTATATATCTATATTTACCTAGAATGAAATATATGCATTAAAAATAAAATAACAGAAATATAAAAATATTAAAAAACTGACTTAATTTGTTATCTGAGACCATTAAATTCTACACAAATATTTAATTACAAATAATAATATAACTTTGCATAGTATATTAGTATACCTTATAAAAGGAATTATTCTTTTTTATGTATTTAGCTCAGTACACTTTAAGTGCTGAACACATAATCCTAACTAAATTATTTCATTCAGTTTACTGCTTTTATAGTGTCTCTTTATTATTTTTAATATGTGAATAGGCTAATTTGCATATTTCACTGGTTTGATAATTGGGTGATATTGTCTTTTTTGTTTATAATAATTGTTATTTAATTAGAAGGGATTTGAACTCAGACTTCCAAGCTCTCTATACACATGACCACATGCATGTGAAAAAGGTAAATGATCTTCAATATATATATTTTATGCTGAACCAGCACTTATTGGTGCAGATCACCACCTTCCTCACATATATACAATCATTGCTCAATTTATGGATAAGCTTCAATTTTCACCACTCTCCAACTCTTCAGTCATCAATTTCATTGAAAGATGGAATGCTCAATGTCCTTTTTGATGTTAATATTATTGCTATACCCATGTTGACTTTAAGTCACTATGACTCCTCACATATAGGACATTAATCTGTTCATTTAAATACACAAGAGAAAAATGAGTAGAATACAGGCTGAATATTGATATTTAAATACATGTATATTGTCTATGCTGAACTTAATGTAATTAGAAGAGATTTGATCTCCCTAAAGCTATCCATTCCATCTTATATAATTATTGCACATGACCACATACACGTAAAAAAGATAAATGATCTCCAATATCTGTATTTTATGCTAAACCAGCACTTATCAGTTATTTATGTAGCAAGCCTTATTTAAAGATTTTTCTCTTTCTGACATCACTTTCCATACATCCTAGTTTGACATTTATAGGTCAAGTAACAACATTATAAACAAAATAACTACTAGCATTCAATTATTGAAATGGTGGAATATGTAAATTATGCCATTTATATATTACAAATAATAAATAGACATTATAAAAACAGAAAACAATGAAATAATACAGCTATGTATATGATGCTTGGCAGTGAAAGTGCACTAAGCCAAACAGATAACAGATAAAGAAGAAAAGTACAATACCTCAGGTATAATAACATATACATGCAAAGTTATTACAAATAAACAATAAAGTCAAAATAGAATGAAATACCAATATACTATATGTAAGCAAAAGATAAATCAGTCTTAAATATCTCACTACAGAGCAAAAGTCTGTATAGAATATCTCAAGAAACAGGGAATAATAATTGTCATGGAAACTTTACAGATTATAGTGCAACTGAATTTAATATATTTGTAGTTGTATTTAGTTTATATATTATTGTTACTTTTTATACATTTTCCTTTTAATCATTGGACGTTTTATTTGCCACAAGTTTAAATAGCAACTTTTTTGTTTGCATTGATTCACATAGACTACATTTTTTTTTAAAAAGTAGATTAGATTAGATATGATATGTTGGACTATTTCTATCATCTATGAGTGAATGTTGAATGTATAGAAAATTTTAAACTTTATTTAAACTTTCCAAATACAAACAACTTGTTAGTAATAACGCACAAATAGACAATACAGGTTAGTAATTACCCAATGTTTTGGGTAGTATTATTCTCCACTCTTCTTCAGATGTTGCTGGCCTATATCAAATTTAAGGCAAGTGCTCTAACCAACTGAGCTATTCTGTCAGTTGGTAGAGTGTTTGCCTTAAATTTGATATTCAAGAATCTAAAGGTGCGAGTTCAACTTCTAAGTGAATATTTTCACTGTGCATATAGACCAGCAACACCTGAAGAAGAGTGGAGAATAATACTACTCGAAACGTGTAATTACTAATCTGTGTTGTATATTTGTGTGTTATTACTAACAAGTTGTTTGTATTTAAAAAGTTTAAATAAAGTTTAAAATTTTCTATACATTCAACAATCACTCATAGGTAATGGAAGTAGTCCAACATATCACATCTAATAATATCATCATTACAAACCTTCAAACAAATAGATTAGATTAGATTTGCTATTTTAAAAATGGTTTTTAAAATTCCAATCATGTATTGTTAGAGTGAGATTTTGTTTTAAGAAGTATCCTTAACGATATTTTTTCTAATTCTCCAATTACTTATATAAAGTAATTTTCAATACATCACTCTCATGCAAGATGTGGAGGGATGTAAACATATGACCAAAGGTGTATGATAAAGATATATGCTCCCCAATGCGTATTTTGTGTGCACTCATCAGTTGGCCCAGATCACAATCTCTTACACATATCTCTATCATTGTTCAGTATATAGAGATAGAGAATTACTATGGAATAATTGATGCATCAAATTAATTGCCCTCACAGTTTGACACAAATTATTTGATGAAAGTATAATAATAATTTCTACCAATCATTCATTACCCTATAAAAATATTATTCATTAAATGGATAATTTAACTAATAAAAATTATTAATATAATCTCCAGTTACTTGTTTGCCCTTATTAATGTTTTGGCAAATTGGAAAATTGTTCTGATAGTTGCTTCTGCAAAGTTCTCATTATAAAAATATGCGGGGAATTAAAAAGATCCTTAGATTTTCAGCTGTGATTTTCAATTTGATTCATGTCTATAAAAAGTATGTTGTAACTATATCAGTATGGCATAAAATTTGAAATAACGGTTTACTTCATCAAATAAAAACAAGTATAATATAGTATGATTTTTATAAGAGTATATAAAGTTTGATCGTTGACACGAGTGCATGAGCACAACGGTTTTAATCAACTACTCAAATGAGATGTTCTCACTTTCTTCAGCTGGAAATCTATCTTTAGTTTCTAGATTTTTATCTGACATGGTTCAACCTGCACAGGGATCTTTATCAAATAGTTTACCTAATCTTTGTGGAACTCCATATCATCTTAGCCATCTTATCATAAAGTTTATTTGGTTCCAATGTGAGTATTCAATATATTTAAATGGTTGAAGATTTTAATAATAATCACTTATTGTGTCACATACTATAATCTGCTTAAATTCAATGTGGGGTTGTGGGTAATTATTAAATAGCTTGGTTATTGCTGTATAGAGTAATTAGTTTACTATAAAGTGGTAGAAAAATGTGATATTTGTTTACAAAATATGAATAATGTATTTTTCTTTAAAAGAACCAGTTTTAATAAGTAGTTATTTACAGATTCAATAGCTATAAAAGCCATTTTCATTTCAGCTTTGAGACAGTTAATTGATATTTCTGAATGGAATTTTAATTCTTTGACAATTTTGGCAATATAATAATCTTCTAGATAACTTCAGAACTTTTAATGTGGGAGTGAATATGTACAAAAATCATACTTCTCCCTACTTCAACATTTTATTACTTCTGATGTTTATTGATAATTGACTGTCATATCTATTGTTTTGACTGACCACTGAAGGTTTTCTTTAGATGAATGTTTCCATATAGTTGTGTATCTGAAGTGCTTACAGCAAAATTGTATGAGTAGATTTGTTGATCTGCAAATACCATCCCATTTGTCTTTAACGTAGCACTGATCTGGTAAAACCCTGGCTTGTATATTTTTTTATAATTTTTCCCCCCATGTGTCAAAGCATCGGCCGGGAAGCGAACCTGAGACAACTGCTTGTAAGGCAGCTGTGCTAACCACTCGGCCACCAACGCTTGACATCATTTTTTTTAAGTAGAAACAATTATTTTGTTATACTTCTTCATTTTCAACATTGCTGTCTTCAAAGTAATCTTCATAATATCATGTTTAATTAATCTGTTGAACTTTGTTCATGAGATTTCTAAGGCATAGATTCTTCTACTATAAAACTTCAGTGGCTATTTGATAGAATATTGTTTGAGAAATCTTCTTTTTTCAATGAAAGTGATAATCAAAAACAGCTATTATCAAAACAGATTCACTGATTGATCACAATTGAAACTTAGTTGTGCCTGTATGATTATTGATTTGTGAGCAACCTAAAGAGGTCTATTTTTTAATCGCCTGATATTAAAACAATGAGTCAAAAAGCAGTGATGATGAATAATTCGGTTCAGAATTGTTTCATGATAAAATTTGATTTTGCATTCTTCATTTTCACTTAGTAAAAAATAAAAAATGGCAGTTAATCATTAATATTAGTTATGATAAATTATAAATAATTCTAAGGCAGTATGTAATTTGTTTCTACTAAATTTTCTTATATATGTATATCAAGAGGTTTGAACTCAAGATTTGTCAGTAGATTTATTCACTCTATCTGGAATAACCAATGCACATGACCACACCCCGTGCAAAAAAGATACATGATACCTAATATACATATTTCATGCAGAACAAGAACTCTTCAGTTGGGGCAGATCATAATCTCTCATATATATATATATATATAATCAGCGTTAGGTTTATATTAAAGTAGCAATTCCTCAAGCTTTAATTGGTAGGCTTCAATCTTCACATATTCAATCAACCCTTTCATTAAAAAACTGATAATTAAAATTTCAAAGCCCTTGATGGATTTGATATTATAGTCTATGTGGTTATGATTATAATATCAAATCCATCAATGGCTTTGAGCTTTTCTTCATCAATTTTTCAATGAAATTGTTAGTTGAATAGTTGGAAAGATGTGAAGATTGAAGCCTGTACATTAAAGTTTGAGGAATTGCTATCTTAAGAAACAGCACTAGCTGTGGGAGATTATGATATAGTCCAACTGATAAGTGCTGTTTCTGCATGAAATGCATATGTTAAAGAACATGTGCCCTTGTTGCATGCATGTGGTCATGTGTACTGGTATCTTAAGATAGGGTGCAGGATAAATAGATTGAAAGATCCTGAGTTCAAATCCCTCTATTTAAATAAAATAAACATCAATATATTCAACTATAATTTGTTTAATAAACTTCTGATTCACTAATGGCATAAATATAATATTGTATTATTTTATGTATATACTTTTCTGTTTCTGTTATTAAAAACATTGTATTTTTTTTTATTTCTTGAATATATATATAAACGATTATTTATTCATTTATCTTCAAACAGTTTATCTTTACTTATTTTAATATAGTATATTTAATTTTCTAGGCAAATTTAATTTCAATATCATCCAGTCTTGCTTTCATTTACAATTTATTTAAAAATTCTAGATTAGGTAATAAATGGATTCAATTTTTTACTTAATTGTAAATATTGTTTTGACAACAGACTGTTGATATTTCATTGGTTTGTTTAAGTATGAGAGCTGCCTTAATATAATTTACATATAGAAAGCAGTTAGCTTTTCATATTTATTGTTTATTATATTTAAAATATTGTGTATTAAGGTGTTTGAAAGGTTGTAAAAATGATTGCTTATTAATTCGCTCAATGGTTGGTCCATGTTTTCTCACATTTTCCAGTAATTCGCTCCCTTGGGAGAATTTTTGCAAGCTTTATATTAAAATATGTGCATTTTTCTATACACATTATAAAATAAAATTTTAGTTTGAAAAAAATTCCATAGATGGCAAGAAAATTGAACATTCAGCAAAAATAACAGGGATTTAGCTTCATCTTCTAACTGCCTTGACAATCAGTGCTTTTGTAGTCTGCCATTTTTCTGATGTCACCATATTTATGACATTGTGTAGAGAAAATAGTTTGATTAATCAAAAATGTGTTTGTTTGCAAAGTTATTACTATTCTAGATTTTTTATACAATAATTTATACTATATTTATTAAAAAGTCAAAAATATAAATTATTACTAATTTATTTTGAATAGAAATATTTTATTTTTAAAAACTTGTTATATTATAAGACAATATATTAGAAATTTCAAATCTTACACATTAAGCCTACATTCTGCCTATCCCTCTTCCATGTATTTAAATTGATATTGTCCTATACATGAGGGGTCAGAGTGACTTGAGGTCAACATGGGCATAACAACAATATTGGCATCAGCATGGAATTTGGGAAATCTATCATTAGATTTTCAATGGTACGGATGGCTGAAGAGTTGGAGATTGGAGCAGATTGATGCCTGTCCATTAAAGTATAAAGATTTTCTATCTTAATATAAACTGAGCACTGATTATATATATATGTATAAGGGATGATAATCTGGACCAACTGATGAGTGCTGGTTCAGCATGAAATACTATATTCATGATTATTTATCTTATCTACATATGTGTGGTCATGTGTATCAGTAGTATGAGATAGTGTGGATACTTGGTTTTTTGAAATTCTGAGTTTAAAACCCCTATATTTATTATCAGACAATGCAAATATAGCCTCAAGCTGATTACAAGGTTAATTTCCTACATAATCAGTCTAATTATAATAATGAATATGAAAATATTGTAATTTTATAATAAGTATTGAAAAAATTTCAACTTTTAAAACATAATTCATTAGATATAAGAGAAATTAATAAATACTCATTCAGATTTTAAAGAAAATTGACAAATAATGAAGATTTTGTTAATTTAAAAAAAAACTAAAATAGTCTTTCTAGAAATGATGATGTAATAAGCTTTTTGTTTTGATTACAATATCATTTTTAAAATTTTTAACAATAAAATTTAAATATTCCAAATTTATATGGTTTAATCTTAAATTTAATGTGGAATCTTTACAGTAACTGAGAACAAAAAAAATCAACAACTTGTGATAGAATTAATTAACTTTCAAACAGCTTATAATTTCTTACTTTATCATATATTATAACACAACAAATATACAAACACTTTTTTCTTTAAAATATATATGTTCTCCAGTAACATCAACAAATTAAAAAAATCCTTCTTTTTCTTTTCAAAAACCTTAATACTGATATATATAATCTCCAACTTTTTTACTTTAATGAAATTGATTTAAATTTCTCGGCATATTTGGTTTCAATCTGATTCAGTCACTTTATAGTTTATTTTAAAATCTTATATCCTGTTAGCAAGTGTGATCCATTTATTGCTAAATGATATTGTCACCTTGACAACAAATTGCTGATTTTTTATTGGTTTATTTAAATATAAGGACTATGCTATTGCAATTTAGCTTTATATAAAAGATTTTATTTATTTCTTGTTGTAATGTTACCTTTACAATAGACTGTTGCAATATTCTATTAATTTGGTTAATCATGAGGATAGTGGAGATGTTATTTACATATAATAACTAAATAGCTATTGACCCTTATGTTTATATATATGTTGAATTAAATATTTCCATGGATTGTTATTATAATAAAGAATAGAAATGAAGACATTACATCCATGCGAACAGAAATAACTTTTAGTTTTTGATGTTGCTAAGAAACTATCAATTACTACTAATTGTCAATCCCTGAGACTAACCAAGTTCACTCATTAACCTATAATATATCTTTGTTGGAGGTTTTTTGTAGAAATAAGAACTTGTTTAGTTTCAAGGATTGTCAATTAGCAGTAATTGATAGTTTCTTAGCAATATATATATATATATATATATATATATATATACATAATATCAGGTATTGAATTTATAGTTTTTTATTATATTATGTGTTCATGTTGTATTATTGTATGGCCTACACAAAATTACTGACATCCAACATTTATAACATACAAACCAGGAATATAGATTTTAAAAGCAAATAAATTCACATTGTCATCGAAAAACAAAAATAACTTTTTAAAAAATTATACATTTTAAAATAAACTTCACATAATAGTATATAGTTATATATTGGACTATTTTTATCATGTAGTTGGGTTGTTGGATGTTTTTTTTTTTAAAAAAAAAGTTGAGCTTTTCTGGAAGTATTCAGTTATTAAGGTGTAAAAAAATTAATATTTTTAATAATAGAAATAGAAATGAATACATACAGAAATAATATTCAATTTCAATATATATATGAGTATTTAAAAATCATTTATAAATAATGAATATAATTTACTTGTAATATAAATAAAATATAACTTTGCTGTAGTTACGACAACATAATTAGTTCAAAAATATTTTAGGTCCAGGAGTTATTAAAACGATTTAAATAAAAAAATTTAAATTAAAAAATATATATTATAATAATGAAATATTTGCTTTTATAAAAAGTAGACTGAACTTTGAATTGAATAGAAATGTTACCTCAATTGACTAATTTTGATTTTATGAAAATATTAATATTTGTACTTTATGTTCTTGTTATGGTAATAGGAAAACGTCTATTAATGTAAATTGCAGTTTTCTATTCTTATGGTAAAATAAACTGTTTCAGTGTGTGACTTTTTCACTGGATAATGCGTTATTAAATTATCAAATCTTATCTACTTTACCGTTAGAATGTATTCTGTATTATATTAATAGTCTCAAGTGACTTCCATTCTGCCTTTCCAAAGATTACTTCTAATAACATTATAGAATTAACATTTTTTATTATTATTATTTAAATAGCATCGCTCAATTTTTAAAAGAAAATTAATTCTACATTATTTGAAAATGAGTTTTATATGTATTTTACAGTAATAAAAATACATATACAGATAATACAGAAATCAACAGTATCAACTAAGAATTTTTTACATTATGTTTCTGTAAAAAATATTACATATAGTAAATTATTCAAAAATATTGAAGTGATGATAGAGAAGTTAGTAAATTAAGTTTTCAAATAATATCTTTTTTAAATATTTGTAATTCAAATTTTTATGTTAATTATGAAATATTGCAGAAGTTTTAAAAGCAGCAAATAATTATAGCAGTATTTATATAAATATGTTACTTTAATTCAATATTTAAATAAAGTAATTTCGCTTTTTAATGCATTTACAATCACTTGAAAGAGTGATTATTCTAAAGAAATTGTTTATTTTAAGAATTACAAAATGTTTAATAATATTTCGATATTCATTTTAAAAGAAAATGGTTTTAAAAAAGAATATTTGTAACATAAATAATATATATATATATATATATATTCATTATATAAGATAATGGTTTTAAAAAAGAATATATATATATAAATAATGGAATAAGATGTACTAGTATAGTAAACAACTCTACAAAAATAATAAATAACAAAGTAAATTTTATATCTAAAAGTGGCCAGAAATCATTTTACAGCACTATGAAAAAATATAAATTGTGTTAGTGCGTATATATAACAGTGATTATACAGTCTTTCAATCCACAGAAGTACTTTCAGTTAATTTTATAACACCCTTATATACTTATTTTATTTGTATTATATTCTACCCCCCCCCCAATAATAATTGTAAACATTATTTAAGAGAGACCCTTAAACATAAATAAATGGATCACTAGAGTAATACAATGAAATGTGGACTAAACTCAGTGGTTGGTTAGTTATAAAATAATTAAGCTCCAGAGATATGCATTTAAAATAAAGAAAAAAATATTTTTACAATAATAAAATGAATTATTATAAATTAAACAAACAATTTTGGAAGAGAGAAAAACTTCAATCATTCCCCATTTAATAATTTAAATATAAAATAGATTTCTCCCTCCATCAAACACATTCTCTGAGCTACCAACATTTGCACTTTTAAAAGTAATATAGGTGTCTTATAGGGTTTTATATCTTCTTTGATATCCACAAAGCATTTAATAATTTGTCACCATGATCTGATACAAACTCTACTCTTATAGAATAAAAGGAAAATGGAAAGTACCTTTCTTATGACACATTAGAAAAATAATAAGATTCTTATGCCACAAGCACATTTATAATATAAATACTATGTTGATAATTTACAAATAATAAACAATAATCTCAGGGTTCTTTTATCTATATTGGGAATTATTCTGTAGTGTTGTGTTGTCAAACAAATGATTGACATCCTGATAGGCTATAGGGAACATTCACTTGTCTTAAAAGCTAATGTATCCTAACATTTAACAGTAACAATAATAATTATTTAAAGAAGAATTTAATATGACTAATATTGACATCAAATAATTATCTACAAATTTGAATAATTATAGCCTTTTATCCAAAATATCATTCAGAATAATAGAAAGAAAGGATAGGTCACTTTCTTCAGAGTCAACATAAATCAAGTCTAATCGCTCTTGGAATCCACATTCCTATAGTTGAAAATTATCTTATTCTGATAAAGAATTTAAGGAAAGCTAACTGGAGTCAATTTACTGGATATCTGAAAAAAATAATAAAAGATATAGTACATTTTTTTTATGTTATGGCAGGATTAACAAATTCATAACAGCTACCAGAAATTTCATCTTTCATAGATTTTGAAAACAGTTCATTTTAAGTCATATTAAGACCATTCAGATATCTGTATAGCCAATTTCTATTTACCAAAGATCTAAAAATTGCTACTAAAACTGTAAAATCACCAGATGATGCCACAAAAAGTAAAGTGGAAAGATGTCATAGTTGTAAGGCCTGGTTACTTTTATAAAAGCTTGAATGGACTTAAAAATCTCTCTAGTAGGAATACTACTGCCATTGATAAACAAATTACCAGTCTCATATAAATAAGTTTCTAAATATAAGATTGATAGAATGAAAAAAGTATGAATAGAATAAAATGTCAACTTTCTCATTCACAGTTGAATAATACCAATCTGATAAAAGGAATAGGTGGTGGCAAACTTGCATGTTCCCTTGATTGTCTTATATCAGTCTCTTTTCAGGTCTTTTTAAATCTTCTGGGATCTATTTAAAACTGAAATCTAATACAATATATCTTTTATTAAACTGATATAGTTATAGGATTGCTATTTGTCTTATCAATGTATTTTCAATAGATTTTTATTAAACCTAACATATAATCTTTCTATGAATTATTATGTGGTTTGAAGTCTTTTTATTACTTCATAGCATTTAAGTCTATAATTCATAAGCAAATTTATCAAAAACAAATATTTTTAAGCATACAAATTATGTTTTTTTAATATTGTTTTTATCTTTTTGGATATGTGAATTGATATAGAATTACTACATGAGTTTTTCCACATGGGATCAAATTGAGTATGTGTATAAACAAATTATTTTTAATGATATTGTTTTCAGTCATTTTATTTAAGCCCTTTCAAATTCTGACATTTTCTATTGTTACACCTGGTGGAAGTTTTTGAAAATGCTTAACTTTTCACTTCTATTTAAAAATTTTACTTTATACTAAAACTCAATAAATTGATCTTGATTTCTTTTTAATTTAATTTTATAAATTAATAATATTCTTAAAAATTATACTTGAACTTTATAAATATTTAAAAATTGATTGTAAATAAGACTAGATGACATAAACATTAACAATGATGTTAGTGTAAAAATTATTTCAGAAAATGAACACATTCTTTTTTATTTTGAGTTTTTTTTTTTATTATGAACAAATGAATGTGGATTTGTGATAAATCTATCAAATTCTACCTTCAAATCAGATATTTGCTTTATAATTATCAAAATATTTGAAAAAATTCTAACACTGTGACAATTTTGATAGGGGATGACGTTAATAAGTTTTAAACAGAGCATTGTCAAAAAGAAAAAAATATCTTTACTTTGAGATTAATAGACTGAATACTATTGATATTTGTTTTCTGTCTGTAAGATATTGATCTGTTCAGATTTTAAATTCATTTAAAAATATCAGTAAAAGCAGTAGAGGAGAATGTACACTACTAACAAAATCCTATGCAAATATAAGTTAAGATGATGATAAATCAGCCATCTAAAACAACAGAACTACTATGTGTTTTCTAAGGGAAACACCCAACAATTCTCATTTAATATAAGAATTATTAAGTCAAATTTCAATTTATGTAAAAATTATGAAGTAAATATTCATTCATTTTTTACTCATGCTACAAATTACATACTATGTAGATAAAAAATTAGGTTGTTTTCTCATCCCTGGTGTTCACCGCAAGATGGCATTGATGCTAATTAAAAACATATACATATACCGATTCTGGGGCCAGAGCTGTGTGATTGATTTGATAGAAAAAGATCTGATTTATTAGATTTCTAATAAAATATTCTAGTAACTAATACTATTATATGATGTTAGTCTTTCATTTTTGTAAATGTTTATTAATATTATATTGTTTTTTAGTTTGTGTGTGTGTCTTTAAAGTTATGGTGCTTTTTTCTAATTTTTTTTTTTTACTTTATGTGTGTCTTTTTAAAGTTACGGTATTTTTTTCAAGAGTAAATCAATCATTTTATTAAAAAGCAATATGTAATAAGTAAATGTTGATTAATCTTATGTTGTTTTTTGAGTTTGTGTGTGTGTCTTTAAAGTTACAGTGTTTTTCTAATTTTTTTTTTTTTACTTTAGGTGTGTCTTTTTAAAGTTATGGTATTTTTTGTCAAAAATCAATCAATAATTTGATTAAAAAGCAATACGTAATTCTAAATCTATAAAAAGTAATGTAATTTATACAACATTTACTATTATTATTTTATGTGTGTTTTAAGGATACACATACATCACTACAAATGGAAAATAATTCATGGCAACAACTAAAAAGGAAAAGAAACCCTTCCAAATATTTAAATGATTCTATGTTAAGTTTGAAGACTAACAAATAATCTTCGAAGTTAAGGGAAGTATTGTTATGTAGGTGTATAATTAAATACACATGAAATAATAATAGTAAATGTTGCAAATGGGGATTTAATATTTAATCGTAGGTACATGTATAATTTGTCGCATATACATATGCAAGTTATATATATGTCGCATATATATATATAATATATATATATGTGAAGATAAAAATACTTTGTTATTTTAATCTTAGACTTTAATAGCTGTGTTATTTTGTAAAACAACAAAAAAAAAACAAATCCTTTTAGATAGGAAGGTTAATTAAGGAACTTTGCAGATAAACAAGATAAATAATTAAATAAGTAATCGGGCTGCAAAAGGGGTAATCAATCAAAGTAATACATAAGTCTAAATCTGCTTCTGCAAGTCAACTGGGAGGGATTGATCCAACCAGGACAGATGGACAAGATTTGACCAATCAAATCCAGAAAATCGGAACTGGCGAAATGAGTGCAAGTGTAAAGCATCGGGCACTTACAAACTGGGAGTTCTACCGATGCAGATGAACTGTGAAAGGTGCTGAACATTGCTTATTTAGCATGGTAGCCCCAGAGTGGACTGCTGGCCTCCAAATGTCCAAGAGTCAGCATATAGGGGGGATGATAATGTAGATCACAGAAATCTTTATTCTTATTATTTTGATATACCTTCGGGTTTGTTGATATATATATGTATAATGATTGTTTTAATGTATTCGTGTAAATATGTATATATTAGTGTATTGTAATTAAATCTGCTTTTCTTATTCTACCGGCATTAGTCTCCGTGATTATGATTATTGTATGCATATATAGGCAGGGCAAGGTTGGCTTATTGAATAGATTGTTCACCAGCAAGTATTGTAACTGGCAGAGATAACAGATCTTTATTAGCATCAATTCACATTTCCTCACCACAAAGACACTTTTTCTGTTTCAACTGGATATTTTTATTTTTTCAAATACACCACAGTGCTGGCTTCAGTTGTTGGCAATTCCCACAGCTTCAAATACTTTGAGTTAGAGGCGGCCATCTTACTTGTTCTTGAATGAATTCTCGCGAGAACATTATCTGTCACGTGATTGTCAAATAACTGCTGTCATGTACCCTTTAAAATAACTTTTTGAGGGTTACATATTTCTCATGGAAGCTTCACGTCATTATTAATAAACTTACAACACTAAACTAAGTTAGAGCACATTAAAAAATAAATATGTCTAGTCAAATTTTAAAAAACTACAACTGGCTCAAATACACACACTCTCACACGAAACTACAGAGAAAATAGATATTCTACTATTACGAAAAAATGAATAACACAATCAACTACTGGCAGCCAATAAAGGCATTTCTTTTTGCTTTTAGCATAGAAAAAAAAGCCATAACCGGCAGCCGCCAGGAACTCTTTCTGTGTTTTATCATAGAAAGAAGTCTTTTTGTGTTGGCTTCTGTCACCACCCAACATAGGGTGAGAACTCTTTTTCTGCATTTATAGCATAGAAAATTTCCTCATTTGTTGGGTGAATGCCAGTGAAACAGTATATTTATAGGAATTTACCTAGAAATAGCGACATCTCGAGGCAAACACCAGGGATGAGAAAACAACCAAAAATTATTTTTACAACTTTGAAAATAAATGGAAAAAACATTTCTGAAATATTTAAATTTACCATCTGGTTAAATTTATGCAGAGTAAACTTACAGAAGTGAACAAGTCACTCCCAAAATATCTTCATGATACTTTTAAACATAGCCTTGATCATTGCTCTAGAGCATTTGTGTCCACAATAATTGTGTTCTCCTTTGAGTTTATGATGATTGAAGAATGAATAAAATCAGGCCATTGTAGCAATATAGATATAAATACTATATATATAATTTCTGTTTAAGATTAGACTTTTTGAATGATAGTACAATGGAGTATTACATTTTTATTTGAATCAAAATTGCAGATGGATTCAGTTTAGTGCAAAAATAAAATGGTGAATTTGAAAAGTAGAATTTACAGGATCCATTCAATTCAAAGACTGAACTGTTGTACCCAGTGCATATTAGTAAAAAGATGATTGGTTTCCTGTCCAAGCTGCCTGCAATACCAATTCTTAATTGAGATATGAAATTTCATGGTATCATAGGTCACTTAGTTACCACAAAACTTTTAACATGTCTTTTATGTGTGGATCATGAAATATAATATGAAATGTGACTGTGTTCAGTACTTCAACTGATGATAAAACAATGGACTAACATTAAATTTTGTTTAAATAAGAAATCCTACTACTGAAACATTTGAAATGATTCAAACTCTATATGTAAATCAGGGGTCCCCAACCCTATGCCTGCGGGCACCATGGCGCCCACAGACCATTTTATGTGTGCCCGCCGCTATCCGAACACGATAAAAAATTATTTATCTGATACAAATAAATTTAATTTTTGAATTTTTTTATGAATTATTGTATTTTATTGTAATCAAATTGTAGGGCATACTATACTTTTACAGCGTAAAAATATAAATGTCAATTATATGTTAAAATTTAATTTTTGAAATAAATATTTTTTTGTACATTATGTGTATGTATTATTAACAATATCCAACTATAAATTTACATGTGATGTGATGTGATGTGATGAACTGTGGCTTCTCTGTAAACGAAGTCAAGAATATCTCAGCAATTATGTCCAGATAAAAAATAAATGGTACCCGCCACCTGGCCGGTATTATGGAATGTGCTCTTAAGTGCAAAAAGGTTGGGGACTCCTGATGTAAATGAAGTCATGACTTTTAAAAATAGTTTCCAAACAGTTTTTAAGATTTTGTATTGGGAGGGAAAGCATTGAAAATAATAGACAAGAGTATGAAATACTATGGTACATTTTATGTTGTAACTCTGGACATGCTAGGTTTTTAAAATTTATCTGGTGAATAATTAAAGTATGTCACTATATAATACATTATTAATTTATAGATGGCGCTGCAGGCTTTCTGGAGATAAAACCAATCACATTTTCACTGGTATACACTATGTACTCAATCAGCCATTTAGTCATTGGTTTATTATTTTTTAATCAACTAACAATACAATACAATTATTTTTTTAATCAAACTTGAAAAGATAATTTATATACATATTGTATAATATCTATATATAAAACATTAAGTCTTTGATTCCACAAATGTATGATAAACCTCACTAATCACATTGGAGTTACATAAACCTTGAATGAAGTGTAGACTATGTTCAAAATAATACCAAATTTGATTATTCTTTAAAGTTTTATGACGATGATATTTTACTTGAGTTGTAGGCTGGGCCATTTCCTTCACAGTTAAAATTGTTAAATGTTTTTGGAAAACTCAAACTTTATTTGTACCATAATACAAAATAGAAATGAAGAGATAATATCCATGTAAATAGAAATAACTTTTAATCTTTGATGTTGTCAAGAAATTATCAATTGCTAATGATTTTCAATTCCTGAGACCAAATCAGTTTTTTATTTAATCTATAATAGCTCTCTTGTTTGAGTTTTTGGTTGCTGACATAAAACATTCAAGTATTAGTAATAACATACAAAAAATAATCTTCTCTCTTCTTCTGGTGTTGCTGGTCCAGTGACAAACTTAGGAACTGGAAAGGGAGTCTAGATTTATGAAAACTAAATTTAAGATAATATTTTGAAATTGATTATTCTATGTAATAGTTCAATGTACAGTAATGTGATGTGATATGATGTATTGTGACAAACTCTCCACAAAGTAGTGTCACCTAGTGTGAGCTTTATTAATCAATGGATGCAAGAAGGTTTGGATCTGAGAGGTTGACACCTAGTTTGGGGATATTGGTTGAGTAGGCTCTAGATAAAATTTTATACACAAACCTTCATGCATTCATTGATTAATAAGGCTTGCACTATGTGGCACTACTGTGTGGAGAGTTTAGCATTGGAAATGGTAATCATGTGATGTTTTAATTTAATGACTACTTGAAATTTCTATCTAAAAATATTTAACAATTACAAATACTAGATTTATTTATATTTTTGAAATTGTATATTCCATCTTAAGTCTTAATCTGAAGTTAATGTTAATTTTTTTTAGATCTTGATAGGCAATAAATCTAAATAAATAACTTTTTACTAGTAAAATCTAACTTTGAGCAGTATTCAATATACATATATGTGTGTGCGCGCGTACGTATGTACTATAAATGTAATGTATATTTTATTTCAAAGTTACAATCAAAAAATCAATTTCTTAAATAAACTATTAATATAGTCAAAAAGTTTTTTCATTAAAGTTTCAACCAATTATATCTTAATTACCTCTCTAGAAAATAAGTTTTTTATATATGTATAATTTAATCCTTTAAAAAGCAATATTTTTTTATATTTTTTTAAATGTTTTTTTGTAATTATTCTAAGAATGTGTATGCATTTTATGGGTAATCATGTAATGTGGTAAGAAATTGAAAGACTTGAAAATTTTCAAGGACATATTAACTGAAACGATTTAGCTTTAGCATTCAGAAAAAATCCTTTTTTGTTATGAAAAACACACATTTTATATATATATAAAAACAATTTTAATTACATTTAAAAAATAAATACAAAAGAAGCGAATTACTTACGTACTAACAAGTAAAATGTGTAATGTAAGTAATGAATGAAAAGAAATAATTTACCATGCATTATTATCTTATAAAGCCATTAGATTTTTTTATGTTTTAAACAATAACTAATAATTCTAGTTATGATGAATTAATACGCATTTGTTAATAAAAGGTGTTTCTTAAAAACTTATTACTAAAAGGTGTTTCTTGAGAAACAATCTAAAACTTCAGAATTTTAAAACCAAGTGTGTGTCTTTTTGTTTCGTCTGAACAAATCTTATAAATGGGTGAACAATAGTAGCTTAAAACTAATGATGATTAAATATTAATGGTTGATTATAGATTATTCTATAATCTAGTAACGCAACATGATTTAATCTCCTTATAATCCTGTTGCTATAAAATGAACGTAGATTATTGCTTTTTAATAAACAGTGACGTGTATTAAGGGAAGTGTGGAAGCCATTACTTCCATTTAACCAACATCGATCAAATAGTTTTTTAAAACTTATTAACAATGTTTTGTAAGATGTTTTGAAGTTAACAAACCTGTTTATTAATAGTTTCTACCATTACAATATTATAGAAGACGAAATGAAAATTATAACATTTCTATAGACAAGTCTTTAATCTGTAAATATCATCAATATATCATATATAAGACTCATCATCATGACCACCATTTTCAACCATTATTGATCCATTTCAGGGTGAAGGCCTCTCCTTGTTTAATCCATCTTCTCTGATCTCTAGCCTCTCTTCTCCATATCACTCCAACTTATTTCCTCATTTTATTTATCCATCTCATATTTAGATTCTTTCTAGGTCTTTTAGAATCATTTGGAATCCACTTTAAGATTTCACATGTCCATCTATTATCATCTCTTCTAGAAATATGTCCAACCCAATTTCACTTCAATCTCTAAATTCTTTCAATGATGTCATCAGTAACACTTATTTGTTCTATTAACTATGTATTTCTTTGATCTCTTCTTGTTATTCCTAACATGCATCTCTCCATACTTTGTTGAGTGATCTGAAGTTTCTTTATTGCCCTACTGTTAAGTATTCAAATCTCAGATCCAGAAGTAAGAACTGGTAAAACACATTTATTAAAAACCTTTCTTTTCAAACACATAAGTGTATTTCATTTTAAAATTTCTTCCCATCTGTAGTAATAATCTGACCAATGAGATATTTGTAGTTGTTAACTTCTTCTAACTTATTATTATCAATCATTTTCTTCTTTTCCTTTAGACTTTGTAACACTTACCTTTAATCCTACTTTCTTATTTTCCTGTGATAATTCTTACATTTTCTGAAGTTCTAAAGCATAATTTGCAAAAATAATTACATCATCTGCAAAAGATTAATGACTTAATTAATCTTCATTTACTTTTACTCCCTTACTTTCCCATTTTAATCCACAAAATACCTTTTGAAAAACTGCTGTAAAAAGTTTTGGAGATATGGATTCACCCTGTTGTAAATCCTTGCATGTTACAAAACTTGATAAGTATGACACTTAAATATAGAGGAAGATACAATAGTTAATTACATGTTGTTCATTTGAAGATTTATGCTAATGTTATTTTAGTTGTAATTTTATGTTGAACTATTTCCATCATCTAATATTAAATATTAAATGTCTTCAGAAAAATTTTAAACTTTAACTTTTCCAATTATATTCAACAATTAATAGTATTGCATATGATATTTTGAGTGGTATTATTCTGCTCTTTTCTTTAGATGTTTTTGACCTACCAGTGGCATGGGAATTGAACTTGGCTTTTAGATTTTTGAATATTAAATTTTTAAGATAATGCTCTAACCAACTAAACTGTTCTGCCAAAAATAACACACAGAAGAACTTTCATATACTTATCTATGAGAATCCTCTTGATTTCTTCACTTTTTCCTAAGAGCAAAGATAATTAATGGTTTGCAGACATTATGTATTGTCACACTAGGTTGATTTATGGGATTTGGCAGAATAGCTCAGTTTGTTAGAGCAATAACTTCAAATTCTATATTCAAAAATCTAAAGGTTCAAATTTGATTCCCATGTTAGTACTATTACTAGTCAGGCCAGAAACTCCTAAAGAAGAGAAAAGAATAATACCACTTGATATGTTATGTTATATACTAATCTATGTGTTATTATTAACTGTTGAATCTAATTGGAAAATTTAAATAAAGTTTAAAATTTTTTGAAAGACAGTCATTATTTAATGTTAGATAATAGAAAAATCCAACATGTAAGTACAGTTTATTACATGTCTGTAGAATGTTGACTATTATTAAAAGATAGTATATGTAGATGTAAAAAGACTAAAATAACTAAAACTTCTTACAAAATTCTCAGTTCAAGACTTAAATTTTTTTTTGAAAATTACAATAGCAATTCTGATATTATAGAACAAAATAATTACAATAATTCTTAGAAATCAGTCAACACATAGACAATCCCAATATCAGTAACAATCAACAATTTCAAACTGTTGTCAAGGCAACCTCCTTTTAACAATAGATGGAATCCCACCTTTTATTAATAGTCCAATATATTTACAGAGACACTAAAGGTTACAACCTGACCACAGAGACTGAAATTATTGATACAAAGAAGTTTAAATAAATATCCTTAAATAGGTAAATATAACCTGTTCTGAATGCAGAGGAACAAATAGTCCTTTATAGCATTCAAATTGCAATTATATCTTTCAAATTGCACTCCAACCCATATATTACTTAAATAATAAGTGTAATAATACTCAAGGTTAGATAGGGTTATATGTAAATTCATAGAAATAACTTAACAGTAGTGCCACCCTGTGCCATCCAGAATATATAAGCTATTGAGGTTAGATAAAAGGTGATTGCTGGAGGGTTGCATTAGATCCCTAGGTGCAGTGCTCTCAGATCCAAAGCTCCTCACTGATGAAGGCCACAAACCAGAAACTAGTCTGGGGATATTGGATGAGTAGGCATTAGATAGGGATTTTATGCCTTCTGGCATCCATTGATTACTCTGGTTGGCACAGGGTGGTGCTACTGTATAGAGAGTTTTGCCTTGATTATACTCATTATTTAAGTAATGCATTGCTAAAGTGCAGTTTGACTGTTATAAATGACTATTTGTTTGTCTATACTCTGAAGAGGTGATATTTATCTGGTTAAGGAAGCATATTTAAATTTATTTGCATCAATTTCAGTTTCTGTGGTGAAGTTGCAATCTTTAATGTTTATATAAGTATATTGCACAATAACTAAAGATGGAATTCCACTTTTAGTTGTTAAAAGGTTACCTTGACAACAGATTGAGATTGTTGATTGTTACTGATATTGGATTTGTTTGAGTGCTGACTTATTTCTATGAATTTACTTATAACCTTATCTAGCCTTGAGCATTATTTTATTAATTGTTGTTGTTTTTATTAAAATTAGGTATATTTTAGGACTTGGTAAAATGAAATAAGCTCCAAGAGATTGGGTTATGTTTACCCAGGATCAATTTCACTAAGATTAACATTATCGATTTTATTCAAGTTTTGAATATTTTAAGCGTAGGAATGTTTTTCACTAAAATTATTAAACATTTAGCATAGGGAAAACTGTAAGAATAAAATATGGCCAATAAAGTCCATTCATTGATATTTTAAAAATCCAATTAAAGATAAACTAAGAATCAATTTCTCAAAATAAAAGATGACTTTATCAATAATAGCAAGTGAAGAGTGGAAAAGATGGCATCGGGTGATATAAATATTAAAATAGTTTGGGGTGCATTAAATTTATAATGTGTTTTAAACTTATAATGTGATGCTACCAAAAATATTTTTTGGCAAATTTATTAGCGATAATATTATGCAACTAGGATTTAGTTTTACACATATTCATATGATATAAAAATTTGAATGCAAAACCTTAATATAGAATCACACTCCAAGGAGATTAGATTGAAAATATAATGTTTTCAGTTTTAGACTCATAGTTTTGTAGTTAAGTAGAGATAAAAGGTGTCTGCTGAAGGGTTGCATTATATCTTAAGATCTAGGTGCAGTGCTCTCAGATCCAAAGTTCCTCACTGACGAAGGCCACAGACCAGAAACTAGCCTGGGGATATTGGATGAGTAGGCACTAGATAGGGATTTCATGCGCAAGCCTTCTGGCAACCATTTAATCATCTGGCTTGCACTGAGTGGCACTACTGTATTGCGAGTTTTGCCTGCTTTATATACCTTTTAACTGACAAACAATTAGGAAAGGACACTAATCAATAAAAATGATCTACTAAAAAGCTTATCTATTTCATATTTATGGATGTCCATTATAGAAATTCAGCAGATTCATTATTGACATTTCATCGTCCAAGAAAATATTGAAGTTTCTGTTCTATATTTCATTTTAAAACACTACATCGCCAATTATTATTAAATTTTCCTAATATTTGCAAGTTAGTTGAACCTTTGTTTAAATTTTATTTTCTTTGCATAAGCCCAAATTATTTATAGTGGAAGTTTTCAGGTAGTGGAAAGAAACATTGGTCATATTATAACTTTACAATTTGGTTTAACATTATTAGTAGAATTTTTGCATTTTGCAACATTCCAATTCATTTTTATTGTAAAAACTTTTAATAACTTTTGATATATTTATTTTATTCATGATGTTGCCAGAATAGACTTGAGATAAGGTAGAATGCTTAAGAAATAAATATTTCAAAAAGAAAAAGAAGTAAAAAGGCTTAAGGGATTGAAGAGTAACGTTGATAAAAAGAGCTTTAATTCGAAACTTTGACAACTTAGAGATTTCACATTCTTTACTTTTTTTGTTAATATTATTTTTAAAAAATTATAAATAATTTTGCGATATTTTTTATGATCTTTCATATAATGAGATTTTAGAATCAAGAATAGATAGTTTTAATGTTACTAAAAGAATTGCTTTAATTATATATCGTATAACTAACTGTAAAGTCAGATACATGATTTAGAGATATTGGATAAATTATTATTTGATTTCGGGATGTTGAAAGGAATTTTAAAAATTACCATATTATATGTGATTTTTCTAAAATTCAGGAAATAAATATAAGGTAATATTTATTATGAGGAGTTGAACTCCCCACAGCTATCCAATCCAAATTATACAACTGATACACATGACCAGATATATGTTAAAAATGTAAATAATCTCCAGTATACATATTTTGGGTTGAATCTGCACTCATCAGTTGGTCCATATCATCATCTCCCTACACATATATACCATCATCGCTCAGTTTATATTAATATGGCAAATCTTCAAACTTTAATGGATGAGCTTCAGCCTTCTCCACTCTTCAACCATCCATATCATTGAAAATCCGAGAACAAAATGTTCAAAGCCCTTGATAATGCCAATATTATTGTCATATCCATGTTGATCTTAAGTTACTCTGACCTCTCACACATAGGACCTTAATATGTCCATTTAATTAGGCAGAAGAGGGATGGGCAGAGTACATGTTATGTACATTGAGACTTCATATTATGTAGTGACATAAATAAAAGTATAATTAATATGGGGGGGGGGCAATTTAATTACAAATGTAACTAATGTTTTCATTACGAAGATTAAGAACTTGCGGAGATTACGTGGGTTTAGATCTTTAATCAAAAAATTATAAGCAAATTACAGAATGCCATAAAAGTATATTTGATAGAAGCTATTGTAAACTTCATGGTAGAAATCAGGGAAGGGGAAATTATTTGTAGTTACAATTTTCAGCTGATAGTCATATAAGTTATATATATATATAAAAGAAGCTGATATATCATATAAGTTATATATATATATATAAAGAAGCTAACTTTATTTTGAATAATAATAAAAAATGTTTATATATAAATGTAATGCTATTATTACATGACAAGTGTTTTGTTCAATAAAACTCTTGTTTTCTTTTGAATTAATTCAAATTCTTAAAATATTCTTCTCTTCTAAAATGACTTTAGAAATCAATAGTTCTGAATTAATTTTTGTTATTTTTTGCTGTTAAAATGAAACAGTGTTTTAGTAACAGTATTTTCATAATGTTTGTTTTCCAAATAAGAAGAAAAAATCTTTAACTTTTGTTATTCTGAAACCTTTCTTTTCCCCGAGGCTAGAAGTTTTAATTTGAAACATGAACTCCAATGGAAAGATGCATTTGTGTAAATCCAGGCACTTTCAACTACTATTGGTGAAATAATTTTTATGTTTAGTGTATTGATTATCGGGACATTCTACTGGAAACACTCTAAGAGTGCAAAGTTTATAAAAGAGAATAAAATTTGGAAAGTGTTAAAACATGGCCCTAATATAATAACTGATAAAATTATTTAATATATAGGTTTTCTTATATTATGTCTACATATATATAAAATAGTATGAGAAAATAATTTTTGCCACAACAGCCAGACATCTTCCGGCCATGCTTATGACCTGAATTCAAACCAGGTTGGATGAAATTAAAAAATTGTTTTTAGTTTTTAATCAGACTTAGAATTTGTTTTCAGATAACTTCCCTATTCTCAAACCAATTAACGACCCAATATTGGTCAGTAAATAATTAGCTATATATCTTTAGCTTAAAACAGTAAAATATGAATGAAAAACTGTTCAAATCTTCATCAGCAACAATCAGAGAATCTATTGAGTGATGCCTTCCCCACTGTTTAATGAACGAATCTGTTGGACAATTTATGTTCTTGTAAGATGCTTTTCATAAACAACCTATATAAAGTAAAATATGAATTAGTAACACATTAAATTTCCATTACTGTTAATTATTGACAAATTAAATTAAATATGGAAGCCCAGCTCATAGTTTTAGATGACTTGACTTACCTCTTCATCAGTTGGACAAGTCCTTAAATTTAATCACCTCCCTTTACAGTTCAATGAATGGCAGAGAAATGAACTTCAGATAGAAAAGATCTACAGATCACAGCTCAATCTGCCTCTATTACTATTCAAAAATCATATGACCTCCCAAGCAATAAATCTCTATTTTGTAACTTCATTTTTCATAACTCAGTATTAAAATAATGACATTATGTATTCTAGAGTGCAAAAATACTTTTACCTTTATGATTGCTGAATGTAAATACATAAGAGGTAATTTTAACCCTGATAGGTAAAAGTATAATTGCATTTAGTATCCTAACAATATTCTGAATTTAATAATATATAATGAGAACATTTGGAATATGAAATTCAATAATAGTAATTTGGTGATGATAAACTCAGTGAATAAACTGTGTAGTAATATTATTTTGAGCAATAAGTGTTTATTAAACAGACAAATATTTATAAGAGAAGTCATTATTGCTTAGTGTCATCAGATAATAATTATTTGCTAGAAAGCAGGATTATTTAATGATTCTGGAAATTGAACTTTATGTGCTAATAAACAGTGAAAATGTATATATAAAAGTATAGATTATCAATTTGTAAAATTCATGATAATCATATATATTTAAAGTATGCATTAAAAACCAGTGGACAATTAGATAATCCCAATATCAATAACAATTAACAACAACAAACTGTTGTCAAGGCAACCTCCTTTAAACAAAAAGGGTAAAATCCCATCCTTATTAATGATCTAATATACTTATATAGACACTAAAGATTGCAACTTGTTCACAGAAATTGAAATTATTGATACAAAGAAATTTAAATAAATCTCTTTAAACAGGTAAATAAAACCTATTCTGAATGCAGACTAATAAATAGTCAATTATAACATTACAAACTGCAATTATAAATTGTGTCTCCATTAGTATATTAGACCATTAATAAAGTTGGTATTCTACCCATATTGTTAAAAGGAGGTTGCCTTGACAATAGCTTGAAATTGTTGACGGTTATTGATATCGGGATTGTCTAAATATTGACTGGTGATTAATGATTACTTATAAACCCATTTAGACTTGAGCATTATTACACTTATTATTTAAAGTATAGTATATTGGTCTTTTTTCTGCCTTCTTCAAGAGCATTTCTATAATAAAATAGATATTATCTTATTTATTAAACAATGAAAGATTGTCATCATTAAAATTCACTCACAAATGAGTATAACTATTCTAACACCAAAATCAAAAATGTAAAAAAGACAATAATAAAAGTGATGATGATGATACCTTAAAAATGAATTTTGCAATGCCTGTACAAAGAAATCCTTAAACCACAAACATATTCACATGTAGATCATGTTGGTTTATATTTTTGTGATGCCATATTTTAATCTCGGCAGCACCCTTTTCTTTCTGATATACTTCAAGACTATGTCTAATTGTAGCTCTCCAATGTATTCTACCCATCAATGTATCTCTTTGCAATGAAAACAATCAACATGGCACTTTCTTCAAAAGTCTCTGAAATAATCTATCACATCAATGGGTGCAGCCTCTCCCACAAAAAACATACTCAAATTTATCAAAAACACGTTTAGGAAGTTTTAAGTTGTTCTCTTGGCTCATGTGATCTTACAATGCTGTACTCTATAATATCACATCCAGAAAATTGAAGAACATGGTCATTGTTTTTATGAGTTTTTCATCGTATTTTCTAAAATTTTATGAAATATCTTTAAATAAATTTTTCTAGTGCCTTTAGGTTATGTTGATAAAATACCCAAATCTCATTTCCATACAATATATTAATTGGAAATTATAGATCAATATACAGTTAAATTAATTGCTAAATGGAATTGAATGTGGAAACATCCAAATGAATGTTCATTAGAATTGGATTATGTTTTGGCCAACAGAACATCTTTATTTCAGTATTGATATGTTCATAATAGACTCAACATGGTAATCAGTAATTAAGAAGATGTAAGAATATATCAATTAAAAACTAAATAGTCGAAGATCATTAAGAAAATCGGCATTAATAATTGATATTCTTAACCTTCAGAAACATTCCAGTGAATTAAAATTAGAATTTACTAATTGTTTTTACTGATAAACTTTGAAGATGTTTCAGATTTGACAGCAGTCAGCAAAAACATTACTGATACTCTATTAAAAATGGAAAAAAGAAAACTGGCACAACCTCCCTTTGCCCCCTCTCCCCCAGTAAATTTCCCACTGAAACAAAATAACATATATAAAAAAAAAGAAATATGAACATTTTTATAAATAATGCATAAAGATTATTTGAATACCTTAGAGTTTGTAAAACAGTATAAAACCGTCTACTTGTGATATATTAAAATAAAACTGTTATTGGCAAGAAAAGATGGAAGAAAATAAAAGTCTCAAAAGTATAAAACAATATGTTCATTTCAGAAAGAAGTTTATTTCAGCAATAAGTAGAGATATAAATATTATTAAAAAGAGAGATGATGTCATAAAATGCATAGAAAAGTTCTATAATAAATTGTATAATAATAAAAAATAAAAAAAAGTGTCCCTTACAATTAACTTTTAAATTATGAGTATTTTAAGTAAAGATTAAGACATATTTAATCTATAAACAATAAAATTATTATTGATATTTAAAAGAAGCCGATTGCTGACAAAGCTATATACCAAATATTTATATGATAAAGATGAACAGATGTTGGGAGAATGCAGTATTACTATTGTAATTCTTAAGAACTCATTGACAGCTCGAGTTAGGATGAAAAGGTATCATAAACACATACAAGCTAATTAAAAGCACCGAGCCAGCTTTCAGAAAAATACTGCCAGAATTAGTATGGACATTTAAGAAAAATAATTAAAAAAATTATTAAAAATTACAGACTTCTGTCAGTTCAACACAAAATTCTTATGAAGAAAATTACAATTCATCTATGGGAAACTTTGGATTCTAATTAACCAAAAAACAAGCTGCGTTTAAGAATGACTTTAGTACTGTGGGAGGTATTGAAAATAGATGTAGAAAGAATCAAGGAATATGAGTTGGCATTAGTCTTGGATTCATAATTTTTTAAAAAAATGCATTTAATTCTATAAGCATTTCCGCAGTTATTAAAGTTTGGATCATTTAGATATAGCACATGATATTGTTATTTTTTAAAGAACACTTATCAAAATAGCAGTGATTAGGTTATATGGTGATTCTAAAAAAGCTTAACAATGGGAAAAGTGTAGAATTCCACATCTCCAAAACTTATTGCAGTGGTTGTACACATATTTTTGTGAACTAAAATGAAAAGCTAAGGGAATAAAGTAAATGGAGATTATTTTAAGTCATCTAGATTTTGTAGGTGGTATGATTGTTTTGAAATAATGTTTCAGAGTTTCAAGAAATGTTCCAAGTGTTATTTGAAAAAAATAAGAAAATAGGACTAAAGACAAATACTAAAAATGTCTGAAATAGCATTCAATGGAATTGCTCAAAAGAAGAAAGCAAAGATTAATAATTATTAATTAGAAGAGCTTAATAACTATAAATATCTTGATCACCTTATTAATGTGAATAAAAAATTATAAATGAAACTAATCATAGAATTAACCTTTAATTGGAGTATTTGTGGTAGAAATGAATATTGAAAGAAAATATGCCTAGATGTTTGAAAAGAAAGGATTTTAATGTCAGTATTTTACAAGTTTTTACTTATAGATCTGAGACTCATAATATTTACAAAAACAATATAGAGATTAACACCTCAAAATATATGGGAATATAAATGCTATGAATAGTAAGAAGAGATTGAAAACAAAATGGTTGAGAGAACAGACAGGTATCACTGATATCAATCAAAAAAGTAAATGACTGAAATAAAGTTGAGGTGGACATATCTAACCACTTCAGCTTCACCTATTCATATAGAAAGTAGGTTGAAGTAAAGAGGTTTCCCTCTTTTCTTCCAAAGCATAAGCTTGTGGTTAAGACCTGTAGTGGTCCCTACCTTCGCATTTTCATGTGCATATTCTTAAGGTTCACAGCCTTGGTAAATATTTCTACAAGAGATAATAATAAATAGATGGTTGAAATTTTAAATAGAGTTCTAAAAGATTTTCAGAAACCTAAGAAAAAAATCACAAATAATATGAGTGGATGAAGTAAGAGATATTGTTGGTATGGAGAAGAGAGATGAAAGACAAGAATTAAAAAAAGTTGGATTAATCTTGGAGATATCTTCATCCTGCAATGGGTGAATGATGGCTGAAAGGGATGGTGATACAGCTAATTTAATCACATTAGTTATTTTCCTATAATAAAATAATCTATCTTTTAATTCATTAAAAGCAGTAGTTATACACAAACTCCAGCTTTATGATTAAAAAGCTATTACGTTATTTAAATTAGCTTAGTTTTTAAAAATTATTTTTCTTCTATCATGAATTGATATAGAAGTTGAGCTTTTTAAAATTTTAATTACTAAACTAATATATTTATATATTGTATTCAAACCGTTAAACATTCTATGAATTGACTTTTTAGCTGGCAAAAATAGCATGACAATTAGAATACTGTAATCTATAATCCATAAAAATGTGTTTTTGATTTTTTTTTTCTAAATTGTTCGAATTAAAAAATCTATGATTGAACTTGCGTCACATTTAGATATCTGATTAATTAATCACATATCAGTAATTCCAAAAATTACTGTCATAAAAATCAAAAACAATTTTGAAGTGTACACATCTTTGTTTAATATCAGGTTTTATTTCAAATGCCATAGATTTTTCATCTGTAGTAATAACACTTCTTTCATTACTCGTACTACTTCTGTCTGTTCAAAATATCACTGATGTCATTACTCCATCACAAAAGGTTAAAGGTTATCTTTATATATGAATACCCATATCTCCTTTGCAGTTTTAATTCACTAATTATTTTTATGCCTTCTTTTCAGCCATTGAATTTTTGTCATTAAAACAGTATATTATGAAGGTTCTTTTTTTTTTCCTTTGTCATAGCATCAGCTGGGAAGCGAAACCGCTAACCTGGGACAATTGCTTGTAAGGCAGCTGTGCTGACCTCTCGACCACCAACGCTTGACTATTATGAAGCTTCTTATTCAATTTATTGTGCTGCTAAGCAGAAAATACATTATGCTTCTTTTAATAAAATCTCTAAGATTAAAGCAGGCAAAACTCAAGTGATGTTTATTGGCTTAAAATCTCTAAGAATAAGATGTCAGAAGATTGGGCATGATCTTAAAATAAAGTCATGCCTCAGTCACATGATAATCCTAAAAAAAAAACAAATGATCAATTTCATTGTTTATTAAGGGTTGAAATTTAACATGAATAATCGATTATTTTTTGTGTGTGAATATGATTGCAATAAGATTTGGTTTTTAATGTACCTATCATTTTAATCTTTAAGTATACTAATCTATTACCTGACCAATAATCACTTGTAAGTAATCACGTAATTCAAAATTCCTTTGTATTCTGATTTCAAACCTAATTTCATCTATTCAATGCATTGTTTTGAACAAGGATACTTCCTTTTTTTATCATGAATTTACAGTCTGCTGTTACTGAATTTAACCACAATGTGGGGATTGGCAAACTCTTTGGGTTTATATCAACAATATTATTTTTTTTTTTATAAACTTTTGGTTAAAGGTTCTAATTTATATCAATATATATATTAAAATCACTGAGGAAAAAAAGTAGATATTTTAATGATATTATTAAAATGCTATCTTGAAAAAATTAAAAACTTTCTTTGATTAAATTTTCTTATTCTAATGTTGGAGCTCATGCATTAAAAAGAATGACCATTGGTCCCATTGTACAAGCCAAGCATTAATACCATCCAAGAAACTCAAAAATTAAAAAATGTTAAATTAGACCCCGTGAAAAATCTAACATCATGAAGCCAACTTTACTACTTTGATCTATTCTTCTTAAAAGCTTATAGCATCTAAAGTTTATTAAAAGCAGTTATATTGATGTTAATTCTCATTTACATTCTTTATTACTTTTACAATGCTTTTTACAATCTATTATTGACAAGTTTGATTGCCCCAGCCACCTTCTTCAGAACTTCTACTTATATTTTCAAATCTATTGAAAATATAAGTAAAAGTACTAAACATGATTGTTGGGGCAATAATGAAAATATAAGTAGAAATTCTGAAGAAGATTGTTGGGGCAATCAAAAACATCAACAGTGGGTTGTAAAAAGCATTGTAAAAATAATAAAGATTTGAAAATATAAGTAGAAGTTCTGAGAAGATTTCTGGGGCAATCGAAAACATCAATTGTGGGTTGTAAAATGCATTGTAGAAGTAATGAAGAATGTAAATGATATTAATATTATATGGATTTGGCAATGCAATAAAAAAGATAAAGTTATAATACATTATAAAGATGTTGATTTTCATCAACTCCTTAGTTATAGAAGAATTTGTACATATAATTTGTCCATTTCATGTACTGACATTTATAAAAAAATATTTATAGTATTTATTGTTAGTACAACCACAGTCTCCTAATATGCCACTTTTACTGATAATATTTATTATTTATACTGCTTTAATGAATAATTCATCTAGTACAATATCCTAATAAGTACATGTGTAACAGGCTATTTTAGACTTTTTGTGTTTCTTTCATTTTTATGATAGGCTGGAAGGGGAGGTTCATAAGTAAGGCTTTTTAAACATACAATCTTTGCCAAGCTAAAACTTTTTTTTCAAATCCGGTTTCAGCTTGATTTAGCCTGTTTTTGTCATTGCTCTTTTAATTCTCAAGAGATTGCACTAAAAAATGAAAAAACAAAATGGGATCAAAATTACTGTGCATGAAACAAATTATGGAAAATTGGTTGCACAAACATGCAACTCCATTCTCACAATTATTGTAGGGTGATCCTGGATAGAAGAGAGGCTCATGATGATGTGGACTAACTTAAGTGATTGAAGATAATAAGAAAAAGATTGAAACAGAAAAGACACTTTGGAACCAAAACAATACCTAAGATCTTATCCTACAAGGTACAAGAAGTGGTCTTGGTAAGCAGTGTTCTTGGTAAGCAATGTATATTTGTGTTATTCACAGTTAACCATTACACATGAAAATCATTATGCTATTTGCCATCTGCAGAGCACATTCATAACCTGAGAACAGCATTTGATTATAATATATATATATATATATATATTGTGCCAGTCAAAACATGCTTATCCATCTAACATGAGCTGGAACTCACAAAATGTACTTCAAACCCAGTCAAGCCCGAGATTTAGGTCAGGGACCAGCCTGGATTCGAACCCACTCTCCAAGCACCAGATCTAACACCCAATGGATAACATAACAATGGTAGCACACGAGATTTAATTCTTCATCCGGCCCACTAGCAAATCGGAGAAAACAATAAGACTCATGGACTTAAACATATATATAAACAACTTAAATACTAGACATTCCACAGATAAAATCTAATATAATTAGTTAATAGGGGTTTTACTAATGAAATAGCTATGGGAAATTAATGAATTGGATTGATTTAATAATGAGACAGAAACTGATATATGATGAATTAAAATATATTTATTGACAATTGTTGTTGACAAATGCACACAGGCATTTCATTTATAAAGTAACATTCTCTAGACTATTTGAACAATAATTGATGTTAGCAAATAGGTTTGTGGCTATGATTTAATGGAGCCAAATATCCTGCTATACAACTAATCACTACATTAACTTATTTGTTACGTCCTTTTATAATCAGTTCGAGTGGCTCTTTTACGTAAAATCAAACCAAGTCTGGAGTGAAACTTAATACATCTGACTATAATCAATTTATATATTAACTATGGGCTTATAAAGCATCCCAGATAGCTTAAGATCGAACGGGTTTTCAAGAATGCTTCGGTTCAATGCCGAAGATTGCATATTAGGGAGGAAAGAGTTGGCTATAACGATTTTACTAGTATGCTAGGCACAAGTAAAGTATAATAATAAAGTGGCTCTGCGGATGGAAGAATAGTTTTAGGGTTTTTTTGACAAACAACGGTTTACCCAATAACCGGTCGTCATGCTGCTAATGGGGAACCTTTATTTGGTTCAGAGGCGGGGGACTTACGTGCTAATCTGGCCCATAGCTCAGACTTCGCTACTGCACTACCCATAAGAGAAGATGGGCTGGACTTACCGTGGCTCCATCTTATATATATATCAAAAAGAACAGCACAACAAGAAAATATTAATAAATCCCACATCTGCCAAGCCGAAGGATATTATAAATTAAAGATCATATATTAAATGAACACTAGATCATCAGCTTGATCAAAAGAGCCAACTCTTCTGTAGCATGAGAAATACGATATGCTACTGACAGGAATATATAGATACAAACTTTACTTTATCCCGTTCAATCTCTTTAATTATCTATAACTACTAAACTTTTAAAAGGGGGAAAAGTATATTTAATAGGGGACTTACAAATACTTAACTAAAAAAATATACTTATGATTGCACTCCAGGCTAGTTTAATCTTTAGTAATATAATAATTAAAGGTTGAAAAGCCACATTTTATATTTATATTAATTAATTTATTAAATGATAAAATATGAATTTGGGTTTCGAAACAGCGCACGAAATGACGCTATATAAATTATAATACGGAGATTTTAAATATCTTTTTAAAAAAACATAGGCATAATTAACAATAATTAAAAATAAGCAAAAGAAAAGCAAAATATAACTGCAGTGATTAAATTATATAGCAAAATATTAATTAACAAAGAAATTTAGCAAAAATATTTCATTTATAGATTTCAAATACGATTTAGACAGAGTTTACAATATTGAATTAATAAAGAAATTTGCAAAAGTATTTCATTTTAGAGAATTTACAATATTATTTGGAAAATAATTTAGAAAGAAATTACAATAATATGGTTAGCTAACCTGATTTTGAAGAAATAATGATTGTTGTTGAAATTCACACAGAGCTCTGTGATTTTAAATAATATTAAAACAGTTCTCCTATAGCTGAACTGGAGATATTCGAGCTGGAACGAAGGTGAGTTCTTTGGTGGCTTATGGCATGTTCTTATTCAGTTGCGAGACGATTTAAAATGGTGTTGGAATGAAGGCAAGTTCTTTTAGCGGCTTATGACATCTTTTATTTGGTGTGGTTGTTGCTTCGGCATTTGATGGATTGAACTCGGCGTTCCATCATGGGAATTGCAGAAATTCTTGCATGACTTTAGCCAGACATGGTAAAATTAAACAATTTTTGACTTGGATAGTAATAGCTCTTCAAAAGCAAGATGGAGTATATCTTCCTGCTTAAAATAAGCCCTATTTATACATTTCGACTAAACTTTAACACCTTTTTGGAATTTCATTAGCCCTGGGACCAATTGACTTTTAATTAAACAAAATAATATAATCCAATTTCTACAACAGATAACGTCTCCGAGGTGTTACATTTAATTACTTAAAATTATTAAAATATATAAATTATATAATTTGATTCAGTTTCATTAATTAAATTCCTTTTTAAGTGTTAAAGAATGTTAAAGTTTAGCAGAAGGAACTGGTATTCTGATTGAATGATAAAGTTTTTTGTTGCAAACAAAAATCAATCAGTAAACTAGATTTTACTTTTTACCCGGGGTGCAGTCACTAATTGATCTCTTGTTTACACAAAATTTTCATTTTTAATTACAAATGGATGATTTTTATTTTACTGAAATAAATAACTTTTAGCATATTTGTTCTTACAATATTATTTGTTTATTAAAAAAAAAGCAAATTTAAAGAAAATACTTTAGTTTCAATTATATGTAAAACATTAAATCAGAAAACCGTTAAATATAATTTAAATAAAATGTTTTACAGGATCTTTATTTAAACTTAAATATATATATATATGTCACGTCCAATGTTATATACGTTATCAAATCTATTGGCATTGGGTAAAATAATAGCTAATATAGATTAAGAGTTGACTTAAAATTTTGTTGAGTAATTTTTTTTTTAAAAAAAAAAACGTACAATGAGGGTTGAATTATTCTTCTTATTTTTTTTTATGTGATTAGTAATAACAGTAATTGGAGAGAACAAAAGAATTCCAAAAGCAAGTAAAAAAAGATAAGCTGAAAGTAGAAATACTCAAATTAATTAAAGATGGCCGAAAACTTGAAGAAATAAAGACTTTATTACATAAAATTTATAAAGACTGGATAAGATTAAAAAGGCATGGTACTAGCATGCGCAGAAGTCCTGAAAACTGGATATAAAAAGGAGGGATCCGGTTGAAGGAACGTCTTGTTCGCTTTTGTTTCTTCTAGTTGGTCTTGGATAACCATTGATATATCCAAGATCTTACTCTTCGCTGAAGGAATTCGGCATGTCGGAGTGAACCGGAGCTTCTGAAAACATCGGACCTAATGATGTACACCAGGAAAAGCCTTCATGACCGACTGGGGAAATGGACCACAAGATCAAGCAATAACCAAAAGGCCGAGCTCATTATAACCAAAAAACTATGCATAGTTATCTACTACTGAATTCATGAAACTTACCGGTAAGAATAATTATCCTGATTGTGACAAAGTTAACTATTTAAAAGTACTTGTAAAAATATGCGTATAAAAGAATCCCGATAGTGACTTTAATTTTTCTACATGAGAGACTCTTATTTAACCAAGAACTTTTTGTTTATTTTAACTGATATTTATATTTTCTGGATATTTCCCACCTGAATTAAATGTGTTCTCTCCAAGGTATTAATTAGCTATTTAACATGAAGTATTTTAGTTTGTCAAAATTAAAAATATTTCTAATATCAATTCTCATTTGTGCGTTATTAATAATAGTTATTATTTTTTTTATTATTAAATTTATTTTTAGTATAACTAAGATTTATTACTTAGACAATTTAACTAAATGTTTGGAATAATGTGCAACCAAAGTTAATGGTTTGGGAATAAATTCATTTTTTTTTTTTTTTTTTTATACAAAGGTGAATGTTTAGTCTTAAGTTTTCAACTCTATAAATAATTATCATTAAACTAAAATATAATGACATATTCCGATCTGCTTAACTTTATTTATCTGGTATATTAAGTTTTTAAGAATTTAGAATGATTTCGGACTCAAGAAAAGGTTTTGCAAATATTGTGCAAACACTTATATTTAGCATATAAAAACAAAAAATGAATCTACAACAAATTTTAACCAGACTATAATTTATTATTATCAAAAAAAAAATATATGAACATTTATTCAATAATCCCATAGTAATACAAAAATATAAAATATAACTGACATTAATCTGTATACTCTTTTGGTTATGGACTAGAGGTTACTACTTCTCCTGTATGCAATCATATGGATTGATTAACTAAAAATACATTTCAGTACCAATACATTGTTTATTAAATTTTGATAACCTTGTAGAAGCTTTTACTCAAAATTATTGACTAACTATTTTTGTTTTTTTTTTTTTTTAAAATGATTAATCCCATCATATGCAATACGCAAAATATTAAATTTATTTCTAATACATTTACTTTATTTATGGTCTTTAATGGGATAACCTATTCTAATTATAGGCCAGTTATCAGAAGTTACACTTTCCATCTTACATTTAACTTAATGCTAACTTAAGTTATGATACAAATTTTATTCATACGCATAATTTTAAATATGAGTATTATTTAATTACTAACCAGAATTAAATATTGCATTTGAATATTCCGTCAGTAAATAAGCGTTTTAAATTACGCAATTTTAATTACTTTCTCCATTGATTTACTTGTCAAATACTAGCAATATTTAGCAGCACAATACAGATATCGACCCTAGTTACTAACGCACTATTTATACTAAAGTGGATCTTGAGGAACTAACACCTCCAATATAACCTTTATCTTACCCGAACTTTCAAAATTAAGCACAATAATCAACACCTTCCATGGTGGAGCTATCTTTATTTTCACATGAGGAATATGGAATAACCACGAAGGTTTGTAAAGTAATCTACTACATTAAAATATTTTGGTGGTTTCTTGCCTCTTACTTGGGCATACAACGAACACACACCAAATACAATCCTCTCCTGGGATTTAAACGAATGAAACATACTAAATGCTAGATAAATTCTTGATCGTCCTATCTATGAGAATCGATCACTTGGGCTATAAACATACCCGAACATTATATTTAAAATCTTCCTCTCATGGAAAACAAAGCTTTTGGGGAGATCATTTTTCATCCCACAAAATAAATACATTATAATTATTACCTATGCGAATATTAAGCATATACCAATGCTATATCTGGGCAGGATAAGTAAATACACTGATTATAATAAACTTATGTTACCGGGTATACTTTGATCAACATCTGAAATCAATGGACATCATAGAATAAAAGTATAATAATTTTAATTTTAATAAAGGAACATTCAAAATAGTTGGTAGCATACTATCTTAAACTAAATAAAGTGGATGTGTTATTTAAGAATAATTAGGAATAACTTCCTCAATTAATACAGTATAAATTCGTTTCAAAACTTTAACAAGAAATATTTTGTTATAGCATTTTTTTTTTTTTTTTTTAGTTACTTCTGATAATTTTCAATATTTATTTTACCCCTTAAATATCTAAATATTTTTCTTTTACGTATCTAACATACAAAATTTCTACCTACAATTGTATGTAATAATTAAAACATATTTTATAGATTTTTTTTTCTTTCGTGTTAAATATCAACTTAACCTATAATAATTATATTAAAACATACCTTTGTCATTACAAGGCTATTAAATATCACTTGACCATACAGACTTTAATCTATGTGATATAAAAAAAATACATATTATTTATAACTTAGTTTTAAACAATCATTAATTAACAAGTGCATACTCTCTCATTAGAAAATGTTTTTCTGTTGAGCAATTGGTCCAGGTGAAGAGCTTTATCCAGTCGTATTTCACGAAGCAAGTTTAAAAACAATAAACGCATGGTATTATTTCCTTTAAATAAAAGTTTTTTTTCTTATTTTGTGCGTTTAATAAATTAGGTAAAGAAAAATATAGCAGAATTGAAGATTAATTCTTACTTGAATTAAACTACTACAATTTTGGGATCCAAGAAAAAAAAATAGACTTCTAACATAGACGAATATTTGACTATAGACGATAAATATACACAATATTTTTTTTTTATTGATGATACGTATACTTATTAGCTAGCTTACTTATGGATGAAAATGCGCAATTTTCCGAGAGATTATTATGATAATAACTGCAGTCAATTTACTTGTACATGAAGTTTTAATAATTCCAACTGATGTTTAATATAATATATCATTTCTTTTTATCATTAAGTCGCTAAGATATTTGGTTTTGTTCATACTTTAGGAATTATAAATTTTTTTTTTAACGGTAACTTCTCCGTAAGAATGCCCCTATATAACTTTTCCTATATTTACTCTGAGAAAGTTTATATTCTTTTTTATATTTTTAAAAAAAAATATACAGGTGCATAATTTAATCTTATTTATCATTATTATTATTTCCAGACAATTCTTGGTGAATAAAACATATTTTAACATATGTAACTACATTACTTGTAAAGGCAGACAATATTGAGAAAGAGCGCGAAAATGTTTCTAGTTGATTTTCCTTGGTTTCAAAATATTTCTTTCAATTATTATTATTTTTTTTTCTTTCTATACCAAGAAAATATCAATAAATGACATAAAGTTAATAAATAATTATTTCTCACTTGGAAATCATTTATCTTCCTTAATTTAGACATAATAACACTTTTCGTGATTCCCTTAGTTAATTCTGTCATTTTTGAATTTTAGCACGAGACAATAAATTTTTAAGTATAAAAGGTCTTTAAATAGGTAGATGGCAAAGAAAATCAGGATATCTTATCAAAAAATTTTAGCCACACATTATATTATTAAAATTTTACTTTGATTACATTTATTTCTGCCAAATAAAATGAAAAAAATTGAGTTACCAAATTTCAGCACTGTTCCTTCCTTGAAAACTAAAAGCAGACTATCTATTTTTTATTTTTTTTTACTTTAGCGACCTCTTCCAGAAAAATAATCATTTGATTATAACATAAACAAAAGAAAGGAAAAACCTATTACAATCATATAGTTTTAGTATTATTTACCTGGATTACAAAGTAATTTGACAATATAAAAAAAATAATAATAAATACATTAAATTAACAATCAGTGATGTATAATTCTTTAAACATTATATTTTTTTTTCTTTATTTTTTTTTCTTTTTTACAAAAAGAAATTACCAGAAGTTATTGTGCTTTATGATAAGACACTCATCCACTCTCCCCTCTACCCATCCAAAAAATCAATTACTGTTTAGCTTTTATACCATATTAATTTGCTCTAATTATTAATATCTCAATTAAATTATTCATGTTCTCTCTTTAAAAATGACATTGAGTTATTAAATCTATTAGTTATTCACCCAAAACATGCCAAAGTGAGTGAATAGCATACTTTATTAATCAATTATTACTATTGTTATTTTATCTTTTTATTTCTTTAAAGAATAGCATTGTTTTCCTGCAGAAATAATGCCAAGTAAACCAAGTGTCAATAACACTAGGTTACAATATATATATATATATATATATATATATATATATATATATATATATATATATATATATATATATATATATATATATATATATATATTACAATTTAGTCATTAGCTAAATTTATAGTAATGTGCATGTAAGAAAATGTAAAACAAAATCATCATCACATTTTTATATAACCATAAAAGAAGCTGTAGGGCATCCAAGTTCAAACCCTACCAGATCAAAATTTTAAACGCTTTAGACAGAAAGAGAGTGGGACAGCAATTATATGCTTTACTTGTTTGTGTGTTAATAAATCTCAAAAAGAGCAGCACACACATTTAATATTTAAATTTTCTGTTAAAAAGCAAAGTTATAATGCATACGTATAGGCAGTGTATGTGTAAGCTATTTAATTGTTTTATATTTCAAATATTCAACATTTTAACTTTCTTTAAAACTAACCTATGCTTGATCAATTCTAATATCTTATTCTATACTTCTATTTTGCTTTTCTATAATTGTAATTGGGATTTAAAAGTTACAGATTTAATTAAATAATAGGGTTATAATTACTAAGCTAGCAATTATATTATTTAATGTTAGTTTATGAATGATTTGAAATAATGAAGTATGTGTGTACATTACATACAGAAATTTACATTTATTAAATATTGAAAGAAAAGGAAGGGTTAAATCTGTCAAATTATTTTTTTTGTACAATTTTATGTTAAAAGAGGAAATCTGTTGAATCAGATATCTATTTTTGTAGCAATTTTGTTTTTGTAAATGATTGTTTGTCACTTTGGGAGCTTAAGCTGGGTGGGAACTCTAATTTTGAAATTGTCTTATCTTAAGATCTAAAGAAGGAAGCTCAAAAATTTGAAATGTTACCTAGGTGTAAAAAAAAAAGGATTAAGTCTATTTTTTTTTAAAACAAAAGTGTCTGGAAAAAGGATTAAACTTTTCAGTTGAAAAATAATTTAGTTGAAAATAAATTAGAGATCTAATTAAAACGAATTTATCCAAAAATAGCAAGTGACGCTATCTCTGATTGGTTAAGTTAGCTAAAAAATTGGATATAAAAAGGTGTCTGGAAAAATCAGTTGAAGAATTATTATTGTGATTATGATTCAGATTATTAGACTATTAAATTGAATGTTGAAAATATAAGAAATGACTGGCTAGAAAAATTATATGTATGTCCCATCTTTTCCGGACCATCTGGGAAGCTGCACATCATATAGGAAAGAAAAGATGTTTTGTCTAAAATAATATTCTACACCTTTCAACTGACCAGAGAAATAAGATGTTTTTAATAGAAGGAAGAAAGCATTCACCTGCATTCGATGAAAGATGAATTAATCTACCGATAAATATTAATCATCAAGTCCAATTAATTGTTCCAACAACTGATTTTAAACTCAAGAAAATTTATAACATGAAAACAACTGCTGTATTTCATTCACTAAAAAATAATGCTTGACAGGAAGAGAAGAAAAATTGATATAATGATTTCCAAATTATCCACTAAAGCAAATAACCTCAATAGGATCCTCATCATCAAATAATTATATACTTCAAGAAAGTGATTGTTCCAAAGAACACGGAAATTGTTGCTGCCAAGTATAGACAGTATACAAGACAAGTGAACCCTTGGATTGGTAATATGACTTTTATATCTATTTTCTTTATGAAATCAGAGTATTAATAAAAATTTAGTAATAAAGTGACATATTTTATTTAAAGAACTTTTAAAGACAATTCAGATCGATGGAAACCAAGAATGTCTTAATAATAATAGCTTTGAACTACATAAATGATTTTGAATGTATCAAAATTTATTTGTTTATTAATTTTACAGTTATGAAATATTAATGTGTAATATAATTTTTTTTATGGTATTATGATTTTAGTTTTAACTAATATATTATTATTATTTTGGGATAAAACATGCACATACATAGTAATATTTTATATGTGTGTAATTGCTAGTGAATGTGAAATAATAGGTGGTGTTAAAATATTAAATTATTTTGTCTTGAGAAAGTATAGATTTCAGCGCTTAGAGGGGAGGGGGAGATAATGATTTAAAACTCTTTTCTAAGAACTTGATTTTTTTAATTTCTACTAACATTTTTTTTTAACATTCTACTTACATGTTAGATTTATAAAGTATGTGTGCTAATGAGCGGATAATTTTTTTTTTCTTGAAATACTTTTCTCATGGAGTGAAAATCATGGTCAATGTGACATCCAACTTAATACAATATACATTTGAAGGGAAAGGGGGAAGAACTTGAAATTAATCTGAGGATTGCTATATAATCAATTATTATTATTATTCTTATTCATATCAATTTTCATGTTTATCTAGAAATTTTTATGTATATGTTAGAAATGCAGTAATAAATATTAGTTTGTTTTATTAAACGAGGCGTATATATTTCATTAAGTGTAGTCTTTGTTAAGTGTGATCATTCATCATCATCAGTGGTTGAATATCAGTTATTTAAGATATAAGTAAATATGCTAAAATTAAGCAATAATTATGAATTTCTTTATAAAAATTAGTTTTATGTTTAGGCTTAGTCCTAGAGCTGTAGTTGAAACCCTTGTCATTATCATTATTATTATCATCATCATCATCATCGTCATCAACATTTTAATTAATGAGCTGTTTAACTGTTTAAAGGCCATAAATAAATATTGATTTTATAATATTTAGTGATTTCTTAGTATTATTATAACCACATCCCATCATCTATTTCATGCAAGGATGAGTGAATTGCCATCCTAAATTAGTTATATATAATCTGAGCTAGTAAACTTATAAAAATATTGAAACACATTTGTTATGCTAAGATCTAAGAAATGATTTATGTCTAATATACTCCACTTTGGTTTATAGATGTTTTACTTTTACCTAAATATTAGTGCGTATAGTGATATGGCTCAAAAAGCAAAATCTCCCATTTTTATTAGAAATAAAGTACCAAAAGGGGATTCAAACCCGGTACATGTGAAAGGTTATTAGATATAACCGTGTCTAGATTCAGATAATCTAGTGGCACCCTGCTAGACCATATTCACTTAGTATTTGTTTAAACATGCACTTAACATCAAACCTAGAAATGAAAGTGGATAAGATCTACTGTCTGTATACCTGAGTTATATTTTATTGAATTACTAGTGTACTCACCTCACGTGATTTCATATACCTGAGTTATAATACTTGTTATTAATAATTTGCTTATAATTATTGATAGTGGGATATCTTGAGAAATCCAACGTTATTTTAAATATTATGATCTTATATATTGTAGACCACATCTCATTAAGTTACAATTGAATCTATAATATTTGAACTCCTTTAATTTTGTTACAATATATATATATTATAACGGTCGGGGAAGATCTGAGTCTTACGTATCTGCCATACAGGGTGCCACCAGTCTATTGGAACCTGAAAAATTTATATAGTAGGCAGATATGTATTGTTAAGATCTAAAATTTATATTTTATTAAACTACTAAATATCACATGATCACTATCTCATACTAGCATATAATTGTTATTAAACAATTCAAAACAAAGAAAAACTCTCCATATAGTAATGCCATCTTGTGCTAACAAGAGCAATCAATGGATGCCAGAAGACACTAGATAGGGATTTTATGCACAAGCCTTCTGGTATCCATTGATTGCTCTTGTTAGCACAAGATGGCACTATTATATGGAGAGTTTTGCTTTGTTTTGAATTGTTTAATATATTTTATTACAACTGTCAGCCCCAGTCACTAGCTCACAGAGCAGCAGAGATAATGTATGCTTTATTTTTTTAAAGAAATAAAGATTAAAAAAAGAGAGAGAGAAGCCACTGCCAGTAACAATGCACACAAACATTTATTAAACATATATAAATTTAGAATTATTTTAGTATGATGTTTACTTTATAATTTAATTTACACTTTATTTTAGAAGTTTGCACAGATTAATTATTAATATTTTATTAGAGTGTCGAGTATGGATAGACTACATAGATTGCATTTGAAAAAGAAAATATTCTATCCCTTATTAACCATAGGCCAAAAGTTTGCAGTCAAACTAAAGCCAATCTATCTGATATATCAATGTATTCAATGCAGCATGAATATGACAGCACAATACCATACTGTCAGGAATGCACATCTGAACAGCATGGTTATAGAGAAGAAATTGTCTCTCATCCAATACAGGAATGTTACATCTGTCTGGCAAGAAGAACAATAAAAAAAGAAAACTCCATAGGAAGTGATTGCAGTCCTTTTTCCCATCTTACTATCCCATTCCATAGGCTAAAGGGGTGATCCAAGGAGCAGGGAATACCATCTGCTTCCAATGGTCAGTATGAAATGGGACTTATTTTGCCCAAATGTGGCATATAATGTGATCCTCATGTAAGTGATCTTCATACTACATTTACTAATTACACCAATATATTCAATCGATTAATCCAATTTAGCTACAAAACAAATAACCTAAGATTTACCCTCCCTTAATCTAACATAACTTTACAAATCTATGCAGCCATTCATGCCCGACTTAAATTTAAAATGATTTAATTAAAAGTTTAGCTTAACAGAAAAAAAATCATAATAAACACTTAAAAGAACAGAAAAAATAAATTAATGGAAATGATTTTTTAAAAAAATACATTTAATAAAAATAATTATTAATAAATGATTTAGTTTGGTCAGATAGGAATTTCTATTGCTATAATTTAAATACTGGCAAAATTTTATACTTAGTGTTCATGAATTATCTAAAGTTCATACAGTTTTAAAATACTGGAAAAGTTTTTTTTTTAGAATTAAAGTTTATTAGTTAGAGTTTTTACTGTTTTAAAAAGTTTGTATTTTCTAGTTGCTTGTAATTTGGAAGGTGTTAATTCCCACAATGGCCTGGGGAGATCAGTATGCAGTTAGTCATTGGTCCTTTATTGTAGCTGGTATTTTATTGCTAGGCCCTAATGTCCTGTGGTTTGCAATATAGAAAAATGATTGGTCATTTCTCTTTTAGAAAAACTGATGGGATTGAAGAGTGCGTCTTTTCAATCCCTCCTCCTTCAACTCTCTTCACACTAACACATATAGCACACCTCTTCTTTCACATCTCTTTCCTATAATTTATTTCCAAACTTTTCCTTTTATATTAAACGTTCGGATACATCATGATAATGATGATTCTTTCATTGAGGTCCATTTCCTGAGGGATTTCTTTTATTGGATATTCTGTTCCTATTGTTTTTTCTCTCCTATCTGATCTTTAATTATACATTTTGAGATGCCCAAGGGCTAGTTTACTTTAATTAATTGAAAATAATCATTTCCATTTTACACAATAGCATTAATTAAATTATTGTACATTCTTTTTATCTTTAAATATTTCAAGTTTCTTCATATAACTTAGTTTTAAAATACCTTTTCTTTTTTAATAGTTTTCTTTTAACAATTTTTTTTCATCTGTGCAATTTTATATATATGAGTTTAGATGATTTTTAAATTTCAATTTTTAATTTTTAAAAAAGAAGTTTTTATCTGCAATCTTTTATTTTTAATTTTATTTATTAAAATGTAACAGCATGTGTGCCCATTACAATATACATATAGTAACCATATGCTCGGCACTATCCCGACCTGGATGTTGTGCTCCAAGAGTAGTCCAGCAGTGCGTATATATAGGTCTCATGTATAGGCCTTGGTCTCATGGATAGGCCAAATGATAGCCCCTAAGACTCACCGAAGCTGAGCAGGGTTGGCTGAGTGCCAAATTGATTTTTTTTCTCTGGCTCCTATTCTTGGTTGGATGATACTTCTAGGTACAAGAGAGGTAGTGCTTAAAAATGAGATATTTTCTCATGACGTCATGAGGCGGTGTGTACTGGTAGTTTGTGCTTGGCCATCTATTTGTCCTGGCATTGGAGGCTATGGTTCATGTATTCACTTTTCCAGCTCATCTTACCCATTCATCAGCATATCTAAAACCAGGCAGTACTGAGAAATAATGTGTATAGTATGTGGAATGAAATCGTATTTCCAGGCGATTTCATCCCAAAATTTGGTGAGGGGTAATGAAACAGATATTCTGTTCCTCATATAAATATTCAAAAGACCCCCCCCCCCATTTAAAAACGTCTAGTGTGATTCAGTCTAATTGGGAACGCAATAAATTTTGATTTGTTTAAAAAAAATCATATTTTTAATTTTGAGATTGATGAATTTGAATAAAATGTTATATCGTCTTATTTTACTTTTTTTTTTATCTGTCTCAATAAAAAAAAAGAAATTAATTATCCAATCATTAAAAAGAAAGAAAAAAGATACTTGAGTTAAACTGAGGCAGTATTCAAATTAGGCACGTCGTTAAAAAAAAAAAAAAGAACTTTCGTCTTACACAGAGAAGCAGAACATATTGAATTTTTTTTTTAAAAAGAAAGTGTATTACTTAATCCTTTTGACAAATTAAAATATAGCTTTAACTAAACGTGAAAATGGAAAAAGAAAACTTTGCTAGAGGAATTATAATAACAATGGGGTAATTTAGCGGCTTCACTCTCTCCACGCTGTGCCATGACTTTCCATTGATGAAATAACCCGCCTTCTTTTGAGTAAAATGGACTGCAAAACTGGAAGGTAATTATGTTATAAGAATGTTTAGACATCTTTACCATGAATTATAAATTGATATCATGAAATATCTACATAAAAATTATTTTTATAAAATATTAAAATATTTTTATCATATGTTATAAAGTGAAGTTATGAAACGGTTGCATACATTTTGTTTAATAAAGTATTAAGACATCTTTACCATACGTTATAAAGTGAAGTTATGAAATAATTACATAGAGTTTATTTTGTAAAATATTAAAACATGTTTATCATACGTTATAAAATGAAGTTATGAAATGGTTATATGCAAATTTATTTATAAAAATATTTGAACGTATTTACTATATGGATTAAAAAAAATGCTTTAATTGCATACTACTTCTATCTGAGTAATGTAACAGAACTTATACGTATGAATATACTGTTATATTTGATTAAATTAGAAATGCTTCAATTACTAAATGATAAATGCTCCACAAGCCAAACAGAGTTTATGTGTAAGAATATACTTCTATATTTGGCTAAATTATAAATGCCTCAATTATCAAATGATAAATGCTCTACAAACCAAGAATTGTTGAGTTCAAATGTCTACCAATCGGTAATAATTAATAAAATGATGAAATGCTGTATAAATCATAAATACTTGACTGCTTCTAAGCTTCTTATAATGTAACAGAGTTTATGTATAAGAATATACTTTTATATTTGACTAAATTATAAATGCTTTAATTACCAAATGATGAATACTCCACAAACCAAGAATTGCTGAATTTAAATGTTTACCAATCAGTAATAATTCATAAGATAACGAAATGTTATATAAATCATAAATGCTTAACTGCTACCAGGCTTCTTCTCATAAAGGAATACAAAAATGAACTATTGTTGAATTAGAATGTTTCCAAGTTTCTTCTCATAAATGAATTCAAAATGAATTATTGTTGAATTAGAATAATTCCAAGCTTCTTCTCATAAATGGATTCAAAATGAATTATTGTTAAATTAGAATAATTCCAAGCTTCTTCTCATAAATGGATTCAAAATGAATTATTGTTAAATTAGAATAATTCCAAGCTTCTTCTCATAAATGGATTCAAAATGAATTATTATTGAATTAGAATATTTCCAAGCTTCTTCTCGTAAATGGATTCAAAATGAATTATTGTTGAATTAGAATATTTCCAAGTTTTTTCTCATAAATGAATTCAAAATGAACTATTGTTGAATTAGAATGTTTCCAAGCTTCTTCTAATAAATGAATTCAAAATGAACTATTATTGAATTGACTATTTCCAAGCTTTTTCTCATAATTGAATTTGTAAATGAACTATTGATAATAAAAAAAAGGAACTGCTTCTAACTCTTTTATAAGTAAAATAAAAATGAGTTATCATGTGGATAGAAGTGAATTTCGTTAGAAATTGCAAATTAATTGTTATTTAATAAATTTTTTTTGTTACCAAAAATTAAATTGGTTATCCAGTTATCCAGTTTTGTTTATTTATCACATCACTCACCAATTATAGCACTGGTTCATGAGAATCTCATGCCTTCTGAGCTACGTCTGACATAACTAGACCTTGGCAAGTCAGGTTGTAGTGAGACGGAATTCTAATGGCACTGTTTGGAAAACCAAACATATAAATGTTTAGATGTTCACAGTCTCTATGGTACTACATCCTCTGATGAGCAGGAAATATTGTTGTAGGAGGCATTAACATCTGCATTAGGAATGTCAATTGATAGTTCCTTCCTACAGCATGCTCATCAGAAAATTGTTACAACTGATGTAATAGTAGGGTTGTATGCGGGTCCGGTTACAATATATATATATATATATATATATATATATATATAAAATGCCAAATATTATTAGTTTTATTAATTACAATGTTATTTCAGTCATATTATATAATCCCACTGTCGTAATTTATTTCTGAATTTAAGAGTATATGCCTTGGGTAAAAATCAAGCATTCTGTCTTCTAAATGTTCATTAAAAGAATTTTTTCAATAAATATGTTGTCATAGATTCAAATATAATCTTTCACAAATGTATTTTGTTTATTTTCATGATCTCAGTGGCATGAAAATAGTTTTTATATATATATAATGAATCTCGGAACGCTCCCTGAAATTGTTAGTCACCATGTTTCAGAACCATATATAAAAGCATTAATAGCATATGTAAATTCTTTCTAATAATTGATTGGCATCTTAATATTGGACCCACCAAAGATGTGTGTTTATTTATAGTATATGTCATTTAATTAATAAAAGAGCATATGAGAAATAATAGCATAAATGACAAAATGTAATTATCTACCACTTAGTAGACTACTATTCACACACATCTTAATGTAAATAATTTGTCAGTATATTAAACTATATTTTCTAACTTGTTTGAGTAGTTCAAATTTCTTTTTCTCCACTTCCACATATTCAACCATGCATATGCCATATTTTAGTTAAGTCATAGTTAGTAAATAAGTTTCATTGTCTTCTCCGTTCTGCTAGTGGGCCAGATTTAAAATGAATTCTCATGTGCCATCATTATATGTTATTCATTAGGTGTTTGATCTGGGGTTTAAGGAATGGGTTCAAATTCAGGTTGCTCTCTGATTTAAATCTTGGACTTGACTGGGGCTCATGTTAGATGGATCAACATGTTTTAACTGGTACATAGGATTTTGCTTATTTGTTACATTAATATTTTCTACTCAACTTGGATAATTTTTACTGAAAAAATTTACTTGGTTAATAATAATTTTTTATTTTGCTTAATTACTTATAACAAATTTTTAATCTTTCTTAAAGTTAAAATTGTACTGTTAACTAATTTTTTCCAGGCACTGAAGTTCTAAGCTGAAATTACTAAAAGAAGTTTAAAACATAGCTAAGAAACATAATGAAAATTTTAATTAAATATTTAACAATAACTGTAGAGTTATTTTTATATAAAATGTACTCTTTGAGGGAATTCTGCATAATTGATCATTATTATGTAAGAACTTTTATTAATTTTTATTTTCTCATTAATATTCAATATTATCGGTTGAATGTTTTATAGAGGAATGTTAAGACTGCTAAAGACTTTATGCTGTTGTTGGTATTTTAAAGCTGTTCTTAATAGTGTAAAAATGTTTTTGCTCATAACCTTACAACATGCTGAGAATAAGAAGTTTGTTAAAAGACTTTAAAATGTTTGAATATTTTTCAGCAACATATGTTTAAAAATGCTTTAAAAAATTTTGAAAAAATGGGTTTTTTTCGAATTGTTCATCTTTTGTATAAATAAACTATTTAATTCCAGTTAAAAGAATCTGCTTAATAATAATTGAAATTTTATGAATTTCTTACCTGAATTTTAAAATTACATTTATTTGCTTATCATTAGCGTTGTGTGCTCGCAAAAATTTTATTTTATAACACTGGGGAACAAAATTTTTGTTGCATCCACAAAAATACTTGTTCTTACTTAATTCGAGAGTGCTGATCTCAAATCTGACATTAGTTTTTCTCTGTAAGCTAGTTTTTTTGCAATTCAAGAATTTAGGTTTTCGTCTTAAACTGAGAGAGTGCAAACCTCTCAAGCGCTTAGCCAATCAAATCGCAAATACTGAGACAGAGAATTTAACAAGAAAAGAGTGGTTCCACTCTCATCTTTACTTGTCTTTCTATATATCCAAGCCAGTCCAAAGTACTTAGATCTGAAAGTGTGAATCTTAAATATCTTCACACTCAACTCACTGAGTTCTAATTATAAACATACAGCCTGAAATCTTTCGATTTACTATGCAGTAGTTTTTCGATGTTATAACTTGCAGCAATATATGTAAATAATATTTATTTTTACAAAGCGCAGACGGTATTGAAATTAAACTGAGAGAGCACAAACCTCTCAAGTGCTTAGCCAATCAGATCACAAATACTGAGACAGAGAATTTAACAAGAAAAGAGTGGTTCCACTCTCGTCTTTACTTGTCTTTCTATATATCCAAGCCAGTCCAAAGTACTTAGATCTGAAAGCATGAATCTTAAATATCTTCACACTCAACTCACTGAGTTCTAATTATAAACATACAGCATGAAATCTTTCGATTTAGTATGCAGTAGTTTTTCGATGTTATAACTTGCAGCAATATATGTAAATAATATTTATTTTTACAAAGCGCAGACGGTATTGAAATTAAACTGCACTTTGTAAAAATAAATATTGTTTTCATCTTACTGTAAAATTTTCAACATTTAGTTTAACATAATGAAGTAGTATGTCTTCTTGGGCATCATCTTTGTGAAAATATAATAATTTATATAATGCAGTAAATACACTAATACACTAAAAGATATGAGTGCTTCAGAATTTGTCTACAATTTTGAAATAGAACACATTAAAACACTTACTTTAATCATAAAATTTGTGCAAAACTTATTTAAATTCTATTCAGGCAAAAATTTGCATTTGTAGCTATTGCATTTGTGTACTTGTTGAAGACAATCTCATTTACATGCACCAGCAGTAGTCTGCCATCATATTTCTGTCCCATTGCCCCTGATAATGCTCTTCCATTCAGGAAACTTATCAAGGTGACTGTTCATGAAGTGAATCTTAATTATCATATTACATCCGATGTCACAGAAAGCCAACAGCCTCCTTTGAACCAGAAGTTCATAGTTTTCTGCTTTTTTGTTGCCAAGGAAGTTCTTTGTAACTGCCACAAAAGACTGCCATGCTGCTTTCTCCTCCTTATTCATCTTTCTGGAAAATTCTTCATCATGCATGAGGGTTCTAATTTGAGGTTATCTTCTCGAAAGACAAGGCAGGAAAAGCAGAAACCATATGTTGAAAGCATTCACTTTCTCTATTAAATTCCTAAACAAACTGCTTCATTAAACCAAGTTGGATGGGGGAAAATGATCCTGTCTCAATTAACTACAGGTTCATTCACAGTATTTTGCATTCCTACTTCCAGAGCTTCATGTTTCAGCCACTCATTCTGTGTCCAATGTTTCTCCCCAAGATTGGCTATCCCACAAACACAGAAAGCAACAATATTTTGTGAAACCTCTGTTATCCTAGCAGGAAATTTACCATTTTAAGATCCACACAAATAATCCAGTTCTGATTCTCATACTTCAGTAAGTCAATGACAATTTTTATGTCATTATAATCTTTTCGCAGATGAGTTGAATGTTAATTTGAACCATTGCATAAACATTACCATTGTGTAGGAGAACACATTCTAAACTCCATTTAGAACTGTCAAGAAATAGTCACCATTCTGTTGGAGTTTAAGTGGTAACACCTAGCTGGATGAGAAGACTACTGATATCATGACAGTAAACAAAGTGTTTGTCTTTGGAAAAAAGTCCACAAAAATTAGTTCATACTTCCTGAAATGGGCTACTTTAGCTGACCAGTGAAATACATTTCTTCTTGAAGCCTGAAGGCTAATAACTCAGCTGCTTTCTTTGATAGGCCCAATCTCTTACTAAGTCATTCAATTCAGGTTGGCTAAACTGCTGAGGGGTTAATGACTGCTTGGCATCAGAAGAAGACCTTTGAGATTCTACAACCATTTCCTTATGCATCTTATCAAAATACACATGATCGCTATGTTCACTTTCTTTGTCTTTAAAATAAATAAAACCATTGAAAACTGGAACCAGGAGTGTCTCAGAGTGTGGGATAGATCGTATTGCTGAAGGAATACTAGGATATGTGATCATATGCCTTTTTTGCCAATGCCCTTTGTATGGATCAGACAGAAATAACATCAACTGTTGTGATACTTAGGTTCACACCAAACCATGGGAATACCAAAAGGGATTTCTTTGCATTTTCCTTTTGTCCAGTCATGAAGCATTTCCTCACAATTATAACACACAATATGAGGAGCCCAATTCTTATCTTGATCACCAAGGGGAACTTTAAAATAGGCAATGGTGTCACAAATGATGAAATATTGCACCTTTGACATTGAAGTGTATAACAGCCACATATATAACAGAAGGTGTCAGGACTATTCTTACATTTATGCCTACTCGAAGAAGCCATAATTCAATCTAAAAACAAAATAAGATGTTTTTATCAGATAATATTTTTTTACATTTAAAAACAACTACAATTATGTAAAAATGATGTTTGTAAAACATTAATTAACTTGGGGTGATGTTCAATCCAAGAATCATTGCCTTTTAACTCCAATTTGAAAACCAATGCATGCCATTAACTGTAACAAAAAGAAATTAAAATTGCATAAAAACTAGAGCATGCACCAAAAAAACAGATTTCAGATTTGGAATCAGCGATGAAGAAATATATAGAAACAAATCTAAAACCTCATGCAACAGAAAATGTAAAAAAAAATTGTTGCCCAGTATAATCTATTTCAGACCAGAATCACGTAAGATATTTCCTAATACAGTGAAATTAAAATTAAGGACTTACTCTATTCTGAAAATTTATTATATGGCTATGTACTTTTAAAATAATTTTCTAAAATATTAATAGAATATTTATTTGACATTACTACTATTATTCCTAAATTATTGTTTATACTGAATAATTGAAATGAATCACATCCTATGTGAATAAAACATAAATGCTCTTGAATTATGAATTTTATTGAAGTTTATCATATGCTCACTTGTTTCAGTATAAGTCTACTCTATTAAATCTTGTTGTTGTTGTTGTTATTATTATTATTATTATTATTATTATTATTATTATTATTATTATTATTATTATTATTATTATTATTATTATTATTATTATTATTATTATTATTATTATTATTATTATTATTATTATTATTATTATTATTATTATTATTATTATTATTATGATGATGATGATGATGATGATGATGATGATGATGAAATCTGCTTTACAATGGAATTTGTTATATCAAAAAAATTAAGGCAGCTCATGTATTATCTTCAAAATATGTTTTTAAAAAGAGATAATAAGAAGTAATAAATTCATATAAAATATTATAAATTCATCATTATTATCTGTGATTTATGTAAAAATATTCTTCACAAAATTTAAATGGCCATTAATGTATTTTGTTCTCATGTTGACCAGGAAATATATTGCTTATTAGAAATATTTGAATGCTGTGCCAGTAAGTTGAATTTGCTTTACTTTAACAAGTGAGAGAAATTGTTAGCATTTTCAGAATGGTAATTACAGAGACTGTATCCTGTTTAATGGTAAAATATTCAGGACAGAGCTTTTATTTATTTATTTGTGGTAAACTGGGTATAATTATACAATTAATATTATGCTTTTGTAATTTATCATATATTTTATTTTATGCATTTTGTCTGATATGATTTTATGAATTATATGTAAGCTATAGTATCCAGGAGTTCACAGAATATTTACCTGTTATAATGCTATATTCTTAAAGTGTTGTTTAAGCCTTGTCATGAGTTATTTACTTACTTGAATGTGTATGTTTATGCTGAACAAGATGAAGATGATGTATCTTCTTATTGCTTATTTTAAGCCATGCTTTTATTAAACCAGATTTGCTAAATAGTTTTTACATTATGGGTTTTACACATTATTTAATTAATGTAGTATTTAATTAAGAGATTATTGTATTAGTCTCTCTCTCTTGTTTTTTAATTGTGCATACTTATCTTGCTTTTCTGTTTTCCAAGAAATTGCATCTTTGTCACTCTCTTGTGGATATTTATTTTGCTAGCACATTTTTGAAGCAATTGTAGCTATGTTTCTCTGTTATTATAATAAATTACATGTTTTCTATCTTTTTTGTCTCATATTTAAGCATAAAATGCTTTATTTAGGGCATTTATTATTGTTTCTATTACATATTTGATGGTTCATTCTCATTTTCTCATATTTAGAGACTAAGTTCTAGCATATTTATTGTCATCAAATGTAGGTGCTTCATTTTGACTTCATGTTATTTATTTTTATTACCTTATTTATATTTAAATTGCAGATGTATTATATCATGTGCTTTGCATTTAAGCCATGTGTGGTGTATTGCCATGACTTATTTTATGGCAGTTGATATTGTAGTTGGTTCTGAGAAATGTTTATCTTTCTCTTCTCTTGCACTCTTTAATACTCTGGGTGTAGGTTGTAGATTGTTTTTGATATGTAAGTCTAACTTGCTGTGCTTTGCCATTATTATTAAAATATAAAACTAATAAACACTTATTTTAGAAATTAAAATTGTAATTTTGGGGCCTTAATAAGTGATATACATTTTCTTCATCATTTATTCTATCACTAGATTAGTAAATCCTATTTAAGGTTTAAACGTACTCATTGTGGAGACAACATAATGGTCTGATTCTACTATGAAAATGGAGGACTTTTTATGGTAATGGTAATACTGAGAAAGGTTTTCATTAAACAGACAAAGTTAATAATAGTCAATAATTATTTAATGTCAATTTATTTTTATTTTATTTGTAAACTTTAAAAATCATATTTCTCCTTTTCAAGCAGTTTGTTTGAATAATTCTCATTTTTGGTGAGATTGTAGATTTCAAAATTTTTACCTGTTCAATGTTTTTATTGTTAAAATAAATGTTGTTTTATTGTTAATTTTGGTTTTATAGCCTTTCAATAATCACCTTTTGTGATAATATTAAATAGTGCTATCACACTTATAATGTAAAGCTGTATAATTAATACCAATTGGTTTGTACTGAGAGACATGATGTTAAGTGTAAGGTGAAGGAGGCTTACTTCATAGCAGAAGACTCCTTCGCCATTAATCGTAAAGAAGCATGTTTTGCTATATCAAAAAGATAGTCTAATTGACTCATTTGCATAGAATTTGCATATTATATTGATAGAATGATTTCAATGAACAGTCAGAACTGGCTATGATTATGAGAAGTACAGTTTCTCGAAAGCGCTCAGCCATTTTGATTGACTAATTGATATTAATTATACAGCTTTACATTATAAGTGTAGTAGCACTATTTAATATTATCATAATTTGGACAAGCATAAAGTCATATATCTCCAAGTTATTACTTAATAATCACCTTTATACATTGTCCAGAAATCTTAATACTGTAAAATATATTATGGAGTTATTTTTTCTATTGAACATTAAGAGTATATGGACATATGAAATTCAATATAATAATCACTTTTTTCAAATTTGCATGTAGATGTTAAAAAAGCATCTAAGAAATAAATTATTCGTTTTTTAATTATCAAAAGTTTACTCTAATCAATTATATTTCTTAAAATAAAACTGCTTTTGTGATCAATTATTTAATTTTCAATAGATTAGTTTTGATTAAACATCGTAAGCGTAAATAATGAAATTATTTATCTCAAATTCATAAAGATAGATTTCATAGAAGTTATTAGTATGTATTCTGAGTGACCATAAAATTCCTTATCCACTCATTGCATCTGAATGTTATCATGGTGTATTCTTTTATTCCAAATGAAGATTTTTTCATGTATTTATTTTAAGTAAAATATTTTTTTTAAAAATTGTTAATATTATTATTCTCAGTTAAGTAGATATTATCTTATGGGTAAAAATGTCTCCTCATAAAAAATTATTAGGCTTTTATCCATTACCTAATAATTCTTAAATGAAAAGAAAAGAGTAGAAAATTTTAGTGTTATAAAATTTCAATGACAAAACCCTGAGATTTTAATATTCCATAAATGAATATGAAAGAAATTGTTTTCAAAAGAAATTTATTTGGAGAAGTAATGTGGCACAAATATTAGAAAACATGTTATTTATCAAAAAGAGATATCTGATAATGGCAATGAGATGCTGATTGTTATTAAAAGTGATGTAGTGGGAAGAGGTGTTAGAATGAAGAGAATTTAATATAACTTAATCATTCTAATAAGTGCTTGCAATATTAAGAGCCTCTCTGTAATTGGTAAGAGTCAGTTGAGAGTTCTCTTAAATTTTTCTAAATGTGGCATATTACATATATAATCTTCACTAATTACCATTATTACACATTTGTGCCTTCTTTTTATTGTAGCATATAGTATTTGGTAACTCCTTTGAGCTTAGCTCATAGTGTATAGTGTTTATTATTATTTTGGATATTACATATTAAAGATTTGCTTAACTCTATTTGTATAATTTTAGGTTATAATTTGTGTTTCAATAATATACTTTATTGTACAAAAATAGATTACATGAATTTGTTGTTTACCAAAAATTACATTGTTGAAAATACATGGTTTGAAACTATATAGCTTTGGAACAAACAGAAAAAATTGTTAGAAAAGGGATATGTAAAACAACAACAAAAATAATAATAATAATAATTGTTCTTGTTACAGAAAAGTCATAATTTGTTTTTTGAGGTTATGGTTTGTCTCAGGTTTTTAATAGTGACCATGTAGCAGCAAATATATCTGGGTGTGCAATTTTGCCATCTCTGGCCTTCAGTTGTTTGAGCTTATTAGAGAATGTGGCTGGGTGCTTTGTGGTATTGTCTCCAAGGCAGAAAGTACATCTGGTGCACCAGAAACTATATAAACAAAAAGTTGCTGCATGAGCTGCTGGTATTGAGCCTTTACTGAGTGTCTCTATTAGGTTATCAAGTGTGATGTTATTTTGTCTATATGTGTTAATCATAATTTCTCAGGTATTTGTTAGAGCTGTGCAGGTGTGAAATAGGTGATGTTGTGTTTCTTCTTCCCTGTGGCACAAGGAACAAAAAGCATCAATTTTGTTGTAAAACCTGTGGTATTTAAGGGAATACAAGATAGAGCATGAAGATTTACCTTTAAAAGAAAGTCAAAAAATTTGGGTTCCAATGACCATTTTTTAAATTGCTGCATCAAACGACTATTGTTCATATTTAGCATAGGTGAGTGAGGATCTGTAGTTATGTCTGGGTACAGCATATTATAAATAGTCCAATAGGTGTATCTACCAACACCCAAAAAAACACCTGATCATAAATGCTTTAAAGTTGGTTTATGAGCAAAGACAAATATCCATGCGAAGGTGGTGGTCGGTCTGTGGCTGTTATTTGAAGGATGCATTTGAGAGCTGGAAAACTTCTTATCAGTGCAGCTAGGAGATTAATACTTTTTTGTTTGTGAACAATTTGTATGGAGTGAAGACCTAATCCATTTCTGGTTGTTGGAAGACTAAGTCATTTTACAGAGATGGAGACTACTTTTCTGCACCATAATAGCTTGCTGCAGAGTGAGTAAATGGACGAAGTGAAAGATTTAGTGAAATTTATGATTGGTGAGTAATAGGTTATTTTTGTAGTTACAAGCTGATTGAAAAGGCATACTTTTGCATATAGTGAGAGGTAGGTTTTGGAGAGAGAAGTGGTTGTATGTTCAGCATCATCTTTCAGTTTTTTCTGGATCTTTTGTCTCATTGCAGAGGGCCCTAGGTAGAAAGGAAACCCAAGGAAATTAGTTGGTTTCCCATGATAAACTTGTGTATTTATCTTGCCAGTGTAAAGAAACCAAGCTGATGTTTTGTTAATATTGATTTTGAGTTTATATTTGAGGGTGTATTCATTAAGTATTTTTTCCAGAATAGGTAGTTGATTTTGGATATAAGAAAAACAGTAAAATCATCCATGTATGCAATACATGGTATATATAGTCCAGTGTGTGGAATTTGGATTCCTTGTAATTTTTGTTGTATTTTGTTTATGAGAGGGTTAATGTAGAACATAAATAATAATGAACTGAGTGGAGATCCTTGAGGTATGAATTGGTGGGGAGATAAGGAAGGTGATGTTCTACCATTAATTGTAATATGGATTAAGGAGTAAATTGGTTAGTAGGTATAAAAGATAGTGAGATATTTTGGTATCTGCAAATGTCTCAATTAAAATTTCAATAGGGACTGAGTCAAAAGCAGCCTCAATGTCAATTTGAACAGCCATTAGAGCATATTTTTTCTGCTCTCTAACTAAATTTACAATGGTTTTGAAAATGAGGGCAGCTTGGCCTGTTGAGGAGCCTTTTTTTGCATGTTGTATTGGTGATAGCAGAGGGAGGAAATATGGTTCTATTTTATCTTTTAGAACCTTTTCCAGAATTTTAATACCAAGGGGGCTCATGGAAATTGGTCACAAATTAGATATATTGGATATTGAAGATTGCTTTTTGTTGAATGGAACTAAGGAGATTGGATATAGATCTTTTATGTTAAACAGCCTTTGTGATAGATAATTTGCTAAATCACACAGATATGTGGTGGTAAACTGACTGAGATGTGAAAATACAAATTTAGGGATTCTATGTGGCTCTGGATGACAAGAGTTTGGAATTGTGGTTAGCTTCAGCAAGAAATCAGTAGCATGGAAAGGTTTATCTAACTCTGGTTGGCCAAAAAAATTTTCAGTTGGTGTGAAGGCACAATGTGACTGCAGCTTTTGTTTGAAATATTTGTATATTGGCTCTATTATATTATGTCCGACTTTGGTAACACCATTGGTTTCAAGTGCTTGTGGAACTCTGGCAGTGGAAAGATACCCCAGAGCCCACCTTATGTACCCTCGTGACCAGGTGTGTTGTTTTGTTAGACAGATTTTTACTTTTTTATGGCAAGGTACTCTTTTAGAATGTTGCAGGTGTCATTATATATTTGTGTAAGTCTTTTTATGTGTGTGTAGGAATCTGGATGTAAAGTACTTTTCAAGGTATCTTAAGTGTTCTATGGGTGCTTCATGACCTGGCTCCTAAAAGTTCTAATCTTCAGGAATTAGTTCATCATGCTATGGAACTTTTGTATGAATTTTCTTGAAACAAATAATTTGATTATTTCATGTCATGTAGTTTAGTATAAGATGTAGAGGAATTGAAAATCTAGAAACCATGAAATATAGTTTGACCCTGTCACTTCTGGGGTTTGAACTTCATATAAAATCCTGAATAAAAAATCATTTAATTATTTCACACAATTTATTTAGTATATGGTCTTACAGAATAATTTTATAAGTGTATATATTATTAATAACATGTTAAAGTTGATATATAATTCTGGTAATGCATAATATTAATTTTTATTCAATTTCAGATATATATATATAACATTGAAAAGATAATATATATATTTTTATTCAATTTCAGATATATATATATAACATTGAAAAGATAATTATATATAGGTTAATATAATGGTAATAATATGTTGAACTATTTCCATCATCTAATATTAAATACTGAATGTCTTTAGTGACAATTTAAACGTTTTATTTAAACTTTTCAATAAACATATTACTGTTGCTAATAGCACATAAGTTATTATATAACATGTATCAAATGATATCTTTCTCCTCACTGGGTCCTTAGACTCTTGAATAGTGAACGTAAGCTAATGCTCTAATCACCTGAACTTTTCTACCAATTTTTATATTTGATTAAGAAAAATAAATGCAGTATTTTAAGAAAAAAAGTGTTTGTGATTATTATACTAATAAAATTTACATTCACTTTTAATAATATTGGCATAAGGATTTTTAACCTCTTTGACCAGATAGAGATTTGATAATTTCTAGTCCCTAAACAAAATTGAGTACTACTACTAATTTGTGATTTTAAATAGAAATTATTACAAAAACTGTCAAGAAACTATATCCTGATTTCTATGAGATAGCATCTCCCTGATGATTATCATCATAATCAACCATTATCAATCTACTGCAGGATGGAGGTCTCTCCAAGTTCAATCCAACTTCTCCGATCTTTAGCTTCCCTTCCCCACATCATTCCTGCACACTTTCTTATTTCCTCCATCTATCTTACGTGTGGTCTCTTTCTGAGTCTTTTACAATCTCTTGGAATCCAATTTAAGATTTCAATTGTCCATATATTATCATCTCTTCTAGCAATATGTCCAGCCCAACTCCATTTTAGTCTTTTAATTTTTTCAATGAGGTCAGTAACACCTGTTTGTTCTCTTACCCATATATTTCATTTTCGATCTCTTCTTGTTACTCCTATCATGCATCTCTCCATACTTCTTTGAGTGGTCTGAAATCTTTGTATGGTCTGAAATCTTTGTATTGCTCTTCTATTAAGTATCCAAGTCTCAGATCCATAAGTAAGAACTGGTAAAACACATTTATTAAAAACCTTCCTTTTCAAACACATTCTTTTTTAATATCAAGTTATTTCTACCAAAAGCACTCCAACCAAGTTTAATTCTATGATTAATTTTATCCATTATGTTTCCATCTGTATTAATAATCTGGCCAAGGTATTTGTAACTGTTAACTTTTTCTAACTCACCATAATCAATTTTTATTTGCATATTTTGAGAAAATCCATTAAACATTACTTTAGTTTTTTTAACCTTTATCTTTAGTCCTACTTTCCTACTTTCATCTGATAATTCCTGCAACATTTCCTGCAGCTCTAAAGCATTATTTGCAAAAACAACTACATCATCTGCAAAATTAAAATGACTTAAATAATCTCCATTTACTTTCTCTCCTTTAGCTTCCATTTTAATCCACAAAATACTTCTTGCAGCACTGCTATAAAAAGTTTTCCCTGGTGATAACTGTTTTTATATAATGATTTAGTAATAACTTATAAAATATCCCCAACTATTCTTTTATCAAAATGGATATTAACTTTGTTTCATTCTAAGAACCAATCAGTGACACATAGAAAAATAACTCTTCTATTATAAATAATTCCCATAACAATCTGTTGCAATTGCTACATTACTCTGCTTCAGGTGAAATATATTTTATGATATTACTCTACTTGATCTCTATTGTTTATTCTCTTTCTCGCATGTTTGGGTTTGAGCTTTGATGATTTGCACATTCATGATATTAACTCCTAGTTTCTGATTTTCAGGTACTGTTAGACCATTTGTACTATATTGGGAAATTTTTGCATTCCACAATTTACATCTTTGTTCTCATTCAATTATAAATAATTAGACAGTTGAAACATCCTTGAAAATGACTGTAGAATGTAATTGAAAGTCAGAATATTATAATTAAAAAAAAACAATTATATATTTATATTAGCTTGAAAATAAATAATCACAAATTATATGGTAAATAATTGAAAATTATTAAATAGATATATATATATTAAGCTTATGTTTATTATTATTATTATTATTATATTTGAAATTGATTGATATGAATGCGTTTTTAATTTATGTATTACACAATGCTACAAAGAAATACTGTATTTAATTTACTTTTATTTATATAATTCCATGCTCATCAGCTTTTACTATTTAAAGATATAATGTACTTTCAATATTCCTTTTTTAATTATATTAAAACAAGATATTATGTCTTTGGAATTTAAAGAGTTGTGATATATATAAAATTTAAACGAAAGTAACAACTCCGAGCAAACTATGCATAAATAACACTCATATGTCAATAAGCATATAAAAATAGCATCGTTTAACAATAGAAAATTTCATAGCTAATTAATTTGATAATTATTTTTATTTGTAAGGCCCTGGGTAATGAAGTGTAATTCTTAATTCAGTAATTGAAATATTGTTGTGTGTGGTATGCAGCATATATTTAATACATCATCATCATTGTCAACTATTATCAATCCACTGCAGAATTAAGGTCTCTCCAAGTTCAATCAATCTTATCTGATTTCTAGCCTCTCTTCTCCACATTACCCTTGCACACTTTCTTATTTCATCCATCCATCTTGCATATAGTCTCTTTTTGGGTCTTTTACAATCTCTTGGAATCCAGTTAAGATTTTAATTGTCCATCTATTATCATCTCTTCTAGCAATATGTTCATCCCAATTCCATTTCAGTCTTTTAATTCTTTCAATGATGTCATTAACACCAGTTTGTTCTCTTACCCATATGTTGTGTTTTCAATATCTTCTTGTTACTCATAACATGCATCTCACCATACTTCTTTGAATGGTCTGAAGTCCCTGTATTGCTCTTCTATTAAGTGTTTAAGTTCTCAGATCAATAAATGAGAACTGATAAAACAGATTTATTAAAAACCTTCCTTTGCAGACACAATAGCCATATTTTCTTTTGGCATTAAGTTATTTCTACCAAAAGCACTCCAACCAAGTTTAATTCTATGATTAATTTTATCCATTATGTTTCCATCTGTAGTAATAATCTGACTAAGGTATTTGTAGTTAACATCTTCTAACTCATGTTATCTTTATTTTCATTTTTTGAGAAAATCCATTGAACATTACTTTAGTCTTTTTAACATTTATCTTTTAGTTCTACTTACTTTCTTACTCTCATCTGATAACTCCTGCAACATTTCCTGAAGCTCTAAAGCATTGGTTGCAAAAACAACTACATCATCTGCAAAATCCAAATGACTTAAATAATCTCCATTTACTTTTATTCTTAAATAATCTCCATTTACTTTTATTTCTTTAGTTTCCCGTTTTAATCCACAAAGTACTTCTTGCATCACTGCTGTAAAAATTTTGGAGATATGGAGTCACCCTGTCTTATACCCTTCTCAATGTTAACTTTCCTAGCATCATTATGTAAATAATTGTTGCTGTTGCATTTTTATAAATATTCTTCAAAATATGGCAATATCCTGGGTTTATACCATAATGATCCAATGTTTAATCACTAAAGAAATGCTTACAGAATCAAATGCCTTTTCATAATCTACAAATCCAAAGCATAATGGCAACTCATATTCATTGGTTCTTTCTATAACTTCTCCCAATGCTTAAATATGATCTACTATACTAAAACCACTTTTAAATCCACCTTGTCCTCTTGGGTATTTGAAATTCAATGTTCCTTGTAGATGAGTTGCAATTATCTTGGTATAGGTCTGTAATTTCTAATATCTTCTTTACCACCTTTTTTAATATTAATACTGGATTCTTCCAAACATCTGGTACATCTTTATCATTTATACATTTACCAAAAATTTTCTATTTCTTCATCTGCTTCTTTTAATATATTGATTATAATTCCATCATTACCGGCAGCTGTTCTCTTCTTCATAAATTTAATTGCATGTTTCACTTCCTTATTTAAAATCATGATGTCATCTCTCTTTTTAGTTATCATTCCATCTTTTTTACGTATTGCAGATATAAGCTTTCTATCAATACGAAAATGTTGTTTTACACCTTTGAGTATTTTTATCCTATTCTGTAGGCTATCTTGTTAGTTCACAATTATACTTTCTTATATAATTATCAACTCTTTTTGTACCATTTTATAAAATTCAAGATATTCAATCCTTTTTAATGCATCATTTTTATATATCTTCATATTCCTTCTTTTCTTCATTAATTCTCTAGTCTCAATAGAAATTTTATTGGTCAATTGCTGCTTTGTTCTACTAGCTATCTTTGATGCAGTGTTTAAAAGTGTATCAGTTATTTTCATATTAATCTCATTCAAATCTGAATCATGTTCAAAATTTACTAATACTTGAAACCAATTTGCAAGGTCTAACTTAAATTTATTAGAATGTTTCTAAAGATCAGGAATATCAACTGTATTATCTTAATAATTTTTCCTTTTTAGTTTCACATTAACATGAAACTTACATCTTACTAATCAATGATCACTTCCTGTGTTGAATTTATTAAGAACATTACAATCTTGAAATATGTATTTTCTGTTAGTCAAAATATAATCCAATTCTGCTGTACCTTCATTTGGATGTTTCCATGTTCATTTCCTTTTAACATTTTTCTCAAAAAAAAGAATTCATAATATAAAGTTTTTCTTTTTCTGCAAACTCTATAAGCCTATATCTTCTCTCAATTGTATTACCATAACCAAATTTACCTACAGCACTTTCATCTTTTATTTGTTTACCAACTCTAGGATTAATGTCTCCCATAACAATTTAAAATGTTGTTTATTCTGATCAAAAGCCTTTTGTATATCAATATAAAAGTCTTCTACTAGTTTGTCACTATAAGAACTTGTTGGGATATAAACTTGAATAATCTGCATTTGGTATCAACTATTAAGTTGGATAACAAATCTTACCATTCAATCTGATACATCATCAATCTCCACAATGTTGTTCTTTCATTTTTTTTATTTATAATGAATCCTACTTCACTTGAACTTACAATATTTATGCCTTTGCAATAAAGTACATGTTCACTTTTTTAATCAATTGTCTTTTCACCTGTTCTTCTAACTTCAGACCCATTTAATATCAGACAGTTTTTCTTCCAATTCTTGCAATCTTTCTTAACTTGAAAGTGATCTGCAGTTATAAGTACCTAAATAAAAAGTCATCATCAAATGGTAGCCTGGATCTGCAATCAGGGGATTCTTAGCACCATCTCCCTTTGGCCATTAACCCGCTGCCATGAATGGTGACTTTACAGCTTCCTGGGTATGAGGGTCATGATTTATTTTTGTCTGTTATGATTGTATATATCTATTAGAAAAAAATTTCATTCACACATACATTCATTCTGTTTTATCAGGCAACTGTGAAGAAATACCATGGGGTATTTCTTGATCTTAAACTCAGAGATAAAAAGCCAATAAATTCACCATGCTGATTAAAACATGGTGGTGAGAAGCCCATTCATGTTCATATATTATATGAATAATCACATAGTAATAACAGCTGCAACGACAAGAACTTATGAAGTGGACATTTAAAAATTTGCTCTGCTCGGTTCCTTTAAGGCCTCCGAGAGGAATTAAAGGGTCTCCTTTCAATTACTAGCAAACTCCTTTCTGCAGCCATATTCATTTACATCTTTATAATAATTTGTGCAGCGTTCCTTATCTATATAAAGAACTTTCTACTGTAATAATAAGAAACTTGTTGTTTAACTATTAGTTATTATAACAATATTTATTAAAAATTAAATGGAAACCAAAGCTATATCTATACTGATGGTAAGTTATTATTCTTTATTGTTTAGAGACTGTTTGGAGTCAATAAACTTGCTTTGGATTAAAATATATATATGGCAATAACTTTATCTATTAATTTCTTTAATAACTTTCATTTACAATTTTACATGTATTTTTTTTTTCCGCCGTTTTTCATTCTAAACTTTTAAAATATTGAGAATTTATTTTATTAAATATTTTCTTTTCTTCTTAGTACTTAATCTGACTTGATTGTAGAAGTTGAGAATGATGAATTTTAAAGGTTATTCCAAAAGGCTTCAGTTCCTTAATCTTTCAGTCAGTTGACAGATAAAGATGAACTACAGGAGCCCAAGTTTCTATTTCTCTTCAGACACTTCACTAAAATTGATCTAGTCAAAAGAAAAAGTAATGAATTTCTTTATTTTGATTGTACTTTGAGTTTAAAGATAACTTGCATCAAATCAGTGTCAAAATGCATATCACAATGTCTATTCTTAATGCTTTGTAGTCTCAACTTATACAATGAAGCATTATTTTTTATTATTCTTCTCAACAGTGGACAAGAAACTTTACCAAGTTTAATTGAAATTCTTTTTTATGCGATGTCCAATGTCAATTGGATAAAAAAAAAAAACTGTTTAAATGAATAGATCAAATAAATGGTTTTTTAAAATTATATATATATCATTTTAAATATTTATTAATTTACAAAAATATTAATTAGTAGGTATAAATTATATATAAATAGATCAAAGCAGTCAACGCTTAAACAATACCTATATCAATAACATTCAACAATTTCAATCTGTTGTCAAAGCAACCTTCCTTTAAACAATAAAGATGGAAATTATCTTTATATATGGTGTATATAGTTTGTATAGATACTAAATGTTATCAATTGGATAAAAAAAAACTGTTTAAATGAATAGTTCAAATAAATGGTTTTTTAAAATTATATATCATCATCAACCATTATCAATCCACTGCAGGATGAAGGTCTCTCCAAGTTTAATCCATCTTCTCCGATCTTTAGCTTCTCTTCTCCACAACACCCCTGCACATTTTCTTATTTCATCCATCCATCTCACATGTGGTCTCTTTCTGGGTCTTTTACAATCTCTTGGAAACCAGTTTAAAATTTCAATTGTCCATCTATTATCATCTCTTCTAGCAATATGTCCAGCCCAACTCCATTTCAATCTTTTAATTTTTTCAATAAGGTCAGTAACACCTGTTTGTTGTCTTACCCATACATTGCATTTTCGATCTCTTCTTGTTACTCCCAACATATACCTCTCCATACTTCTTTGAGTGGTCTGAAGTCTCTGTATTGCTCTTCTATTAAGTGTCCAAGTCTCAGATCCATAAGTAAGAACTGGTAAAACACATTTGTTAAAAACCATCCTTTTCAAACACATAGGCATATTTCCTTTTAGTATCAAGTTATTTCTACCAAAAGCACTCCAACCAAGTTTAATTCTATGATTAATTTCCTCCATTATGTTTTCATCTGTATTAATAATCTGATCAAGGTATTTGTAATTGTTAACTTCTTCTAATTCTTCATAATCAATCTTTATTTTCATATTTTGAGCAAATTGATTAAACATTACTTTAGTCTTTTTAACATTTATCTTTAGTCCTACTTTTCTACTTTCATCTGTTAACTCCTGCAACATTTCGTGCAGCTCTGAAGCATTATTTGCAAAAACAACTACATCATCTGCGAAATCTAAATGACTTAAATGCTCTCCATTTACTTTCACTCCTTTAGTTTCCCATTTTAATCCACAAAATACTTCTTGCAGCATTGCTGTAAAGAGTTTTGGAGATATGGAGTCACCTTGTCTTACACCTTTCTCAATGTTGATTTTTCCAGTATCATTATGTAATCTAATTGTTGCTGTTGCATTTTTATAAATATTCTTTAAAATATGACAATATCCTGGATCTATACCTTGATGATCCAATGCTTTAATCACTGAAGAAATGTGTATAGAATCAAATGCCTTTTCATAATCTATAAATCCAAAACATAAAGACAACTCATACTCATTTGTCCTTTCTATGACTTCTCTCAATACCTGGATATGATCTATTGTACTAAAACCACTTTTAAATCCAGCTTGTTCTCTTGGTTGATGAAAATCCAAAGTTCTCTGTAGACGAGTTGTAATTATCTTGGTAAAAATTTTATATAAAACTGATAAAAAGCTGATAGGTCTGTGATTTCTAATATCTTCTTTATCACCTTTTTTAAATATTAATATTATTACTGCATTCTTCTAATCTTCCGGTACATCTTTATCATTTAGACATTTGGTATATAACTTTGCTAAAATTGTTTCTATTTCTTCACCTGCTTTTTTTAATATATCAATTATAATTCCATCATTTCCTGGAGCCTTTCCTTTCTTCATACACTTAATTGCATTGTCTCACTTCTTCATTTAAAATTCTGGGCAATTCGGAAGATTACTATATAATTCTTGATAAAAATCTTCTACCAATTTCATGATGTCATCTCTCTTTTTAGTAATAATTCCATCTTTTTTTCTTATTGCAGATATAAATTTCCTACTGATACCAAAATGTTGTTTAACATTTTTGAGACTTTTATTTTCTTCTACAGCTTTTCTTGCTATTTCACAGTTATACTTTCTTATATCATTTTCAACTCTTTTCTGTACCATTTTACAAAATTCGAGATATTCAATTTTTTTTAATACATCATTATTGTATATCTTCATATTCCTTCTTTTCTTCATAAATTCTCTAGTCTCAGTAGAAATTTTATTAGTCAATTGCTGCTTTTTTCTACCAGCTATGTTTGTTGCAGTTTTTAAAAGTGTATCAGTTATTTTCATATTAATTTCATTCAAATCTGTATCATGTTCAAAATCTCCTAACACTTGAAACCTATTTGTAAGTTCTAATTTAAATTCATTAGAATGTTTCTGAAGATTAGGAATATCAACTGTAAATATTGTTTTTCTTAATAATTTTTGTCTCTCTAGTTTTACATTAACATGTATCTTACACCTTACTAATCGATGATCACTTCCTGTGTTAAATTTATTAAGAACATTACAATCTTGAAATATGAATTTCCTGTTAGTCAAAATATAATCCAATTCTGCTGTACCTTCATTTGGATGCTTCCATGTCCATTTCCTTTTAACATTTTTCTCAAAAAATGAATTCATAATATAAAGTTTTTCTTTTTCTGCAAACTCCACAAGTCTATGTCCTCTCTCATTTCTATTATCATAACCAAAATTACCTTCAGCAATTTCATCTTTCATTTGTCTACCAATTCTAGCATTAAAGTCTCCCATAACAATTTTAAAATGTTGTTTACTCTGATCAAAAGCCTTTTGTACATCCATATAAAAATCTTCTACTACTTCATCACTATGAGAACTTGTTGGGGCATAAACCTGAATTATCTGCATTTGGTATCTGCTATTAAGTTGTATAACTAATCTTGCCACTCTGTCCGATACACCATCAATCTCCACAATATTGTTCTTCCACTTTTTATTTATAATGAATCCTACTCCACTTGTATTTCCAATATGTGTGCCTTTATAATGGAGTATATGTCCACTTTTTAAATCAATTGTTTCTTCTCCTTTTCTTCTAACTTCACAAAGTCCAATAATGTCCCATTTAATATAAGACAGTTCTTCTTCTAATTCTTGCAATCTTCCTTCACTCGAAAGTGATCTGCAGTTGTAAGTACCTAAATAAAAAGTCGTCATCAAATGGCAGCCTGGGTCCGCAATCAGGGGATTCTTAGCACCCTCCGCCTTCGGCCACCAACCGCTGCCTTGGTTGGTGACTTTACAGCCTCCTGGGAATAAGGGCCATGCTTTATTTTTGTCTGACATAATTGTATATATGTATTGGGAAAATATTTATCATTTACACAAACATTCATTCTGCCTTATCAGGCACTGAGAAGAAAGACCATGGTGTTTCTTGATCTTAAACTCAGAGGTATAAACTCACCACTCTGGCTAATGCGTGTCAGTGAGCAGCCCATCCATGTTCGTATACTATATGAATAATCACATAGTAATAACAGCTGCAACGACAAGAATGTATGGAGTGGTCATTAGGAATTTGCTCTGCTCAGTTCCTTTAAGGCCTCCAAGAGGAATCAAAGGGTCTCCTTTCCATTAATAGCAAACTCCTTTCTGCAGCCAAAAAAAATTATATATATATATCATTTTAAATATTTATTAATTTACAAAAATATTAATTAATAGTTATAAATTGTATATATATATATAAATACATGAAAGCAGTTAACGCTTAAACACTACCAATATCAATACCATTCAACAATCTCAATCTGTTGTCAAGGCAACCTCCCTTTAAATAATAAAGATGGAAATTATCTTTATATATGGTCTATATAGTTTGTATAGATACTAAATGTTGCAACTTGATTATATATATATATATTATAACACCCACCGACATATCTATATTCCTCCATTATGGACTCTCACCCAAAGCTTCGACGAGAGGTATTTATGAGCATGGTTTGAACCCATCTCACGCGCCAATCTTACCAGTAGGTAGGAATTACCTCCTCGAAAACATATCTATAGGTTCTGATATCTATCTGATGTGGTGACGCACCGAACTAGCTCAATCTCAAGGCTGGGGACTTCTGTCTATCTAGAGAACAAGGCTATAAATTAACCCACACTGTCCTACGCATATATTTATTTTGCGATAGCTTAAAGCTCGAAATCCTTAATCTAACCCGGGTCTGATGGGATTTGTTCTACTTGATCATATACCCTCCCAATAAATCTCATTCGGACCTACATATATGATTGCTATGTAAGCACTCAGGCCATCCATTATCATACACACATATATATCACACTCATTCATCCACACATCAAATAATGCAAATACATATATATGTGAGCGGTATGATTAATATAGTCATATATCTAACTTTAAATATAAAATTTTAATATAGCAATTTACTGAGGTAACACGAATTCTTTATTGAGATACATATATAGAAATATAGTTGGTGACGTGTCACTTTACCTGGACTCACTCGATTAAACAAGTCTGTATTGACGTCTGTCCACGAATTTAATCTGGTGGATCTCACGGAAGGCACACAGTTCCAATGGTCGTTAGGTCCGGTGACAGGTTTCAGAGGTGGAGTAGTTGTTGTACTCTTTCGCAAAGGTCTAAATCTCGATCGATTTTGGTCAACATTTCCTCGATGGAACAAAATCTCTTGATTTATTATGACAGTTCGCAAATCCGGTCAGGTGAATTCATGACGAGTACCCTCGGAGTCGAGTAACGACTAGCGCACAATCCGATTACCCTGACATTTTCTGACAAAAATATTAAAAACTTCTTAAAAAAAAAATCTTTGCATCCTCCTTGTTAGGATTCAAGTCGCTTCTCTCCTTTCCTTTTTCTCCTTTTTCTCCACTCGAGCGCAAGACAAAAAAAAAAGTTCTTTTGTATTCACCTTTAACTTTTCAAAATCTTTCTGCATATTCCTACGCCACTGACCAGTCCTTCCATTGTTCTTCAACACAAAAAAAAACTATATCCACGGACCAGTTTTCCGCCTTCCCAGCGCCAGTTATTACCAAACTGCCTACAGCAATTCACTCATCCTATTTCAGTTCTCACATGTTCACAGGGTGACTCAACAAAAGAAAACACGTGTTACCAAAATTATTAATAAACTCAAAAAAAAAACTATATGAATAAAATCTATCTAAGAATAATTAATTGCGCTTTATACAGCTCTACATATATAAGTGATCGCAACCCTTGCGATACTAACTACATATTTTTATACTCACACATACGCTATATCTACATTACTTGTAACCGGGTTCAAATGACCGTTTACATATATTCTTTTATTTATTTGTTTATACATGGTCCCTACGTTAACACTATCAATTATGTCATATTTTACATATGCGTGTATTCGAACCCGTTTGTTACATACCCCCCTGGTGCGATAGCCTTCAAATACCTTCTTTGTATTTGAATGGCTTCTTAAATGACTCTTCTCCTTTACTTTCCCCGGGATCACCTTTCTGTTTCGGTGTCCACGATCCCTTTTCTTGTGTGAGCTTCGGCTTCTCCAGCGGACGTTGAGCTTCCGGTTCGTATGGCCATCTCGGTCTATGACTATCCTCACCACTCTTCCTAGGTGTGACATTCCCGCTGGTGTGTCCTTCTGCTGCCCCACATTGGATATTTGTCCTATCTCTACCTTGCTTCAATCGCTCTAACGGTGCATTATGATCGTATATACTCATGTCCAGAGCGTTAAGCAGCTCTGCCATTTCTCCAATGGATGCCTTCCTCATTCCCAACATCATCCTTTCCACGTTCATAGGCATATTGTGCCTTACAATTCGAATGATGTGACTTTCAGACATGTGACACGCATCCAGCGTCCTTAGTCTCACCACTTGACGGTGAAAAAATTTAGAAAAATTTTCTTCCTTTTCTTCCCCGTATTTTTCTCGCATGATTTGGTACTGCATGAGTTCTTGGTGGTCTTCCGACCAGAAGGTCTCTCGTATCATCCTCTGATACTCCTCGAGGGTTGTGGGCTGTTGGGACAATGAGTCCCACCACTCTTGGGCATTCCCACTTAAATGACTGCACGCTACCACCAACTTTCCCTCCTCTGGCATGGGATTCATGTCGAAGTATCTTCGTAAGCTCCGTAAATGTTCTACGGGAGCTTCCCCCATTTGACCTGCAAACGGTCGTACCTTTAGAAAGTGGTTCACTTGGTTATGTACCGCCACCTCCTTGCATTTTCCATATGCTCCGGCCTTTCCGTCTCGCTAGGCCTCGGTCTTTGATTTACATCCCTCTCCCCTTCATCTAAACTTCCTTCTACTTCTTTCTCGTTAGGTTTTTCCGCCCTTCTCTCACCTTTTATCCCTAGTCTCCGTTCTATCTCCTGAAATCGGAGTTCCAGACTTTCCAATTTTTCTAAAATCTTCTCGGATATATTTATTTCCTTCTCTTCCATCGCCTTCTGCTTTTCTCCATTTTGTTTATTTTTTGGCTTCATTTCTTTATCTATCTTAATATTAAGGTTATGTGCCAGGTTCGTCCCCGGCTTCCTGTGGTCCTGTCATGACCCACCTGATACCTTTGCCCCTTCTTATCCTCTTGAACGATATCGTTTATGATATCTCACTATTGGATAAATTCTTAACCTCTGCTTTCTAAACCCTGACTTTATATCTATGTTTCAACATACATCAACGCTATTTCCCCACGACCCTATGAGAACCTTTTCATCCACACATTCGCCCGCAGAACATGCCCATCTACCATCTTTCCCATGTGTTTTCACGCTCTTTCCGCTTTATCACCACTATCGCTTTTATTTTCCCTTTTCCTTTCTTTTATTTAAAAAAACAAATCTGCTTACTTGCCCGTTCTCTAACATTCGCTGCCCCATGTTGGGCGCCATTATAACACCCACCGACATATCTATATTCCTCCATTATGGACTCTCACCCGAAGCTTGAGAGAGGTATTTATGAGATGGTTTGAACCCATCTCATGCGCCAATCTTACCAGTAGGTAGGAATTACCTCCTCGAAAACATATCTATAGGTTCTGATATCTATCTGATGTGGTGATGCACTGAACTAGCTCAATCACAAGGCTGGGGACTTCTGTCTATCTATAGAACAAGGCTATAAATTAACCCACACTGTCCTATGCATATATTTATTTTGCGATAGCTTAAAGCTCGAAATCCTTAATCTAACCCGGGTCTGATCGGATTTGTTCTACTTGATCATATACCCTCCCAATAAATCTCATTCGGACCTAATATATGATTGCTATGTAAGCACTCAGGCCATCCATTATCATAACACATATATATCACACTCATTCATCCAATCAAATAATGCAAATACATATATATGTGAGGGTATGATTAATATAGTCATATATCTAACTTTAAATATAAAATTTTAATATAGAATTTACTGAGGTAAACAATTCTTTATTGAGATACATATATAGAAATATAGTTGGTGATGTGTCACTTTACCTGGACTCACTCGATTAAACAAGTCTGTATTGAGGCTGTAGAATTTAATCTGGTGGATCTCACGGAAGGCAACAGTTAAATGGTATTAGGTCCGGCGACAGGTTTCAGAGGTGGAGTAGTTGTTGTACTCTTTCGCAAAGGTCTAAATCTCGATCGATTTTGGTCAACATTTCCTCGATGGAACAAAATCTCTTGATTTATTATGACAGTTCGAAATCCGGTCAGGTGAATTCATGAGAGTATCTCGGAGTCGAGTAACGACTAGCGACAATCGATTAGACATTTTCTGACAATAATATTAAAAACTTCTTAAAAAAAACTTTGTCCTCCTTGTTAGGATTCAATTCTCTCCTTTCCTTTTTCTCCCTTTTCTCCACTCGAGCGCAAGAAAAAAAAAGTTCTTTTGTATTCACCTTTAACTTTTCAAAATCTTTCTGCATATTCCTACGCCGCTGACCAGTCCTTCCATTGTTCTTCAACACAAAAAAAAACTATATCCACGGACCAGTTTTCCACCTTCCCGGTGCCAGTTATTACCAAACTGCCTACAGAATTCACTCATCCTATTTCAGTTCTCACATGTTCAAGGGTGACTCAACAAAAGAAAAACGTGTTACAAAATTATTAATAAACTCAAAAAAAACTATATGAATAAAATCTATCTAAGAATAATTAATTGCGCTTATACAGCTCTACATATATAAGTGATCGAACCCTTCGATACTAACTACATATTTTTATACTCACACATAGTATATCTACATTACTTGTAACCGGGTTGAATGAGTTTAATATATTCTTTTATTTATTTGTTTATACATGGTCCAATTAAACATCAATATGTATATTTTAATATGATAACGGAAATATATATATATATATTGTAACGGAATATAATATCCCGTCACATTATTTTAAAATTAAAATAAAAGATTATAAATAAAAATTGATTTATTAAAAAGAAAAAAACTTAACTTAAAAACTGAAATTTAAAAACTGTTTAACGTATATATAGATCGCATGATGGACAACTTTAAAAACTTTTAAAAACTAAAAATATTTGAAAGTAATTTTTTTGTAAAAAAAGTAAAGATATAAAGATTGATATTTTAAAAATAGAAATAATGTTGATTTCTATAGTCTTAGAAAATGGAAATGATTGTCTTGTTAATTAAATGATTGTTCAAAAGCAAACTACCTCATGAGGCATGTAAAATAAATTAAATGGTCAGATAAGAGAATACAAAGGAATTAAATGACCAATGCAAACATGAAAATGACAGCACGGACCATAACTGAACACGAATGGATTAGTGACATCTTGCTCATTGAATCTCAAGATCTAATGATAAGAGACTAATAAAAGTATAAAAGCCAAATTATTATTATAATTGTTATCTTAGAGCTGACTATGAATAGATCGTTATAATTAGCTATATTGCAGATTTTCACGATGTGGAAGTCTGCAATAAATTTAATTTTCCGGACAAACCAGCTGAGGCCTCTGGATGACAGTTCCTGACCAAATGCATGGCAAGTCGCAGTTTCATTTCAAAGAAGGACAAAATCTACGAAAGTGATCACGAAGATGGACTTCTCAATCTATTAAAATCCGTAAAGTATGAACTATTGTGTCTATCTAATAAGAACTTTCCTAAAATTGCAAGTAATTAATAACTGAAAATAAGAACTCTTATCTGACTTAAAGAATGCAAATTCAATTATTGATATTTTTTTTATGTAGATGTTTAAGCAATCATTTCCATTTCATTTTTTTTTGTGTGTGTATTATGTTTTAACTAAAATGTATTAAATTTAAAGTTGGGTGTAGATAGCTGCATGGATTAAGATTAATAACTATGTTTAAATTCGTTTATGTTTAATTTAAGGGATTTTAATTTCAGGTTATTTGTTTCGTGGTTGTGTCAATGCTAGTGGAGAGATATATAGACGTTTATATTAATGTAATGTGAAGTGTGTTTAGCATACAGGGCAACGTGCCCACCTGAATGCATGACCCCAAAGAGGCAGTCATACCGTTGCAATGGTTGCAGATGTATTTCCTGCACCATTAACCCCTTCTAGCTCTATGGACAGGGATTTATAAGTCGGCAGAAAGACCTCTCTCCCCCATAAGTAGCACTCTTTAAAAAAAATTATATACATGATTCCAGATGTCCTTTCCTGATCTAGACATGGATCATTTCTTTCAAATAATATCATTCCTGTTGGCGTGGTTTTATGCTAGCATCTTCATATTGCATTAGTTGCAAATATATATCTGGAAGCTGACATTGGGTTGGCTACAAACTTTTAGTCTGAGATTGAATGAATGTTTTTTTTGTTTTTTTTTATTAAGGTAAAAAAAATACAGGTGACTGATCACCCGCTACATGATATTACAGTGTTCAATGTTACAAGGTAAAATCGAAGTACATATGCTCAATAAATAACATATCCACAAAAGGGTTGTATAACCTTACTCAATGTGTATCTATATATGGATGAGCACAGATCTGCACTGCCCAAAAACAATCCATCAAGGGAGCACAGCAGCCCATCAGAGCGGAAAAGGCGCTGAAAACTTTGACCCTGTACCCTCCTGGCAGGTATTTCAGAAGCGGCAATAATCGTCAACAGCCCACACCCACAAACCAGACCCCCAATGACCGCCATCATCAACCCCTGTGAAAGAAATGAGGAGTGCAGACCCATGCCCTCAAATATTACAACAAAACTCTATCACTGTTACAAAAATATTTCTAGCTGGAGTGTATAGCATCCAGTTTGTCAAATGAATTTGTCTGTGGTTATGATCTTGATAAAAGAATTGTTCACTTTTATTCCTTGAATTTCTCAATCATTATTAAAAGTTATTCATTAGGTGACTTCGTTAAAACAGTTGTTTCATCTTCCTCATCCATTAATCCAATATATTATTATAAGCCTTCTGCATAACGTTATCTACCCCATACTTTGATTGTAATGCCTCTTCATACTTAAATTCTTGGTTATTAACATTAAATAATTTGTTTGACTTACTTCTCTCATTAGTTTCAAATTTCGATTTTATAGATTTGTTCTTATTAATCTGATTCGCTTTTAGATAATGTTTTCAATTTTAAACTTTTATTAATCGGTTTCGCTTTTTAGATAACGTTGTTGAAGCTTTCATCGACATTTGCTTTCTCCATCCCTTGTGATATTTTGGGTGTCATATAGTCCAAATCACCTGAGATGCTCTCTTTGTTAACTGGATTCTCTTCTTCCATCAGTTGTTTATCCATATTGCTGTTTTTTTGACTCGCATTTCCCCCTCTATTCTGCACTTGATTTGAAACGTTCTCTGCCATTTCTGTTTTCACAACGATGTCAATTAAAACCTTGTTGCTGTTAGAAAACTAAAAGTTTTCTTCATTTTGATAATAACACTTAAAGGTAATGAGTTTACCCTCAGTTTAGCTTCAAAATATTACAGTGAAGCTTCGTTATCCTTTTTTAATTCCACCTAATATAGGGGACCTGAAACTAACATTGTGAATGTTTTGATAAGTTTTTAAGTGAAAAAAAATATATGTAGACTATCTATGCTTGTCATGCTAAAGTAAAATATAATTTAAATATCCATCTGTGCGGTCTATTTAAATAGTAATTTGAATTTGAAATTAAAAAAAAAAATATATTAATGTTAAAATAAATTTATTCCTCAATTTTAAATGTGCGTTAATAAAATCTATTTGTGTGTTAATTACTGGCAGTGGCTTCTTTTATTTTATTGTTTTAAATATTAATGTTTAGATCTCTGCTACTCTATGAGCTAGTGACATTGGGCAAATGGTCAGAATAATATATATATATAAGATTTTTTTGAATCTTAACTTACGTATATGCCTACTATATAAATTTTTCTAGGTTCAAATGCCTAGATGGCGCCCGTGTAATGTGGATACGTTTAAGGCTTTTTCATTGACCGTTAAAATATATATATGCACGGCTTACCAAAGTGTATCACTCACAATTTTAATTACCAAACAAAAACAGATTAGTTAACGCATTCAAAAAAATTCTCAGAAAATAATCTATTTATTTATGCAGTCACTCATCTGATCCATTTAAATTACCTTTTAGTTAATAGTCATTGTTAACCTCTAGCTAATAATAATTTTAAATATCCATTTACTGACTAATGATAGTACATCTATGAATCAGATACTTGAAAACAAATATCTCATCTTGCTTTTAAGCCTGAAAAAAAATTACATTTTATTTAATTTCCAATCAAGATCTTTTTCCAATTTTTTTAAAATTTAAATAAAATAAATTGCCTATAAAAATGGTCATAATTGTGTTGCGTTTGCCTGAAGGTTTGCGATGATGGAATTACAGTATTTATTATATGTAAGACTATTTCTATCATCTAACATTATAATAAATACCTTTGGAGAAAAATTAAATTTTGTTAAAACTTTCCAATTGCCTTCAACTATTATTAGTAGCACACAGGTTAATGTGCAACACAACATGGATAGAATAGTTCACTTGGTTAGAATGGTACTTAAAATTTCAATATATTTAAGAATATAGATTCTCAGGTTTGTTTCCCTTACTAGTACTGTCACTGGTCAAGTTAGAAACACCTAGAGAAAAGAATAATATCACTGAAAATGTTAAGTTATATACTAACTTGTATGCTATTAACAGTTGAATGTAATTTAAATAAAGTTTTAAAATGCTTTTAAAAACATTCACCATTTAATGTTAAATGATGGAATTAATCAACACATAATAAATAAAATAATAGTGGGTTTTTTTTATGTGTCAAAGCATCGGCCGGAAGCGAACCTGCAAACCCGTGACAACTGCTTGTAAGGCAGCTGTGCTGACTACTCGGCCACCAACGCTTGACAGTAATGGTTTTTTTTTTAAATTTTATTTCTTCATTTATAATGTTAGGGTCAAACAGTTATTGTTATTGCTTGTTAATAAAAAAAATTAAGTAGTTTTATTTTAATTCAAACCAAACAAGAATTTGGATTTTCTACCATTTTGTTAAAACACTGCTTTTTAAAATCAAATTTATTATAAATTTTCAACTTTTAAAATATTATTTCAAGTATATAAAGCTAAAAACAGTTGTTTTGAATAATGAACCATTCTTCATTTAGATAAACAATCTCTTTGGTGACTTTATTTAAATTGAATTTTACATACATAAAATTTTTTTGCAAAAGCATGGTTCAGAATATGGAAATAATTTTTTAACAAATAAAAAAAATTGCAATATATCACAAGAGATATATGTTTAATCAGTATGAGACATGCATCAACTGAAAACTGTATTGACTATAAAATACATATATATATATATGTCTTGTTTGCATTCGTATATGTTAGGAATTATTTACATAAGGCATGTTTATGCAAGCAGAGGACTGCATGCATTTTTTTTATATTTAAAAAATTATAAGAATTCAGTTATATTTATTTAAAAGCTAATATGGATAATAAATACCACTATTCCAAAAATTCTCACATTCAAAAATACCTAGTTATTTGGATATTTTTAGTTTACCATTAGGGTATGATTAAAATATGCATAAAAACAACAGTTACAGTATTGCGCTTATTTAAGGAAAAGTTGAATTATTTATTAATTAGGTCCTAGTCACACATAATATGTGCTATGTGTGGAATGCTAATGGTGTATATAATATAAAAGTATAATGTTTGCAAATCTACATTGAAATTTTTTCAAAACAAATTGTGATTTCGAATTGAATATTTAAGAATTTCTATAGCTTTTATGTGCAAAAAGTATAACTTGAACAACATATATGACACATTGGATGATTTAATATTAAAGTTTGTAAGAAGTAACATTAAGCATATGGCAAGAATTGATGGGCTTTCAATTAGCACAAAAAAAAAGTATTATGAAAGAATCAAATGTATACAACAGCTATTTCTTAATAAAATTTTTACTAAAGTAGTAACTTTTTTTATTATCAATGGCCATATTAGAGTCCTACATATGAGAGGTTAGATTGACTTAAGGTCAACATGGGTATAACTATGATATTGGTATCATCAACAGTTTGAGCATTCCATCATTAGATTTTCAGTAATATGGCTGGCTGAAGAATTGGAGAGTGGAGAGGATTGAATCCTGTCCATTAAAGTGTGAAGATTTGCTATCTTAATATTAACCAAGCACTGATTATATATATGTGTGGGAAATGATGATTCTGAACAACTGATGAGTGCTGATTCAGCACAAAATATGTATATTGGAATCATTTATCTTTTTCACATGTATGCGGTCATGTGTATCGGTTATATAAGAGGGAGAGGATCTCCTTTAATTACTAAAAAATATGTGCAATAAATTTAAACTTATATATATATATAAGAGCGTAAGTTTAAATGTACAAAAATATGTTATATATATATATATATATATATAATTTATTTTTGTACAATTAACATTATAAGACACTATATGAAGCAAACATAACTAAGGCATATATAAACAATATTTTTAATTTTAATTTTTTTTTTAATTAATAGTCTTTTTTTTAAAAAAACCCACAAGTATAGTAAATTTTTTTAGCATATTTTACTTGTAATTAATATAATTATTTGAGTGTCCTTTTTGTTTCATAAAATTTGCTAATACAAAAAAGCCCAGTAATCAAAAGTTTCAAAATAATGAATGGAATTATTCTTTTTAAAAATTCTACACAATCTTGATCGGTAGTTTTTGGTTATGCATACTGTGGCCACTAGGTGACACTGCAGAACTACTAAGAAGCCTGCAAGTGATGAATTTCTCTTCTTTATTTTCCCCATCATCAGTCTATATTTAAAACATACACCATGTATCCCAGCAAAAATGTAGTTGGTTCTCATTAATCATCTTGCTGTGATATCTCTGAAGCAATGCTTGTGATATATAGTAACATAGTGAAGGTATTCGCCACAAACATTTTAAGATACTAGTGTGTCTGGATTATAAGTTATGGATGACATATGACAATTAGTTGCAAATCTTAACCCAAATGGAACAACATGGTGACACTAAATTTTGACTTAAATTGATACAAACTGCTACTGAAATGTTTGAAATGATTCAAACTCTATACATCAGAGAATACATGAACTACAAAAATGTTTTCAAGTGGTCAGCAAGATTTTATTATAGTAGGGAGATCATCAAATACTGGAGATCATCAAATATCATCTATAAAACTGTGAAATATACTGTCTCATTTTATGTTGTAACTTGATATTTATGCATGCTAACACCTTAAATTTTTGTGGTAAGTAGTTAACTAAATCCCTACATATATATGGCACTGCAAACAGTCTGGAGAGAGAACCAGTCAGCTTTCCACTGGAATACATATAACACATGAACTACAATTCGATCACAATTCTTAATTCTCATGCACTTTTTTTTATGCAGATATTTTTTTTCAAGTAACATAAATGTCTTAAATCTATATCTTATTTACTATTTTTTTATTACCTTAATTCTCCTAATTTGGGGTTTTATTTCATTTTTAGTTTTAAAAAGACATTTGGCCTAGCATATACAACTTTTCAATAAAATAACCTGATTATATGTTTGTAAAAAAAAAAAAAAAATACTATAGATCAAAAATAGTTTTAGAAATAAAAAATAATTTTCAAAATAATAAAAGTTATAAAGTGTTGTACATAATATTTGAAATATATATTTTTTTACTGCTACAAAAAATTTATTATATATATATATATATATATATATATATATATATATATATATATATATATATATATATATATATATATATATATATATAAACCTTTTTAGCATATAATTGTACAATCTCTTTGACATAAAATGTTATCCATTTTAACCATTTATATATTTCTGCATACCATATAATAATAAATCATCCATGCACAATGCTTTAGTTACCATCCTCTTTTACAGTTTACAGTTTTGATTGCCACAGAAATCTTCTTCAGAACTTTTATATCTCTTAAATCAAACTGATAAAATGTAAAAGAGGGTGGTAAATAAAACATTGTGTAAGCAGTTGAAGTTAAAAAATATAAAAGTTTTGAAGAATATTTCTGGGCAATCAAGACTGTAAACTATGAAAGAAGGTGGTAAATAAAGCATTGTGTAACAGTATTAAAGTGCATGGATGATTTAGTATTATATGTATACATTTGGCAATGCAATAAGAAACAGTAGTTATTATATTTCTGCATACATAGTGACATCTACTGTTCATCACATGACCACCATTCTTTATGCTTACACAACCTGTTTACACAGAGACAAAACTCTCCATCCATTGATTACTCTGGCTTGCACTGAGTGACACTACTGTATGTAGAATTTTGCTTCTGTGTGAATATCTATTGTTTTATATTAAATAAGGTTTTTCTATTTAATTATATATATATATATTTTAAAAAAACTCTGTCATAAAAAATAAATATAATCACAAAATTATTAATTCCAAAAATATAGAAATAGACAATAGTTAATGAAATATATAAGTTAAATGCATTTCACTGCCAAAAATGCATTTAGGTTATATATTTCATTAATTATTGTTTTCCTCTATATTTATGGAATTTAATATTCTTTGTGATTAAATATATATTTCATAATCACTGTTATATATTGATAATTTTATATTATTGTATTATAAATTTATATAAAAAATAGCATAAAGAATTTTCTTTATTTCCATTTTTGATGCTAAAAAAGTACACCTGAATAAAAAAAATAACATTACAAAACAGTTTTAATAAAACCATAAATATTATTTATATAATACGAATTTAAATATATAAAAAAACAAAATTTATTCCAAACTTTAGTTTTTTTTTACACATTGGATCTAGTCCTAATATCTATTGAAGTTGCTGTTTTTCAACATATATTCAACTTTAATAACACACAAATGCAATTTTTTAAGAGTACAAGAGGTTCCATCTATTAAACTATAACTAAAATATGTTGATTTTATGCAAATAAATTTAATGCTTCTCAGAGGAAAATAGGTGACAAGATTCCAATAGTCTATTGTAAGCTACAGGGTTAATTATAACTTTTTATTTCTCTATCTAGATTCTGGCTTTAGTTTAGATGTAGAATATTATCTTTGTTTCTTTTTCAATACACTACTCAGAGATTGACTGATGAAATTGGAGATAGAAATAGAAATTAAAAAAGAAAGACTAGTTTAATCAAAGATGTTTTGGAGGAAATAGAAAAAGAAAGAAAAGAAAAGATTGGCATTACTGGATGATATGAGAAATGGAAAAATACATGGAATTGAAGATCTGAGCAATGAAGAGAATGGATCAGAGAACTAGATAAATTTGTGATGTGACTGCTTTCTGGACTTGTCCATAGGGCAGAATACTATTGATTGTGACCAATATTTAATCATGCCTAACTTCCTGGAATATTACTAGTATTAATTTCTAATTCTTTAGAAATTGTTTAGCATTATTAAAATCTAAATCTTCCTGATTTATTATCCTATGTTCAGCTATTACCACTTTTATATTTTGTTCTTTTCTGCAAATAATTTAATCATTTTTATATTATTGCAAGATTTGTGCCTTTCTTTCATTTTTTTACTTTTAATTAAACCTAAATTAGTCAAACATGGCATCTCTTCATGTGTTTATTCACATTACTTCTTATTTAGAGGGAATTTGAACCCAGACTTTCAAGCTCTCTTTAGTCATTCACTCATCTTATAAACCAATGCACATGACCACATATATGCGATAACAATAAATGATTCCAATATACATATTTTGTGCTAAACCAGCACTCATCACTTGGTTCGGATCATCATCTCCCATACACATATATTTATGTTAAGATAGCAAATCTTCAAACTTTAATGGACGGACTTCAATTTTTTCCACTCTTCAGTCATCATATCATTGAAAATCTGAATATGGAATGTCCAAATACCTTATTGATGCCAATATTATTGTCAGGCCTATGTTGAACATAAGATAATTGCCCCCTAGCTTAAAATATATATACTATACATGTATTTAAATATTTCTTCTTATATTAATTGGTATGATTGATATTATCCTGTGATTACCATTTACTTTCACTATGCTCTTTGTCATGCTATCATTCTACGGGATATTAATTAAATTATTATGTAGAATAAATTCTTGTTTCTTCTGCCTCTTAATTACAGCAGTAATAATTATGTCATTATTATCTTAATTTCTAGGAACCATTCAATTCAGATGCATTTTATCATCTTAATGAAAAATTACTATGTGTTAAATGATAATACTATACGACATGAAGCTGCTGCTTAATATAATAGTATACACAATTATTTTTAAATATTTTTTAAAGTTATATCCAAACTTTTAATGTTTCAAGACAATCTACTACCAGATTTTCAATAATATGGATGGCTGAAAAGTTGGAGGGTGGAGAAGACTAAAGCCTGTTCATCAAAATTTGAAGATTTGCTCTATCAATATAAACTGAGCACTGATTATATACATGTGTGGGAGATGATGATCTGGACCAACTGATAAGAGCTGGTTCAGCATGAAATACATAGAGATCATTTAGTTTTTTTCACATTATGTGGTCATGTGTATCAGCTATATAATATGGAGTTGGTAGTAGTAGGGCTTGAAATTCTGACTTCAAATCCCTTCTAATTACTACAAGAGTCATGGGGGAAATATATCTATATCCAGAATGTGTGCAATTAATCTATAAAATTTTTTGTGTAAGTATTCAGTAGATTCGGATGAGTGAATCTTTCTTATTTAGATAATTAATTATGCTCATTTTGAATATACCATATTTTATGGCATATAGGACATACTTTTTCCCCTCAAAATGTGCCTAAAATATGGGGTGCATCTTACACATAGGTAATCAAAATTATGAGTTGAAATTTCAATCACTCTAAAACTTCTATAAGTATTCTATTTCATTTTACCCTTTTGTGAAACAGTGGTTTCAGAAAAAATATTTTCCATAATGTTTTTTCTGTTCTGTAAAAATAATAAGTTGCATGATATGTAGTGAAAGAGGAATCCTTCAGTAAAATAGAGTTTAGACTCACTAATATCTCAAGGTTACAATTCATCAAATGTTACATGCATAATTACACTTTAACAATGCATTGTAACATTTAAACTTTAAAATTGATAGATTTATCCAAAATATTAGTGACATTCCAGGTGGCCTAATGAGCCAGCTTCAACATTTAGATGTCTGTATTAATAAACCATTTAAAGAATTCTTGAAAGAGAAATAGAACAGCTAGATGCAATCTGCAGATTTTAATGTAATTCTATCAGAAAGATGAAAGAAGGTTAGCATTTCGCAGAAACTTGAAACAGTTGTAAAGTCATTTAAAAATTGTGGAATTAGTAATTCACTTGATGGCACAGAGAATAATTTGTTATATAAAGAATCAGTTTCTGAAAAAGAGGCTTCAAGTCATTCTTTATTTAGCTCTGGAGATGAATTTCTGAGTTTTGAGGATGAAGATTAAAGGTCAAGCATTGTTAGCTGAGAGGTCAGCGCAGCCGCCTTGCAAGCAGCAGGCAGTTTTTGCGGGTTCGCCTCCCGGACGATGCTATGACATATGGAGAAAAAAAAAGATAGATAACCTAGTTACATTTTGTAGACATAAATAACTATAAAATTATTACAGTAAATCATTATGGAAATTCATAAAAAAATATATAAAAATATTTTCCCTTAAAAATGTATATAAAAAGGAGTGTTCTGTCTTATATACCACTGCATACTATATATCGGTAAATAAACTTAATAAAGATATATGACGTTTCTCTACAATGTAATTAATTTTAAGATTTTAAAATGAAGGCATATAAAATATGTTCTTCTAAACAAGCGGCATCTTTATAGACTATGCATAATTGGCAGATTAATTTTTTGTTTATTAGGATTTCATATTCATAATTAATAGTATCCTAATTTCTGATGCTTAATTATTAGTCAGGTCAAATTGTAATTAATCCAAGAACAAAATTGGTAGAATATATATATATTACTAATCTAGGAATAAAATTAAGAATGTTACCTCTTATCATCACCATTTCAACCATTATTGATCCACTGTAGGATTAAAATCTTTTCAAATTTAATCCAGTTTCTATGATCCATAGCTTCTTTTCTCTATTAAATCAGCAAACGTTCTTATTTTATCTATTCATTTCACGCACGAGTTCTTTCTAGGTCTTTTCATTTCACACACGGTCTCTTTCTATGTCTTTTTATTTCACACACGGTCTCTTTCTAGGTCTTTTACAATATCTTAGAATCCCGTTTAAAATTTCAACTAGTCGTTTATTATCATTTCTTCTAGACATACGTTCATCCTAGTTCCATTTCAGTCTTTTTTGTTTTAGGGATGTTAATGAAACCGGTTTGTTCCTTGCCCGTGTATTTTATTTTTGATCTCTTCTTACTCCTACCATGCATCTTTTCATACTTCATTGTAGTAGTCAAAAATATAAATAAATTAAAGAAAAAGTTTTTAAAACATTATTTATCTAAAATTGAAGCTGTTTGACTTGTTAACTCATCGGGGGGGGGGGGGCATTTAAGTACATAGATTGTTTTAGTAAATCAATATGTTCAAATATGTTGTTAATAGCTGAGGTGGAAAAAAATAAAGATAAAAAGTCTCCCTTACTTCTCCGGTAAAAGTCGTAAAATAAACTAAAAAATTAATTTATTTTGTCGTAAATTAATAATAAAAAAAATTAAATCCAAAAAGAAAGATATGAATCTAAAAAACTGTCAAGTGAATATATTGTGATAATTTAAGTTCTTCTTACACAACTTTTAATAAAGAAAAAAAAAACATAAAACACACACAAAGAAAAAATAAACCAAAGAATAATAAATAGAAAAATCAACAGTGAATTATTTGAAATTAGCATTCAAAACAATTAGTCCTAAGATAAATGGTACTGCAAATAAAAGAAATAATTAATTGATTAAAACAGTTAACAAAATATATCACCCACCCCCTCAAATAAAACAACTATATATTATGCTAACCCTTTATTTGCATACATAAATATTCGTTTATGTGCAAAACACTCTCTCGAAATTTTTTCTTAGACAATCTTTTAACATATTAAAGGTTTTTTTTTTTGCACTTCCGGTATTAGCCAATTAGAAACACTTAACAAACTTGATTAATAAATATTCATTACCAAAAAACAGAGTACGCAAAGCAAGCTTCTTTACATCACTTGAACATTGTCCAATATACAAATTGATTATTTACAGGATTGTTTGTTTTTATTGAATGTTTTCAGTTTTAGAAAAGAAATAGTAGAAGATTAATAGTCAGTAAATGGGTGAAAAAATCTACTATGAACCAAATGAAGCCTGCTCACTCATGACAAACAGAATTCCACATACTTTGTGCTTATTTGCTGAGATTTACTACAACAATATACTTGTGAAAAGATTACAATCTAAAACATTTTCTTCAACTTCTGGAAATTATGATTAATGCCAACAAAACATAACACTGTATTTATTTATATCAAATAATCGACAGTATATGGTAAAAGAGCATGAGATTTTTGTGCTTTAGCTAAAAATGTAATAAAAGAAACACATTGCAATAAATTGGATTGTATACAAATATGAAGAGTATTATAATTTTGACACATTATACTGCTGTTTTGTCCAAAATGCTCTAATCCAGTGTTTTCCAATGTGGGGTCTATGCCCCACAGGGGGTCAGTTTGATTGTTAAAGGGGGCAATTTGAAAATGGACTCATCGAGAGTTTAAGTTAACTGTATGGTGACTCTCAATCACTACTAGAGCTGGGTGAATGTCCTGTATAAGTAACTTTTGTCCATCATATTTGTAGCTGTGATTTCATTGTTAGATGCTAAACTGAACTACTGGTTATGCTGGGATCACATTTTAGCAGGTTTTGCAGTAACGCTCAGCATTTACCATTGGTGGTAATTTGAAATAAGCGCATGTTAAATTGTTGTAAAAGTCTCGTTGTTTTAAAATATATATACATTGTATAAATATAAGTGATATATAAATGGTATGTAAATTTAATTGGTAATTTTTATTAATTTTAGTTTTAAAAGCATCATTTTCCAGAAAAATTTGTCAAATGAAAAAGTATTTTTTTTGTGGTGAAGTAAATGTGTCATATGTATTTAAATATGAAATTTTACTCTATGTTTGCTTCAATTCATTTTTTTTAGTTTTTAATTAATTATATCTTTATTTTTTTCAACCCATAGTGAAATGAGTGGAGCAAGCAAGAAAAAGATTTGTCATTATTCGGAGGAATATTTAAAATTTGGTTTCAAACCCGCTGTCAATGATGAATGGTCACCTTTTTGTCTTTTATGCCAACAATGCTTGACTAATGTATCAATAAAAAAAAGGCATCTTGAAGCACATTTGAAGATGAAACATAATGCTTATATTAATTGAGATTTGAATTATTTTCAAACTTTAAAGAAAAACTTTGAAAAAAGAGTAACACTAAAGTCTCTATTTACTGCTCATAATGCAAATGTCAATCGTACTCTTGAGGCTAGTTATCAAATTTCATTGCTCATTGCTAAATCTGGGAAAAGTCATACTATATGAGAAAATTTAATAAAACCATCAATGCCAGCACTTCTTAAAACAGTTCTGGAAAAAGATGATAAAGACGTGAAAGCTATGCCATTGAGTAACAATACTGTTAGAAAAAGAAATGAGTGAGGATATTGAAATACAACTTTTTGAAAAGCTGAAAACAAGAAAATTCTCAATGCAAATGGATGAATCAACTTTGGGAGGTAGTGAGGCCATATTTATAACTTACATAAGATATATTGAGAAAGGCGTTTTTGCTGAAGAAATGTTGTTCTGTGAATCATTAAAAAGCACCACTACCTCCAAAGATATATAAAGTAAGCTAAAAAAATACTTAGATGTCATTAATATACCAATGAAAAATATAACATCTTGTGCTGCAGATGGTACTCCTAATATGATAGGGAAGAAAAATTGTTGCTTAAAATTGATGAAAGATGAGAATCCAGAAATTCTTCTTGTACATTGTGTTATTCACAGGGAAAACCTGGTAGCTTAAAACATTTCTCCTGTTCTAAATGAAATGCTAAATCTAATCATAAAGTGTATCAATGTTATTAAAGCTAGTGCCAAATGTGAACATCGTTTTAAGTTATTTTGTGAAGAACAAAATGAAGATCATGTGAAACTTATACTTCACACTGAAGTAAAATGGCTCTCGAAAGGGAACTACTTGAAAAGATTTATGGAACTATTTGATACTCTTAGTGATTTTTTAAGTGACAAACCTGAAATGAAAAATCTGTTAACGATCGATGGTAAAGCATTTGTGAGTTATTTAGCCAATATCTTTGAAAAACTAAATATATTAAATAAACAATTTCAAGGAACAAATAAAACTCTTATTGATGCAAAAGCAAGGATATTTGGTTTTATTACCTTTATTGAATTATGTCAACCATATATTTATAACAAAAATTTTGAAAAGTCATTGTCTCCAAAAATGTGAAGTGAATGATACCGCTAATTGTCAATCATCTGAAAATTTTATCGACTGATTTAAAAAAAAAGATTTTCAGATTTGAAACAAATTGATTTTCCAACTTAGATGATGCAGCCAATGTTAGTGGATTTGTCTGACATTTCAAATATGCAGTATCAAGAAAACTCACAGAAATGCAAAATGATGAGTCATTTAAAACTTTATTTGATATAAAAGGAGTGATGGCATGGTATTGTGAGGAAACCGAAATCAAATATTCAAATGCAACCAAATGTGCAAGAGAATTATTGCTGCTGTCTCCATCTTCATATTTCACTGAATGTGGATTTAGTGCCATATATAATTTGCTACTAAGAAAAAGAAATAGGCTGGATATAAAAAAACTGGCAGATTTGAGACTGAAGATAACTAAATTGGAACCTGACATAAAATCTCTTTGCAGCAAGAATCAAGTGCAAGGATTTCATTAAATTTGAATAATAAATAATTACTAATAATTAAAATAATATAGAAACATCTTTTAACAAAATTATTTTGTACTTGAATTTCAGTTCTCCATTATATGTTTTGAAAATTTACTTACTGTGTTTGCTCAATAATTTCCTAGTTATTACATCCTAAAACCTATCATTCAAGTTTTTTTAGTGAACATTTCAATTTTTGAATATTAAAAATTATATATATGTCAGGGGAGCATAAGAATTTTAGAAAGATTTTGGTGGAGCACACTAGAAAACAGATTGGGAAACACTGGATTGCCATATAATACATAACAAATGTTCTTTCAATCTAAAGTTTAAATATTAAATCAAAATCGTTCAAAGCACTCGTTAACTTCGCGTTCAGATGAAAAGCTATTAATAATAAACATAATCTAATTAATTGCAATGAGGCAGCATAATTCTGAGTATCTTTTTATCTGAACTCAAAGTCAACGAGTGCTTTAGAAAATTAATGACAAAAAATACGGGCAGTACACTAATAAATACAGAATCTTCTGTTAACGTCTTATAGTTAGTAATACAAGATTAAAAAAATATTTTCTCAATCATAAGAATTTATAAACACACTCACAGCAATTAATGTTTTTGAAATGTTTATTTTATTATATATTAATTTAAAAACAATTTACCTTTTTTTTATTGTTTTATATTAAGATAGTAATGTCTCATGATCGCAACAAAAAAGGAAGTTTAGCTCAGTGAGGATCTAAATTATATATAAGTGGAAGATATCTTCTACACAGGGCTTGCTGTAGAAATGTTTTCTAATAAAGTTTAAAATAATAATGACGAACAAAATTTTAAAAATATTATTGATATTTTGGGGGGGGGGAGTTAAAATTTAAATAAAAGATCTCTGTTAGTTAATGGATTATTTAGTTATGATTCTGATTAATTTAGTGACTAAATTATTAATTTATTATAAAAGAAAAGTTCTATTTTGTAGAAAAAATAGCAGATGTTGATTTTTAGTAATTTAATTTTAAAATATTTTAAATAACTACTACTACTATATGGATTATAAAAGTTTAATTCCAAAAAAAAAATTTAAAAAAATAATAATTTAGAAATTTATTTCTATCTTAAATTAAAATTAAGGACCACTTATTTTGTTATGTATGTTGATAGAAAAAGAACCATTGTATTAATATGATTATTTTATTTTTATTCGATATTTTTTTTAAAAAAATGTACAAGAACCAATTCTTAGTCTCTTCTTTTTTTGACATATTATATGAATAACGGCTGTTTTATACATATCATATCTGACCTTGCCTTCAGAAGTTGGTTATTCCAGATTCCTTCCTTATCTAATAGGATTGAGCACATATTACTGCTGACCAATGTGTAAACATGTGCATAAAATCCTACAATTAGTTAGTATGGGTAAATAGGCAATGATGCTCTCTGAATCTGATTGCTGCCAGTGAAGTAGGAATCTGGCAATAAATAGGCAGCCTTTTTGGAGATAAGACAGAGAGAAAACATCTGACTAACCCGATTGGCTGAATGTGCTCTTAATTGAAACTACCTTCAACTGTGGTGTTTCTACTATAATCATTACCAATATGTGTATGCAGTGAGACAAGTCCATGATATCACTGGAAAGTGCTACAACTAGCTTTCCTATACAGCCAGAAGAGTCTTGACTAGAACTTGAGGCAAACTGTCCAGTTCAACCGGAAGATTCTTGACTAGAACTCACAAGGCAAGCTAATATATACAGCTGGAAGTGAGTTCAGTCATTCAGGCATGACCACCTTATTATTGGCTAAGTTATATGTAAAATTGTATTTATTAAGGGTACAACATATATGTATATTTGTTCTAATAAAGTATGCACATTAACTTTGTGAGCGTCCATATTTTTTTGATATTACTGTTGGTTTGAGTCTGAAACCTGCAATTCAGCCAGACATAACAATAAAAACTATGCCACATTTGAGTCCAAAAGCTTTCAGAATAAAAAATAGTTTTGTAATTTTGATGTCAATCAAATTTATTGCACTCCATATGATAAATACAGATGCTCAAACGTTTCACAATCTGCTCCTAAATGTCTAATGTATCAATCATTGCCATTTTTTAAAGTTATATAGCCATATGTAAATTAAGAAACCATCCATCAAGTAAGTACATAGTAATGAATCAATTTAGTTTAGGATTATCTATTTATACAAAAACGTTATATATATATTTCTGCATAAAAATGAAAATTGACTATTACCAGTAAACTACCTAAAAGGGAAACTATTTAACATATATCATCCACTTAAGGAATAGGTGCACAAGTATACATGCATAAAGAAACTCACAAATACTATTAAAAGAGAACATTATGAATGATACATGCATGATAATATTGGAAGTCTTAGTTGAGATCCTCTAAACCAGAATTAGTAAAACGTCTTCTAAAATTATCTAAGATTATACTGCTGGGAAAAGCAAGTTGTTCTTGAAAAAGCTATTTAAAAAAGAGTTTTGAATAAATTAACATTCCAAATTAGATAACTTTAATAGGCCAATATTGACTTCAGTACATATTAATAGAAACAATGAGAAAAGATTGTGGGAATCTTAAGGGAAAGCTATCGACTCACTATAAGATAAATTTATTAATACCTTCACTACAACAGAAGGTGTAGCCTGAAGAAAATTTTTAATTCAGCCAGTTATGTCATGAGGTGGGCGGGGGGTTTTTGAGGGAAAGATAAATTAAATTCATTTATGGTAAACATTTTCTGTTAAAAATTTATTTTTTATTTCTAGTGGATATTAAATTCAAATATGTTTTTTCATTAATTCCTTTTAAAAAACAATAATTTTCTTGAATTGTTTAATAGTATGTCAAATTTATTTAAACCATTTGCATGTGATTTATGTTTGTAAGGATCTAAGGCAATTAATAAATTAATTGATATGTTGCTTTAATGTTACATGACATGCAAACCCTCCAGACAGTAATACCATCCAGTACAAGCTATAATAATCAATAGATACTAAAAAATTTGTACATAACATCCTTATTTAATATTTATTCATATATTTTTAGACTAGTTTCTAGCTTATGGCTTTCATCAGTGAGGAGTCTTGGATGAATAGGCATTAGATAGGGATTTTATGCACAAATCTTCTAGCATTTATTAATTACTATGGGGTGCACTAGGTGGCACTATTGTCTAGGGAGTTACATATAATGAAGTTATGGAAGAATAAATATGAAAAAAGTAATTATACAGAAAGTGAATTATTGGTTTTTATGCTGGGTTTGGGAAAAGATAAGGGGGATTTAGATATAAAGATCATAGAGTTGACAAAGATTATGTTGTGGTAATGGGATGAGCAGAATATGAGAAAACTTAAAGTGGGGAATGGAAAATTAAGTGGCTAACAGGTTTATCTGGGCATAATTGCTCAGATATTCTTGACTTCGTTTAAGGGGAAGCCACAGTACATCACATAAGCATAGAAAATGGTGATCATGTGATGGCTTAGTAATTCTAACCTATATATGTATGTACATATATTATGTTCATATCTGGATCAGTATTAGAATATGTTCATACTCCTGATAAATATCCATTTCTATTATATTGCTTTATTTATTATCTGTCACATCTTTAAATAATTAATAGATAATTTATATTCTGTAACATGGCAATGTTCAAATAGCTGATCAATATGATACAATACTCTAGCACGTTTACTTATGAATTTCTTTAGTTCATTTATTATTCAATAACTTCTTAAATTACTGATTATTACTTTTATCTATATCAAGGGTGGCCAAATTTTTCTGACCCAGGGCCATATGGACTTCTGAATAGTCTCTAGCAGGTCATATGCAAAAAATATTTTTATTTTTCAATACATGAGCTATTTAATGACAGAGGAAAATAATCGAGTTGGAAACTGACTTAAAGCTTTAAAATTTATTTTGGGTGATCTTAGAACAATGGCCAGCATCATATGTATCTATGTTTGTATGTTCATATGTGAGCAAATTTCTCTTCCATGATAACTTATGAACAAAATCTAACTTTGCAATGAGATTTTGATGACACGGTTATTGTAGGCTAACTTAGGCACCTATTATAGATCAACAGTATCCATTAATGGGATTCTGGTTCCATGCAACTCAACTCTTAGTTTACTGATAACCCCAAAACTAATATATCACCTGAAAAAAAAATATTTGACAAAAAAATATTCAGATTCAATATTTAAGATAAATTTTATCCAAAACAATTTTTCATGAAATGTATTACTTTTTAAAAATATATGAAATAATTGGCAGAACTTAGGGATGCATTTTATGGAAAACTGTATTTGATAAAAGTTATGTATTTCCTGGATCATAATGTGCAATGTACTGTGTAACGAGGTTTAGAGATATATTACATGCTACCAAAGACATTTAACATTTTTGTATAAATTAAAAAAATATCTTACACTTGTGCATGAGACTTAGTATGCATAAATTGTCTTCACAAATTATATGTGACTTGAGAGCTATAGTGTTCTTATCCTTGCTATATACAATAATTATATTTAAATAACTTAAGTTTCTATCTATCTTATTCACATACCTATCAATACTTTATTCTATGGGAAATTAAGCACTGTATAGTGACAATGGAAATATAGATATGTTGTATGGATTCTATGTCATTCTTTTAAGCTTATATAGATTTTGTCTGACCTTAAGAATATTTGTGATGATCTTTTATATCCTTGTAAACATAAAAAATTGGTCAACCAGTAATAATCAGCTGATAATATAGATACACAGATTATCTGTCACATATAATAATTATTATTTTAATTAATAATGTTTAGTTATATAATTGGATGCCAATATGGAATCTGTGTAATTCTTTTTTAATAATATTTTATAAATATTATTCAGTCATAAAATCAAATTAAAAAGAAATGAAATCCAATTTATTGAGTTTTAGTATAAAATAAAGATTTTATGCAGAAATGAAAAATTGAGCATTTTCAAAAACTTTCACCAGGTGTAGTAATAGAAAATGGCAGAATTTGAAAAGGTTAAAAATTCATTCATTATTGATGAATTTTAATGATGTTATCTAAGTGTTAGTAAAATTCTTTAAAAACTATATAAAACCAAAATAATTTATAATTGTGTGAATTCAAAAGAAATGAAATTTAAAAGTCATTATTCTTTTAAACTAACTTATTTTTAATCTGATTTTCTAATGAACATGTTCCTTCTCAGAACATGCCATTTGAGAGACTCTTTCTCTATTTTCAATTTAAAATCAAAAGTAACTAGATACAACTACATAATATTACTTAATATGTAGTAGTTCATTATTGAATGAAACCATCTTAGCACAAGAAACAATTCCTCAATTTAGAACAATATAGAGAACAACATTTATAAATATATTTTATATATTTTATTTCAAACCTATTTTTGTAAAGAATTAAGGTATGCATCTGCAAAAGAATAGCTCATTCTTTAAACATTCTGGTCACACTGATCAAATGCCAAATTTTGATAAAATTATAGTAATTATTCAAAAAAATAATAAAACAAAGTTAGAAATAGATTCTTTGTTTATTGGAAAACCATTATCTAATACATTAAATATTTCTATTTCTTACCATTCTTATTTATGTATCATTATTTTATTGCTTGAGTGAGCGTTTTTTCACATTAAAAAATAAAAATAAAAAAACATTCTTGTTAGAAAACCTTTCCATAAATAATCATATTTTATTTAGAAGAATAGAGAATTTATTTTATTTAAAGTGTAAGATACACACATATATATATAATAATTTTGGGGTTAAACCGTATGTTAGTTTTGATTAATTCCAAAGGTTTGAACAAAATAGCATCTGCCATTGTCAAAGTTAACTTCTTAAAGAAAAACCTTAGATCTTAAAAAGTAAAGATATTTTGTGAGAGGTAAAGAATGAGATTGAGTGTGAAGTAGTTGAGCATTCAAAATATGTGGATTAGCAAAATGTTTATTTTTTCCAGTTCACTATTAATTGTTTTCAAGTTTATATTAGAATAAAGTATTCTCCATAAGGCTGGAATACGTTGTGCTTCATCAGCTCTATGAAATATTAAAAAGACCAACTAGTTTAAATACAGCTGATAAAGCACAACATATTCCAGCCTTATGGAGGCCACTTATTTTATCTCTTTCTTCTAATATAAATTTGAAATCAATTAATGGTGAAAGTTCAATCTCATTTTTTACTTCACAATCAATCTCTTTGAAAAATTAACCATGGCAATGGTGGATGCTATTCCATCGAAACTTGGGGAATTAATCAAATCTAACATGGTTTAACCCAAAAACATTAAATATTGTTTATATATGTAAATTAATACACTGTACAGACTTACACACACCTGCACATATATAATGTGGATTTTGAATGTTCCATCATCAGATTTTCAATGACATGGATGGCTGAAGATTTGTGGGTTGGAGTAGTTTGAAGTCTGCCCATTAAAGTATGAAGATTAACTATCTTAATATAAAGCTGAGCACTGATTGTATATATGTGTGAGGATAGTAATCTGGGCCAATTGATGATTGCTGGTTTAGCATGAAATATGTATATTGGTAATTATTTATCTTTTCAACATGATACGATCAGGTGGGTCAGCAATATGAGATGACATGGAGAGTTGAAGGTTGTGTGAAAGTCTGAGTTTGAATCCCTTATATTAAATATTATTTATATATATTATAGCATTAAGTGAGATATGAATTTAGGATGACTTTGTCTCTTATTTTATTTTTTATCTAAAATAGAATATAAGGCATAAATATTTTTAAATAATCTAAAATATTTTTTGTCATGTAGTTTTTTTCTGTTAGCATTTTTGAAAATGCACCGATGACAGTAATGTGTGTGTGTGTGTGTGTGTGTGTGTGTACATATATGGGGTACAAACAATTTAAGCAACTACATCAAAATGATACACTTGTATAGAGTTGAAAATGTTAAATAATCTCAAACATCATTTTGCAAAAAAAATATCTGGTGTGTGTGAGTGCGCATGTAGTTTTATTTGAGCATTATACCTATGATGCACCCACATAAAAAACATTGTTTGCCCATTATGTACTTTGGATTCAGTACACCTTTTATAAAGATAAGAATTCGGAAGCATTTGCTATATAAAATGCGGAATATATCTGGAACACTTTCTAATGAATAAATTATCAAGTTGAAAAAAAAAAGTTAATTTAATAGAAGAAATTTTTATCGTTTTTATTGTCGATTAAACTATAAATATATTTATCACATTTATAAAGGATGATATATCAAGGAGTATCTACATGAATCTATCAGATTATTGATATACATGTTAGTCAAATTGTTCAGGTAAACAATTATATCCTGCAGAATGTTTAAATACATGGATTAATTTGAATATGTATCATCATCATCTACTCCATTTTCAATTATTATTGATCCACTATAGAATAAAAGTCTCTCCAAGTTTAACCTAGTTTCTTTGATTCTAGCCTCTCTTCTCTGCATCACACCAACACATTTTTTTATTTTATTCATCCATTTTAAATATGGTCTTTTTCTAGGTCTTTTATAATCTTTTGAATATTGATCCACTACAAAATAAAATTCTTTCCAAGTTTAACCTAGTTTCTTTGATTCTAGCCTCTTTTCTCTGCCTCACACAACACACTTTCTTATTTCATCCATCCATCTCAAATGTGGTCTTTTTCTACGTCTTTTACAATCTTTTGGAATCCAATTTAAGATTTCAATTATCCCACCTATTACCATCTTTTCTAGCAATATGTCTATCCCAAATCCACTTCAGTTTTTTAATTCTTTCAATGATATCAATAACACCTGTTTGTTCTCTCTTCCATGCTTTTTGATGTCTTCTTGTTATTCCCAACCTACATCTATCCATATTTTATTGATTGGGTTGAAGTTTCTGTATTGTTCTTGTATATTAAGTATCAAAATGTCAGATTCATAAATAAGATATGTAAACCATATTAAAAACCTTTTTTTCAATATATGGGCATACATTCTTTACAATATTAAGTTATTTCTATCAAAAGCACTCCAATCAATTACATCCATTATGTTTTCATTTGTCATAATAATTTTACCATGGTATTTGTTGTCATTAACTTTCTCTAACTCATCATTATAAAACTTTATTTTCTTCTTTTGAGAAAATCCATTCAACATTATTTCAGTCATTTTAACATTTACCTTCAGTTTACTTTCTGATTTTCATCTGTTAATTCTTGTCACATTTCTGAAGCTCTGATACATTTGATTGCAAAAACAACCACGTCATCTGCAAAATCTAGATGATTTAAATAATCTCCATTTATTTGTACATCCTTAGTTTCCATTTTAATTCACACAATATTTCTTGCAAAACTGCTGTAAACGTTTTGGAGATATGGAGTTGCCCTATCATAATCCTTCTCAATGTGAATCTTATATCATTATGGAATCTAATCATTGCTGTGGCATTTTGATAAGTACTCTTCAGAATATGACAATATCCTAGATCTGTGCCTTGATGATCCATATGCTTTAATCATTGAAAAAATGCATATAAAATCTAATATCTTTTTATAAGTTACATATCCAAAGCATAATGGCAACTTGTATTCATTAGTTATTTCTATAACTTCTTTCAGTACTTGGATATGATCAATTGTACTAAAACCACTTTTAAATCCACCTTGTTCTCTTGAATGGTTGAAGTCCAAAGTTTGTTGTAGATGAGTTGTAATTATCTTGGTAAAAATTTTATATAAAACCAATAAAAAAAACCGATAACTCTGTATTTTCTAATATCTTCTTTACCACTTTTTTAAAATATTAATATTAATAATTCTAAATTTTTCCCTTTATTGTTTAAAAAAGGTTGCCTTGACAGCAGATTGGGTTTGTTGATTACTATTGATATTGTTTAAGTATTGACTGTATTTGTATATTTACATTATCTATCTATCTAAGCTTGAACATTATTAGCTTTAATATATATATATGAAAAACAAAAACAAGTTAAAAACTTGCTAACGCTTGTATTTATGTCAACAGATGGCGTTCTACCAAAAACTGTTTCATAAATGCTCAGAGTTTGTGTTTATATCTAGTTTCTAAAATTCCTGTCTTTCACTGATGATAGCAAATAGCTTGAAATCATAATCTGAAAGTGAAATTAAAGTTAGAGATAGTGAATGCATCTGACGTTTATGTAAACATACGCTTGATGGTGTTTTTGGTAGAACGCCATCTGTTGACATAAAATACAAGCATTAGCAAGGTTTTAACTTGTTTTTTGTTTTTCATAAATGTACCTTTGAGGTCTTTCTAGCAATGATATACATTGCAGAGGCTTCTACTATGTGGTGATCCTGAGCTGAGATCAGACCCATATAGCTATCTGGTTTGCTATGCTGAGTTTGAAGACATTATGTGTCTAAAAGATTCACACTTGCAAGCTGAATAGAAACTGTTTCATAAATGCTCAAAGTTTGTGTTTAGATCTAGTTTCTAAATTCCTAACCTTTAACTGATGATAGCAAATAGCATGAAATCATGATCTGAAAGTGGAATTAAAGTTAGAGATAGTGAATGCATGCTCTGATGTTTATGTAAACGTATGCTTGACGGTGTTTTTTGTAGAACGCCATCTGTTGACATAAATACAAGCGTTAGCAAGTTTTAACTTGTTTTTTGTTTTTCATAAATGTACCTTTGAGGTCTTTCTAGCAATGATATATATTGCAGAGGCTTCTACTATGTGGTGATGCTGAACTGAGATCAGACCCATATAGATATCTGGCTTGCTATGCTGAGTTTGAAGACATTAAGTGTCTAAAAGATTCACACTTGCAAGCTGAATAGAAACTCTTTCATAAACGCTCAGAGTTTGTGTTTAAATCTAGTATCTAAAATTCCTGTCTTTCACTGATGATAGCAAATAGCTTGAAATTATGATCTCAAAGTAGAGGTAGTGAATGCGTGCTCTGACATTTATGTAAACATACACTTGACGATGTTTTTGGTGGAATGCCATCTGTTGACATAAATACAAGCGTTAGCAAGTTTTTAACTTGTTTTTTGTTTTTCATAAATGTACCTTTGAGGTCTTTCTAGCAATGATATATATTGCAGAAGCTTCTACTATGTGGTGATGCTGAACTGAGCTATCTGGCTTGCTATGCTGAGTTTGAAGACATTACGTGTCTAAAAGATTCACGCTTGCAAGCTGAATAGAATCTGTTTCATAAACGCTCAGAGTTTGTGTTTAGATCTAGTTTCTAAAATTCCTGTCTTTCACTGATGATAGCAAATAGCTTGAAATCATGATCTGAAAGTAGAGGTAGTGAATGCATGCTCTGATGTTTATGTAAACATACGCTTGACAATGTTTTTGGTGGAATGCCATCTGTTGACATAAATACAAGCGTTAGCAAGTTTTTAACTTGTTTTTTGTTTTTCATAAATGTACCTTTGAGGTCTTTCTAGCAATGATATATATTGCAGAGGCTTCTACTATGTGGTGATGCTGAACTGAGATCAGACCCATATAGCTATCTGGCTTGCTATGCTGAGTTTGAAGACATTACGTGTCTAAAAGATTCACGCTTGCAAGCTGAATAGAAACTGTTTCATAAACGCTCAGAGCTTGTGTTTAGATCTAGTTTCTAAAATTCCTGTCTTTCACTGATGATAGCAAATAGCTTGAAATCATGATCTGAAAGTGGAATTAAAGTTAGAGATAGTGAATGAGTGCTCTGACATTTATGTAAACATATGCTTGATGGTGTTTTTGGTAGAATGCCATCTGTTGACATATATATATGGGATTTTAGATGGTCATTCCTGGGGTGATGGAAAAATAATTATCACTCCCAGTCAATTTAAAATGAAATATCAAATTGATTATTAAAGTAATATTAACATATTTAAAATATATAAAAAATTTATTTATTATAAGAGTGCATGAGATCAAGAGATCTCTGTGAGAGATCAGCCCAGTTAGTTAATTCCTTAGACCAAATAAAGATATAATTAACCATACATCAACCACCATTATGAATAAGTAAAAATCATCCATCATCATGAATTATCAACAATCAAAATAAATCAACAGTCAATCTAGTGACTGGATTTGAAATGGATCTATTGTAGGTCAGGCCAACTATTTAGCCTTTGCCAGTTTGAGGCAATTATTTAAACATAACTTGGATGAACCATCTAAGTGCTAATCCATCTGATAATATAACCATAAAAACAGTAATTCTGGAATATTAAAACATGATGATCATCATCAATGATCTGGTCACTTTGTACTATTAATGTACTGGTCAACTATAAACCTAATTTCTAATACAGACTAAACTAAACATTAAATGTATGGGTTTTAAAGAATATAATCTTAGCACCAACCAGTATGATGAGAATGATGATGATTGATGGCAATATCATCATCATCACTGGATGCCCATAAACACTAAGATACATCCCCATTTATATATCTGACCATTATGCACTAAACTAGCTCAGAGAACATAAGTTCTATCATTGTTATGTGACCAAGATAATTAAGTCACTGGGATAATTTTAACAATATAATATGTATTTATTAACAATAATAAAAAAAAGAAGTTAAGATCTCTAGAATAAGGCTATACATATATCAATTAAGCCTTCTGATTTTGATTACTATACAAAATTAAAAATCATCACATTGTGATTTACATATAATATATACAATTTAAGTTATTATATTATGATTTACATATATATTCCATATAGGTGCACAGACAGGCATTTTACTATTACATGAATATATTTCACTTGCCGTTAATAAAATTTAAAAAAATGATTAAATTTTACACACGTTTTATTTGACCCTCATCGATATTTTTGCACACACATGTTCAGTACAATTGATTTAGATTTCAATCATCATACAAAATACAATAAATGATTAAAACTTACCTATATGTGTTGATTAATACAAAAACAAAATTCAATTTATTACATTGTGATTTATAGATATATTCCAAATATGCCACATGGAGTAGAATATTTAAAAAATGAACATGTTTGAACTTATCAAAATAATAGCATTATTAAAAATATCTTTCATGATTAATTCCAGTTGGAAAACATAAATAAAACACACATGTACATGTGTATCAATAAAAACATAGGTGATATGAACCAGTTATCAAATTCTGTCATAACAGTTTACTATCTTTTTTTCAGTTTTAAATAATATCAATTTTTTGAAAAAAAAGTTAAATCCTCCAACAGTGATATGAACCAGTTATCAAATTCTGTCATAAATTTATAAATAAAATTCAGTTTTATGCATATTTAACATAATGCATGTGTGTGCATATTGCATTGCAGGCACACACTGATTTCATTTTTAGAAAAATACAGTCATGAATTTTATAATACATAATTAATTTTTGATTTAACATATATGTTGTGTGCATAGGAATGTATGTGCACTTTGATATTTATATTATACATTTTAATTTATCACAATATTATATTTTATAATTAATTCAATATTGAAAGTATATAAAATTCCTTATTATTCTGCTGATTACAGTCTGTTTTTTTCTAAAAAGAATAAGGTCAATTTTCTTTTGACTGCTGATAAAAACTAAGTCAATCTTGACAGATCATTGTTGATTGAATAATTTAAAAATATAGATTTTAAATATTTTCACTTATTCTCCTGAAAAGAACAAATATAATAGCACTATCAATTACATCTTCATTTTTAGATGTTTAACATATGTGTTTTTTAAAATATTTGTATATATAATTAACTCTTTTATCCACTGATGGTTTCTCTGGGCAAGCTAATAGATTGGCTTGTCATCATTGAGATAGGTATAGTCCAAGAAATTGTCAGCATCGGGAAAGTTATAATCAGGTTTGTTAGCATTGATCAGTGATCTCCTTTCTGTCCAGGCCAGAAATCTATTTTTGTCCACATTTGTGCAGGCTAATCGATCTATTAGAAATGACCTTGTCTTTCTGTGAATTAAAAGTCCTCTGTAGTGCTATAAACTGCTGCTGGATCTACTGTTTTGAATTCAGCTAAATCTGCATAGCTCTGGAAAAACCAACTCTAATAACTGTACCAACTTCCTGCTACAGCTACCAATTAAAATATTATTGGCCAAGACTAAAAACCAGACTTCTAATCTTCTCATCAACTCTTTATAAGATTGAGGTGACAAAAATACAGTAATTAAAAACTGTTTTTTCTTTAATTCTTTTGAAAACAAGTTTGAAGTTTTACCAAAGGTGTGACCTACATGTTTTTACTTAGATAGAAAATTGTATTTAAGCATTAATTAAAAAATTTCAAAAATAATTCTTTCTTATTTTTAAATTCAAAATCAGAATATAATATTAATATTATTTAGACCTTTTTTAAATGGTTTATTTATAATAAAATTCTATTTTAAATTCAGAATTATTTAATTCTGATTATTATTATTTCAGAAATGTAGAAAATATCTACAAAATTTATGTCTGTGTTTATTTCTACTTTTCCTTTCAACTTTATATATATATTTGTGCATACACACTATGCTATTGTGTACCAAGTAACAGTCCTGTTACTATATATATATATATATATATATATATATATATATATATATATATATATGTAATCTTGTGGAAGGAAATTACACTACACATGTGCTATTGGATTAATATTAACAGCAGTAAGGGTTTATCCAATAATAAACAATATTTCTGTCATGTAATTTTCACTACAGCACTCTTACAGAAGATAGGGACTGGTTTCTTTCTGCTTTATATCTTTTTCACATGTCCATGACCATATGTTTATGCTTACCTCCCTCTACAAGGTGTTAAAAGTAGATAGAAACCAGTCCCTATCTTGCATGAGAGAGGTATAATGAAAATTACACTATATAAATACTACTTATTAATGACTAATAAAAATTATTAGCAATAAGGGTTGGTTTATATAAGAATAGGATCTAAGCATAAGTGATTTATTTACGCTCTAAAAATAAGTTATTAATTGATGGGTAAAGGCATGCAAATTTAATATCAGTCTAATATAGCATGTATAAAGTATAATATTCTTCCACAAGATTACATATATATATATATATATATATATATATATATAAAATAAATAAGAATTTACAGTGCTAAATATTTGACGTAATATTTTGAGATTAATCCATTATAACTGTTTAAATATAGTTAAACTGTCCTCTAGTGTTAGAAAAAGTACAATATATTTTTAAAGGTAAAAGTGATATCAGAGAGCAGTTTAACTATATTTAAACAGCAATTGTAATGAGTTAATATCAAACCATTATGTGTGTGTATTGATATGAAGATTTTCACAAGTTGCATATATAAAAGACATATAAGTGGGTTCATCAATGTTAATATACCAACGTTTCAACATGATCACACAAGTCATCCACTGGGTGATAAAAGGTAGAAACACAGATGAATCTGCAAAATATGTCTGATATATATTAAGGGTAACATTGTAGAATAAAAAACAATCACAGAATTAAGTTATATAAGTATGTTTGTAACATTAGATGTGAAAAGGATCCACATGGCTTATATCAATGTGTACAACAACAATTACCCAGGTATTTTTCTGAAGGTTTATAATGATGGCATATTAGATGTGATATATGTTGAACTATTTCCATCATCTATCAGTAAATGTTGAATGTATAGAAAATTTTAAATTTTTTAAACTCTTCAAATACAAACAATTTGTTAGTAATAACATACAAATAGGCAACACTGCATAAAGTATTGGATCATTAAAATATAGATCCAGATATTGTCATCCTCTGAAAATATTTATCAAAATGCAACAGTAATGATTAGATTACATGATAATACTAATAAGATTTAAAAAAGTATTTGTGGGTTATAATGGGAAACTAAAAGAATAAAAGTAAATGTGAAGTTTAGCACCTTTGCTGCTCATCCTTTGAAATTATAATTTCTTTATTTTTCATTTTAAATTTGTGGGAAAATTAAATGGACTATGCATGCACCAATGTTGTCATTCTCTGCAGTTTTATTTCCATTTTCAAATGGTGGATGCTATGTTATGATCGGATAAAAATTAGAATTTTTATTCATTTTTTCATTAATAAGTCCCTTTTTTTATTTTTTGTTCAATTTATTAGATTGTACAGAGAAAATAAAGGCATACAATTTTGATAAGGAAAATATAACAAAGAAGTGGATTCAACATGTGTCGAAGACTTTGACATTTCAAGGCCTTCATCCCAAAAAGAAATGAAATAAACATAAGTACAGTATTCAATTTTAGATTTTCTTATTATTTGATTATTATTATTTTAGATTTTTTTATTATTTGATAAATGTAATAAATATAATTTATTAGGGTGTCTGTTTATACTAGCATGTCTGTGTTTTTATAATGAAAGTAGTGATTTTGGTAGCATTTTTAAAATTAGGTGATTAAGTACAATGTAATTTTGGGGCTCTGATCTAAGTTCGAGGCAACCTTATTTTATAGACATAATGATTCTCACAAGGTTTAATAATTTATTAGCATTGTCTGTACTTGTATTAGTCTATCTGAATTTGTACTAGCATGTTTGTGTTTGTATAACAAAAATAATAATTTTGATTGCATAGGCTATTACAGAGCAGTGCGATGTAAAATTTAAGGCTGATTATCAGATGCAGAGAAAGGTTACAGTTGATGTAGAAATCATAACATTTATTGGGTATAATACTATGTGACAATATACATTCTTAAAACTAATAGAGATTTCAAGAGGTGACTGTGTGGTGATAGCCACAATAGTTATGTATTCCACATGGAATTGTATGCAGGCAAAGAATCAAATCCAGGTTTTTGCCTATTGCCTTGATAATCATGCTGTAGAATCAGTAGTTTTGCCTCATCTTGCATCACATTATTTTCAAGTCTACATTTAGCTAATGAGTTATATGTAAATAAATTAATCTTTGTGGGACAATAAGTATATTAACATAGCATTATGGGTATGCACAAAAAATATAAAATAAAAAGAGAAGATTCATTTATCATTGATAAAGACAGTGGCCTTCAAAATTTCTAGTTTGTATGGACACAAAGCCAATTGCTATGATTATAAATGCATAACCATCCCTGGAAATCATTTATTTTATTTTTTTATTAAGAAGAAGACTTTTTTCTTAGAGAAGTCTTGCAATTTTTTAACTTCTGGGGTACAAGAAAATATGGTGAACTATTATGGTTCTCCTTTTTGTAAGATCTGAAGCTATGGATTATCTCATATAAAAAGTATTATATATGTTTTGAATCAGAATTTTGTGAGGAATACAATAAAATTATCAATGAAAATGTAATTTTAAAACTTAGTTATGATAAATTAGAAGTGTGAATAAAGAATAAAGTAACAATGTTTTAGGATACTGAAATTTCTTTTTTCTTCGTTTTTTTAATGCTAATCACTATTATTTAGCCATATATTTTTTTCCTCAGTTTTTCTAGTTTTGCTCAACACTGAAGTTATTATGAAAATTGTATCTCAAATCGAATTTTTTAAAAATTCAGTATATCTTCTACAGCTTTCCTTTTTAATTTACCATTATATTTTCTTAAATTCAATGTTAACTATTTTTGTACCATATTACAAAACTCTAGATATTCAATTCTTAACAGATTATTTTTATACATTTTCATATTCTTTTTTTTTTCTTTATACATTGCCTCTTCACAGTGGAAAATTATTGGTAAATTGCTGCTTTTTTGTGCAGCCATCTTTGTTCCTGCTCTTAATAGAGCTTCAGTTACTTAAATCTGAACTAACTTCAAAATCTGTAAGTATTTTAAAATGATTTGCAAGTTTTAAATTCGTTGGAATAATTTTGAAGGTTAAAAGTATTCACTGTAAATATTATTTTTCTTAATAAATTTTATCTTTCTAATTTTGCATTAACCTGTATCTCACAATTCAATAATCAATGATCTCTTCCTATGTTCAATCTGTTAAGAACATTATAACCTTTGAAATAGATATTTTTTAATCAAAATATAATCCAATTCTGCTAGACCCACATTAGCATATTCATTTCCATTTAATATTTTTTCAAAGAAAGAATTTATTGTGTACAGTTTTTCTTTTTCTGTAAACTCCACAAGTTTATTGTAACTAAATTTACTTACAGCATTTCTATCTTTTAATAGATTACCATTTCCAGTATTAAAATATCTTATGATAATTTTTAATTGTTGATTGCATATGCCTTAAAAATGTTGTCTTCAGTCAAAAATCTATAGCCAGCTAACAAAAAAGCTTCAACCATAGTGTATGCTGTTTTACTAATTATATTTATACTGTATGTAAATATATTATTGAATATAAAAATATAATCAATATTATAGACAACTTTATTTTAAATAATAAATAATAAATTTATATATATCAATTTATATATTTTATATAAATTTATATACCTAATGGTTTTTATTTAATATCATCGTATGATATATATATATAAACAGATAAAGCATGTGGATGCTCTTCTAGAACTCAGAACAAAAGAGCACAAAAGCCACATGTACATGTGACAAATTATATAGACATTTTAAAGTTAGGAAATATTAATAGTAAAATCATAGCAAATGGACACATAGAAATAAAGGTTATATCATTATTAGGAGGTGGATAAAATATGGATGATTGGTTAAGTGACCAAATAATTTGTGCCTGGCCATATGGAATGCCTGAGAAAACAACAGTTATCCACAGTTGTATTCTTATTATGAACTGCAATGGTACTGCTTGCAGATAAGAAAAGCATTTTATGCCTACTACATAAAGAACATCCTGGTATTGTCAAGATAAAGGGATTAGTGTGTACCTATGCTTTCTGCCCAGATTTGAATGAAAACATTGAGAAAACTGTGAAAATTGTTCAAGTGTGTCTAAGCACAGCAAATTTACTGGCTAAGAAATTTAAATCCTGGCCTGAAGCTGTGGAGGCTTGGCAGTAAGTTTATTTAGAACATGCAGAACCATTTCATGGGAAAATATTCTTTGTAACTGAAGATGTATATCCAAAATGGGTCGAATATCATGTAGTAAAAGACACAAGTATATAAAAGTGTGATAAAAGTTTGGAACAAACTCTTTGCAACAAATAGTTATCTAGAGATTATAGAAATGGATAATGGAGCTGGGTTCAGCTTTGAGGAATTCAAAGATTTTCTTACTCCCAAAGGAGATGCAGAATGTATTAACATCAGCTTATCACCTGCAATCTAATGGTATAGAGCAGGGGTGGCCAACTTTTGTGTTCGAAAGATCTACTTTTTATTTTTAAAATGTGCTGTGAACGACTTGTTGTCATAGGCGATCGACTTGTCATAGGTGTAGTCTAAGTGGAGGGAGATGTAAAATACATACTATTTTTATATATCTACCTAGTAAAAAATAATTATTTATGGGCCAAAAAAACTTATTGAGGAATTATTAACAATATTTATTAATTCAAATTAGCTACATTAAATCAAAATTAAAAAATATTATTTTCAATAATGATAAGGCTAAGTGGACTTCACCTATCTAGAATTGAAAAAAAATTTAGAACAAACACAAAAATAACAAAAAAAACTTGAAAATCTTGATTAATTTGTTTCACTCATTACCTGACAGCTCTTGCCAGATTGGCCTCGCGATCAACCAAAAATGGTTTTGGGATCAGCCGGTGGATCATGATCAACTTGTTGGACACCCCTGGTATAGAGGATAAGGCAGTCCAACAGCTGAAAATTGCAATTTACAAGAAGGAATATGCTGACATACATAAAACAATTGCCACTGTGATGTTTTATCAACATTTTACACCCAGCATGGTAACAAAAAAGTCTCCCACAGAATTTTTATTAAAATAATGTGTGATAACACATTTGTCTACATTAGTTCCAAAAAATAGAAAGAAAATGTCTATTTGTAGAACATTAAATTTACCATTAATGAAAATGCATGAATTAAAGATATATTAAATAGAAAATGGCGACCAGGAATAATTATAAAAACATTATCTCCATAATTACATGGAAAAAAATTTTACACAGCAGAATTTTGACATCATTTAAATCACAAGAATAAAGAATAAAAACATTAGAAGATGTAATGATTATTCAGAACTCAGAGACAGGAAATACAACTAGTATTTCTGATAAAACAATTAAAAACACCAGCTAGCTCTCCAATTCAAAAAGAACCTATAGAATTAAGTAATAAATAAGAGGGAAAGATTATAGAGCTGGAAAAAGAAGATAGATCCTCAACAAGTTTTACCAGAATCCAGAAGAGACAAAGTTGTAAGACTATTTTGTAAATAAAACAGATTGTATTATATATAAAGCAAAACTGTAAGAGTAATATGAATAAGATTCTGCATATTTCTGGAGTAGAGGAAATAATTCTGTGTCTGTATATTGATTTTGCAGAGTTAGAAGAAAAGGAGATGAGACAGTTGATTTTAAAAGATGCATACACTTTAGTACAAAAGTTTAAATATTGGAAATACAAGTGGAGTGACTTTCATTATAAATAAAATGTGAAAAACAACCTTGTGGTAATTGATAGTGAAGCAAATAGAGTGTCAAGGTTAGTTATTTAATTTAATGGAAGATATCGAATACAGATAATTCAAGTTTATATCCTAACAAGTAAGTACTCAACATAATGAAGAAGTAGAGGATTTTTATATGAATCCAGATTAATATATCCATGGCTAACCAGTCAATTGGCAGCTGGATGATTTTTGATGTTAAATAAGAAACAACATCAAAGTGTGATAATAAATTCCAAGGTTTATTTTACTCTGAATAATGATAATACTATTAGTAAATTAGCTATTTGCTAATTGAGAATAGGAGCGCTTAAATTACTTTGCAGTTCCTATGTTTGTAAAGATTTAATTTATATAAATGTCTTTTTAATTCTGTAATTTTGTAAGCACCTTATTGCTCATACACACATTTCTGAGATAATAGAATTAGATTTCTGACTAAAGCTCTTCTTTACTAATTTCTAAAACAACAGAACTGTCCACACCACATATTTTAAACTCAGTACTTAGGTGGTGTGTCTGCTATCTTTTTGCACTATTTATTTTTTCTCCATTTATTCTTTTTCAGCTTTTCTAATTTGCATAAACTAAAACTTTTATTAAGGTGCAAATTAGTCTGGGGTTTCTTACAGTTACTGAATTCTTTTTTTTCTGCACATTATTTCTTTTGTAAAGTATTTTAGCAAAATCAATATTTCTAAATATGTACATTCTCCATTCAATCTCAAACAACCGATACACATGAACACACACATAAAAATAAGATAAATGATCTCCAATATATGTATTTTATGCAGAATCAAAACTCATCAGTTGGACCAGATCATATTTCTCTCATACACATATATAGTCAGTGCTTGACTTATATTAAGATAGCAATTCCTTAAACTTTAATGGAGATGCTTCGATCTTTTCACCCTTCCAACAATTCAACCATCTCTTTCATTAAAAAAAACCAATGATGGAATGCTCAAAGTTCTTGGTGGATATTGTAGTCTTACTTATGAAGACATATGAAAATATAGAATGAAAATCCCAAGTTCAAATCCCTCTATTTACTATAGAAAACATTTAGTATAGTGAATATATATATATATATATATATATATATATATTCACTATATATAAATATATAAATAAAGAACTATATATATATATATATATATATATATATATATGAGTTCTTTATTTTAATTTAATGACAACTATCAATGCAAACATGCAGAAAATTAGTTTGTTGTTAATGAAAGGTACTGAAAGGGGTTGCTATAATTATTCTTTGAGGTCCTAAAAGAAAGTTGTTACTCATATGGTAAATAAACATAGATGCACTGTTCTCTTTTTTACATCATCCAGCAAGGTAAAATTATTAATTTTTTAATCTGAGTTTAAGAACATTGAACACCATGGGTTTTTTTTCTCAGTTGCTTAGTAGTTCTTAACTAAAACATCGATTGAGTTTTCTTAAAGGAAAATGAATGTGTGTAAATGATTACTATAAATAGTAATAATCATGTCATTAAATAATAACCCTATTTCCATATTATAAAGTTAGTAATTGAAGGCTGAGACTTCTAAGAATTTTCTGATCTCAGACATAGGCTACTATTTGATGATAATTTTTTATTTAGCTATCTATAACAGTAGAGCATTTTCAAGTGAAGGAGTATTGTACAAATTGGGGGAGGGGGGGACTTCTCACATTAAATGAAACATGGTTAGACTTTATGCAGTTAGAAAAAAAGATGAAAAGACAATTAACTTGTGAAGTGGAAATATACTTTACCACAAAGATGCAAATATTATGAAACAATATAGAATTGGGTTTACTATAAATAAAAAGATAAAAATAACATTGTGAGACTTGATGGGATATCATACAGAGCCACAATATTCATTATTCAATTTAATAAAGACAGCAAATAATCAGGTTTAGGCTCCAATAAGCACTCATTATAAAAATAGGAAGTAGAAAACAACGTAGTAAAATTATCTTCAAAGACATCAGTGCTAGAATTGGAAAATGATTAAAAGATGAAAATGATGTGGGTACATTTAATATAATATCAAAAATAAAAAAGAACACAGATTTGCAAAATTATCATAAAAACGGTGTGTATTATGAATTCTTTTTTTTTTAAAGAGCTAAATACAAATAGCTATGGAGCATCTAAATATGGGTATGGAATGATTGGATTATATTTCTACTAATGGATAATTTGTATTTCAAGATTGTAATCATCTTAATAGATTCAATGGAAATAATGCTCTTTGATTAATGAGATGAAGGTACGTGATAATGCAAAACTTGAGAGAGAAAACCTTTTAAGAAAGATAGTGTTACCAGTTGATATTCCTAACCTTCAAAAATAATCTAATGAATTTAAATTATAACTTCTTAATCATTTCAAAATATTAACAACCTTTAAAGATGGTTTAAATTTGTGAGATTAAGATAATTAATATTCTATTAAAAACTGGTTCAAAAAAGCAACCATTTATCAGTAAATTTTCAACTGAGAGAAGATAATGTATAAGAAACTGTATGAAATTATTTTAAAATGATCTACAAAAAAGAAATGAATATGTATAATTCTATAAAGTATTATCAAAAGAGTTATTAATCATATAAGAAGCTATATCTGAGAATGAATAAAGAAAGCTATAGAAAAAATCAGGTCTCGTAAATATAAAATGACATCTTGGCAGATAGAATTATTACTAAAAAGAGGGATGAGGTCATAAAATGTGTGGAAGAATTCTATAAAACATTATAAAATATTAAAGAAAAAAGAAGCAAAGTATACTTTCTAAATTGTCAAGCATTTTAAAAAGGAAGAAATGAAACATGCAGCTAAAACTATAAAAAAAAAAAAGGAAAAGCTCCAAAAAATAATAGATTTATTATTGATAATTGCTGGCAAAATTATATACCAAATATTTAAATAAAGATACATCAGATGACTGGAAGAAAGCAGTAGTAATATTAGTATCTAAAAAAAGACATTAAAAATATAGTCCCATTAATCTCACATTATTACTAGAATAATCCCAATTCATTTACAGCAAATAGCAAAAGAAGAAGCTGGATTTTAAAATGTTAGTGCAGTAAATCATATCCAAATAGTGAGGTAAATTATAGAAATAACCAATGAGTATGGGTTATGAAAAGGCATTTCATTCTATACACGTTTCCATAGTGATTAAAATACTTCGATTATCAAGATATATACCCAAAATACTGTCATATTCTGAACAATATCTATCATAATGCAGTAGCAGTAATTATTATGATTAAAAGATTAACATTGATAAGGATGTATGATGAATAATTTCATATCTCTAAAAGGTTTTATAGCAGTTTTACCAGAAATACTTTGTAAGCTAAAATGGCGACTAAGAAAATAAAAATAAATTAGTCATTAGATTTTTCAGGTCATGAGATTATTTTACAAATAATGCGTCAAAGCTTCAGAAGATAATAGCGTTACCAAGAATAAAAGCAAGAAAGTACAACTAAAAATAAATGTTAAAAAGAGTCAGAGCTTTTCACATAAAAAGAAAATAAAGATTGTAATGATAAATTTAAAAAAAATCACCAATTATTTATATTATTTAGATTATTAATAAAGATGAAAACGCATTGGTTGAAATAGTGCTCTTGGTAGAAATAACTTAATATTTAAAAAAAATACATTTAAGTATTTGAAAAAGCTTTTTAATAAATGAATTTTTATCTGTTTATACTACTGGATTTAAAAATTGGACACTTAAACAGAAAAGCAATAAAGAGACTTCAAACCATTCAATGAATTGAGAAAAGATGTTTATTGGGAAGATTGAGAGCAAAATACAATAGAAAGAAAATAGCTATCTTTATCATCATTGAAAGAATTGAAATGAAGCTGGGCTGGACATATTACCAAAAGAGATGATAATAGATATCAGTGGAATTTTATACTGATCCCAAGAGACTGTAAAAGACCTAGAAAAAGACTATATGAGAGATGGATGCTTAAAATAAGAAAGTTTGCTGATGCAAAAAAAAGTTATTGATAAGATTATTCTACAGTGGACTGATAGTGATTAAAAGTGATGATTATAACTAATGAAATTACCAACAAATTCTAATTTTGATGTTGATGTAAGAGGATTTTAATGGGTTAGTAAAGCAATAATTTAAAATTACCGTGAGAGAGTTTAATTCTAGAATTGAAAAATTATTCAAAGATGAAAATGAATTGTGTAAATATCATTATTTAGTCAGAAAAGAGAGAGAACATGAATTAATCCATAATGTACATACGATTTTTTATTTGTATTTTTATATTGGACTATTTACATCATCTAATATGTATATTGAATGTCTTTAGAAAAATTTAACTTTATTTAAATATTCCAAATACATAGCACATCAAACAGATTAGTATATGCACAATGCTTGGAGAAGTATTATCTCCCCTCTTTCTTCAGATGTGGCTGGCCTGACCAGTGACAGTACTAGAATGGGATTCAAACCTGGACCCTTAGAATCTTGAATATTGAATTTTTAAGGTAATGCTCTAACCAACTGAGACATCCTGCCAAAGGCAACAGTCTGTAGTAATTTTATGTACTTATCTGTGAGGTTCCTCATGATTTCTCCACATTTTTCTAAGAGCAATCTACAGACTGTTGCCTTTGGCAGAATGGCTCAGTTATCTTAAAAAATTTCAATACTCAAGAATTCAAGTGTCCCGGTTTGAATCCCATGCTAGTACTGTCACTGGTCAGGCCAGCAACACATGAAGAAGAGGGGAGAATAATAAATGTTATACATATACTAACCTGTTTGATATGCTATTACTAACAGTTGAATGTATTTGAAAAATTTAAATAAAGTTATTTTTTGCTAAAGACATTCAATACTCATATTAGTTGATGGAAATATTATAAAAATATAACTAAAACACTATCATCACAAACCTTCAGGAAAACACTAGTTTTTTAATTTCTATGAAAATTCCAATGGGGGGGGGGGGGGCTTTTTGGAGATTTAAAATTTAATGTTCAATTATTAATCTTTATTATTATTTGTCATAGTCAGTTTCACATTTTTTTAAAATCGTACATTACTTTCTCATTAGTTGAGTAATTGTCTCTTAAAAATAAATATTTAAATATCTTCATGGTTAAAAAATGAGTATATATATATATATATATTCGTATAAACATATATATATATATATATATTGAGTAATCAACCCCAAAAGCAGATTAATGACTTTTATAAATTTCTTAGGGTACTTTTGTAGAAGTTGTACAATGAAAGTTCACAATACGTGTTTGTTTTAATTAACCATTTACAGGGCCAACAAAAACATCTTGCAAACAATATGGCTTACTATAAGCTATCGTATATAATATTGCATTTTTTAAAATATGATTCTAAAATACAAAAGAAAATACATATATAATTTATTTATTTTTACACGAATTTCTTTTGCACCTAATTTTCGGGTACAAATCAACCGTGTAAAAATAAAATATCTTGGCTAAAATAATAGTAAGAAGTAAGGGTTTATAGTTTTCTTTATTTGTTTTAATTTTCAATGGTGATTAAATATTCTGGCTATGGAATTGGTAGTAAATATTAATTCCAAACCATCTGGATCCTGATCATATTTTAAATTGCATCTGGCTTAGATTTGGATTCCCAAACTTAAATATGTGAAATAGATGCATGAATCACTATAATGCAAGATGAAATAGATTAAAAACAAGGCAAAACTCTCCATACAGTAGTGCCACCCTGTGTCAACCAGAGTAATCAATGGATAAGAGATGGTGATCATGTGATGAAATAGATTACTGATTAATAGTATTAATCCTTATATATATATATATATTATAATGGTTGGGAAATGGGTGAAAAATATCCAGTCTTACCGTATCTGCACTATGAGGGCGCCACTAGGCCATTTGAACCTAGAAAATTTATATAGTAGGCAGATACGTAAGTTAAGAAGTAAAAAATTTTCTATATATTTTATTCTGACCATTAGCCCAATGTCACCAGCTCAGTGGAACAGCAGAGATTTATATTTTATAAATTCTTATCTAAAAATATTTCAATATTAAAAAAGAATAAAATAGGCCACTGCCAGTAATTATACACACAAACATTTATTAACGCACATATAAATTCTGAATCATTTTTAGCATTACTTTTACTTTATAATTTAACTTGATTTTAGAATTTAACTTTTATAAGTTCGCACAGATGAGTTGAATATTTTATTAAAGTGTCAAGTATGAATAGACTACATAGATTGCATTTGAAAAGAAAATATTCTATCCCTGATTTAACCTTAGGCCAAAAGTTCGCAGTCAAAACCATCGCCAATCTATCTGATATATCGATGTATTCAATGTAGCATGAATATGACAGCACAAAATATCATACTGTCAGGAATGTACATCTGAACAGCATGGTTAAAAGACATTGACTCTCATCGAGACAGGAATATTACATCTGTCTGACGGGAAGAGCAATAAAAAAAACTCCATAGGAAGGGACTGCGGTCCTTTTTGCTAACTTACGATCCTATTCCATAGGCAAAAATGGGGTGTGCAGCTTATGATACGATCCTGCAAGTAGCAAATCTCATACTACATCTACTAATTACACGAATATATACAATCCATTGACCCAGTTTAACTACGAAACAAATAACCTAAGATTACCCTCCCTTAAACTAACATATATAATTTTACAAATCTATGCACACATTCATGCCCGACTTAAATTTAGCATTTATTACAAGTTGCTTAATAATAATAAAAAAATCATAATTAAACTTAAAAGAACCAAAAAAATTAAATGGAAATGATTTTTAAAAAAAATACATCAAATAACATTATTAATATTAATTTACATTGGTCAGATAGAATTCTATTTGTATTATTTACTGAAAGGTTTTGAATTTAGAGTTATTGTTTTGAAAATGTTCATAAAGTTCTTACAGTTTTTCAAAAGTTCATCTTTATCTGTTGCTTGCCATTTGGGATCCAGCATTAATTTCCCCGATGTCCTGTGGTCCGCAATATAGAAAACGATTGGTCATTTCTCTTTCTTTCCTTTTTTTTAGCAAAACTGAAGGGATTGAAGAGTCCATCTTTTCAATCCCTTCTCCTTCAACTCCGCACTAACACATATCACCACTGCTATCACACATCTCCCCTTCATTAATTTTCACTCACTTTTTATGGTAGACTTTTGGATCCATAGGACATTACATCACGATGATTGTGATGGTCTTTTCGTTGAGATCCAATTCCCCGATGGATTTCTTTCATTGGCCATTCTGTTCCTATTGTTTTTCCTCTCCTATCTGACCTTTGCTTATGCATTTTGAAATGCCCAAAGGCTAGTTTACTTTTACTAATTAAAATAATCATTTCCATTTTATACAATAGAATTAATTAAATTATTTTGCCAACTTAAAGATATATTTTTATCTCTAAATCTTTTTAAGTTTTTGCTTTTAAAATACTTTTTCTCTTTTTAATAAAGTTTTATTTTAATATTTTTTTTCATCTGTGTGATTTTATATATATACGAGTTTAAGATAGAATTAATTTTTAATTTTTATATCTTAAAATAAAGAAGTATTTAAATGCGAACTTTTCAATGTTTCAATTTTTAAAAAAATAATGTAATGGTGTATGTTCCCATTACATATCAGTAAACTTGCTTTAAAAAAAAATAAACAAAAAAAAATATTTTACTTAGGGTTAGTGATTACGGTACACGATTAATGAAGACATTTATAAAAACATTCGATTAGTAATTTTTACAAAAAGACTATATACAAAAAAAATGTTTACTATCGTTTTCCTAAGGACATCTACATTTATGCTTCCTCCCCCCAAGAATTCTATTTTCTTTCTATTTCCTTTCTAACTAATGGCATGACAAGCAAATTATTTATTTAAGGAGGTTGCATTGAAGTAAATATGTTTTAAAGGATAGTGGGTTTATACATGTATATTTGCAGCACAATTGTATATACCACCAACTTATTTATGACTGATTGAAATGCTTAAATAGGGTTACTATGAAGAAAATTCCCAAAAAGTACTCATCGTAAGGTACCACATTTACAATCATAAACTTACGTGGCTGTGCGCGCCTATACACATTAAAAAAAAATGAAACATATTAATTGCAAACTTTTGACTTTTTTTTTAAAAATTAGTATTAAAATTATTAATATATTTTCTTCCACATTTTTAATATATGTGCTATTTCTTTCTGGTAGAGGTTTTATAAGATTTAACGTATATGGTAGATAAAACATGTCATTAAAAAAATATTTGCTCAGGATATTCGTGGTTTATTAAACATCATGCCATGTTGGGAGTCCAATTATAATGGTCTGAAAAAGGGAATCTTACCGTATCTGCACTACGAGGGCACCACTAGGCCATTTGAACCTAGAAAATTTATATAGTAGGCAGATATGTAAGTTAAGAAAAAAAATTTTTGTATATATTTTATTCCAACCGTTAGCCCAATGTCACTAGCTCAGTGGAATAGCAGAGATTTATATTTTATAAAATCTTATCTAAGAATATTTCAGTATTAAAAAAGAATAAAATAAGCCACTGCCAGTAATTATACACATAAACATTTACTAACGCACATATAAATCTTGAATCATTTTTAGCATTACTTTTACTTTATAATCTAACTTGATTTTAGAATTTAATTTACGTTTTAACTTTTATAAGTTCGCACAGGTGAGTTGAATATTTTATTAAAGTGTCAAGTATGAATAGACTACATAGATCACATTTGAAAAGAAAATATTCTATCCCTTATTTAACCTTAGGCCAAAAGTTCGCAGTCAAAACCAACGCCAATCTATCTGATATATCGATGTATTCAATGTAGCATGAATACGACAGCACAAAATATCATACTGTCAGGAATGTACATCTGAACAGCATGGTTAAAAGACATTGACTCTCGTCAAGACAGGAATAATACATGTCTGACGGGAAGAGCAATAAAAAAAACCTCCATAGGAAGGGACTGTGATCCTTTTTACCAACTTACGATCCCATTCCATAGGCAAAAAGGGGGTGTGCGGTGTATGATACGATCCTGATAGTAGCAAATCTCATACTACATCTACTAATTACACAAATATATCCAATCCATTGACCCAATTTAACTATGAAACAAATAACCTAAGATTACCCTCCCTTAAACTAACATATATAATTTTACAAATCTATGCAGACATTCACACCCGACTTAAATTTAGCATTTATTCAAGTTACTTAATAAAAAAAAAAATCATAATTAAACTTAAAAGAACAAAAAAAATTAAATGGAAATGATTTTTAAAAAAAATACATCAAATAACATTATTAATAATAATTTACATTGGTCAGATAGAATTCTATTTGTATTATTTACTGAATGGTTTAGAATTTAGAGTTATTGTTTTGAAAATGTTCATAAAGTTCTTACGGTTTTTCAAAAGTTCATCTTTATCCATTGCTTGCCATTTGGGATCCAGCGTTAATTCCCCCGATGTCCTGTGGTCTGCAATATAAAAAATGATTGGTCATTTCTCTTTCTTTCCTTTTTTTTAGCAAAACTGAAGGGATTGAAGAGTGCATCTGTTCAATCCCTTTTCCTTCAACTCCGCACTAACACATATCACCACTGCTATCACACATCTCCCCTTAATTAATTTTCACTCACTTTTTATGGTAGACTTTTGGATCCAGAGACATTACATCACAATGATGGTGATGGTCTTTTCATTGAGGTCCAATTCCCCGATGGATTTTTTTCATTGGCCATTCTGTTCCTATTGTTTTTCCTCTCCTATCTGACCTTTGCTTATGCATTTTTAAATGCCCAAGGGCTAGTTTACTTTTACTAATTAAAATAATCATTTCCATTTTATACAATAGAATTAATTAAATTATTTTGCAAACTTAGAGATATATTTTTATCTCTAAATCTTTTTAAGTTTTTGCTTTTAAAATACTTTTTCTCTTTTTAATAAAGTTTTATTTTAATAATTTTTTTTATCTGTGCAATTTTGTATATATACAAGTTTAAGATAGAATTAATTTTCAATTTTTATGTCTTAAAAAAAAGAAGTTTTTAAATGCGAACTTTTCAATGTCTCAATTTTTAAAAAAATAATGTAACGGCGTATGTGCCCGTTACAATATATATCATTCACACACACACATTTATTTTGCTTTATCAGGCAACTGAGAAGACCATGGTGTTTCTTGATCTTAAACTCAGAAGTAAAGTGCCAATAAACTCACCATGCTGGCTAATGCATGTTGGCAACTAGTCCATCCATGTTCATAAACTATAAGAATAATCATATAGTTTTAATAGCTGCAATGACAAGAAAATATGGAGTGGACATTAGAAATTTGCCCTGGTCAGTTTCTTTAAGGCCTCCAACAGAAATCAAAGTGTCTCCTTTCAATTAACAGCAAACTAGGGTGTAGGATAGGGTAACTCCATATTGCCAAAACTTTTTACAGCAGTGCTGCAAGGAATATTTTGTGGATTAAAATAGGAAGCTAAAGGAGTAAAAGTAAATGGACATTATTTGTCATTTAGATTTGCAGATGGTGTAGTTGTTTTTGCAAATAATGTTTTAGAGCTTCAGGAAATGTTGCAAGAGTTATCAGATTAAAGTAAGAAAGTAGGACTAAAGATAAATGTTAAAAAGAGTAAAATAATGTTCAATGTATTTTCTCAAAAAATGAAAATAAAAAAAGATTATGGTGAGTTAGAAAAAGTTAACAACAACAAAAATACCTTGGTCAGATTATTACTACAGATGGAAACATAATGGATGAAATTAATCATAGAATTAAACTTAGCTGTTGTGCTTTTAATGGAAATAACTTAATATTCAAAGGAAATATACCTATAAGTTTGAAAAGAAAGGTTTTTAATAAATGTGTTTTACCAGTTCTTATTTATGGATTGAAGACTTGGACATTTAATAGAAGAGCAATACAGAGACTTCAGATCACTCAAAGAAGTATGGAGAGATGCATGTTAGGAGTAACAATAAGAAACAAAAATGCAATATATGGGTAAAAGAATAAACAGGTGTTACTGACATCATTGGGTGAATAAATAATGGAATTGGGCTGGACATATTTCTAGAAAAAATGAGAATAGATGTACAGTTGAAATCTTAAACTGGATTCCAAGAGATTGTAAAAAACCCATGAAGAGATTACATGTGAGATGGGTGAATAAAATAAGAAAATGTGCAAGAGTGATGTGGAAAAGAAAAGCTAAAGATTGAAGTAAGATAAATTGAACTTAAAGAAGTCTTCATCTTGCAGCAAATTGATAATGGTTGACAATGATGATGATAATGATATATATATATATATATATATATATATCATTATCATCATCATATATCATCATATATATATATATATATATATATATATATATATATATGAACTAGTTTTCACCATAGGTTATATATTGTAGCAAATTAATAAATTATTATGAATGTGTAAGATTCCTTTTTTTCGCAAAGTATTATTATATCATTTTTTTCAAAAAAGCACATGTCATGTTTTACAAATGTCACTGAGCAATATTATTACGGTTTACATATACAGTTAAAGTATTAAAACTTAAAACCTATTTTTTGTCTTTCCATATTGATTATTTAGAATTTAGTCCTACATAAAAATATTTAGATATTTTGGAATTTAGGATTACTTATTTTAATAGAAAGTGATTTGAACTCAGATTTTCAAATACCCTATACCTATCTACTCCATCTTATACAACTGATACACATGACAACATACGTAGATGTAGGGTGTTTAAAAGTCTGAGTTTAAATCTCTTTTAATTTGACAATATACTTGTATTTAAATATTACTTACTTTCCATGTTTGAGTACTTGAGTATGCTTTGCAAGACTGAAAGTACAGTTTGTGTTATTTCTACTTATGTAACAACAATTTTTAATTTTATATTAATATAAAAAAACTTCTTATTAGATTTGTAAAACATGACAAGTGCTTTTTTGAAAAAAATGGTATAATAATACTTTGAAGTAATTATTATATAAAGGTAAAACATCATTAATATAAAATATCTGTTTTCAAAATATTTTTTGATTTGTAGATTTTTTGAATTTCAAAAATAGATCTTGAGTTCCTTATTAAAAATATTGTAAATATGTGGACATACTAATTTATTTATTGTAAAAAGTTTAAAAAATCATCTTTGACATTTGTTTTGGATAACAGAAGTTTTTGAATAATAGACACATTTTGTCGGTATAAATGTATTAGAAGCAATTAATGAAACATCAAAGTAAATGGTTTGTTTATTGTAATATTTTTATTAAATACCTCATTTAGATATTATTTCTTTATTTATAAATTGTAACCTTACAGCATCACTGTAAATTAACCATTAAAAATATAAAGCTGTAAAAATTTTATTGGCTTTAATTTTTATAGTTAAGCAAGTATATTTGTCACTGCCAGTGGTTGTATAGCATAGAATATAGTCAATATTATGTTTGATAGTCTCATACATGAGAAAATAAAATTTTATAAGGCATTTTTGAATGGCTTTCCAAGCAGATTTTATTATTGATGCTTGGACAAAATATATACATATATATTTTGTCATTATTCTTATTAAGGAATAAAAAAAACAAATAGTATAAACAGGTAGAAGTGCTCAACCACATAAAGCATTTAATTTCAATACAGAAATGAAGAATAGAATTATAATTTCAACATTACCACAATAAAATATTGAGGTAAAGGAATTATATTTCGATTTACATTTTTAAACAGTTTTTACATTTTTTTTATTTTGGGTGTGTGGGTGTGTGTGTGTGGAAGCTTACATGTTTAGATTTTTATTTAGCAAAAATTGATTTAATGCTAAAAGATTTATCAAAACCATCAATTATTAATTAACAGACCAATTTAAAATTAATTGAAATAAATGGCTAAGAAGTTTATAGTTTTATGATTTATTTATTTTAAATAAATGTAATATTATTTCAAAACCCAGAAATAAAAGTGAAGTGATTGGAAAAGTCTAAAACTATTACTTTCTTTTTCTTTATTTTTAAATGTCATTTATAAAGTTTTTACCATGCAGATTCAAAAATCTTAGTGTCTATCATTTTGCCCAGCAGTAACTATGATGATCTCTTCCAACATTTTCCAAACAAACCAAGAAATAGCAGTGCATGATGGAAAATATTCTATAATGCAGACATCATGTAATAACTTGTCTAAAAGCTAAGGTTTGGAAAATCCAGACAGTCTGCACAAATTTTTATTGCATTCAGAACCTAAACAAGTTCAAATTTTTAATTAGCCACTTTGGTTGCCATTTATATAATGATTGGCTAAGCTAAACAGGCAGGTATTTGTGTTTTCTAGACAAAATGACTTCTAGAATGATGAGAAGAACAACAAATAAACCAGAAACCATCATTGACAAATTAATTAATTCTTTATTTCAAGAAATCTCATTTATTACAGTCAACTGTTAGGGAGAAAATGGATAAATTGAATTATGGAATGCTGTCTCACAACTTCGACAAAATTAAAACAGGCAAAACTCTCCATACAGTAGTGCCACTCTGTGCAAGCCAGAGTAATCAATTGATGCCAGAAGGCTTCTGCATAAACTCCCTATCTAGTACGTACTCATCCAATATCTTCAGACTAGTTTCTGGCTTGTGGCCTTTGTCAGTGAGGAGCCTTGGATCTGAGAGCACTGTTTAGTGCTTAACTTCAACAACAGTTGCTAGACTTCTTATTAAATAGCTAATATAATTGAAAAATTATATTTATTAAATTCAAATAAGTTTCTGATGTTTATTTTCAAAATAATGTAAAATAATTGTTTTCTTTTTACTTCAAGAAAATGTGAATATTTAGTCTCAATAATGCAAATTTATCTTGCCTTTAATTATATAAAAAAAAATATTTAAACAATAATTTTTTAGTTCAAATAAGCCTCCACAAACTTGTCACTTAGAGAAATGAACTTTGATTCAAAAAGTAATGAAAATTGCTATGCTACGGACAGTGAACCATTTGCTTTATTAGAGATATAAAAAGAGTTACTGGCATAATGGATTAAAGATCTATAAATAGATAGATTAATTATTTATCTTGAAGTAATAATGCTAATCCTTTGAATAAAATTATAACATCTGTTCAAATGAATTAAATAGCTGCATGTAACAATATTATGAATTTCTATCCAGTACTTAAAGAAGTGCATTATGGGTTACCAATGTCAAATATTTAAATATCTTTCAATGAATAATGGATTATGAAGATAAATATTTAAATGTCATGCCTGAATTGTGGATTATCAAAGCAAATATTAAATATGATAAACATTCAAGTGATAAGCAATCTTAAAATGGATTAATGTCTTGAATGTACTTACCTTGAATCAACAAGTATAAAAAATAGAATTTATTAATCTTTATGTGTCCAGAAAGAATTATATTACAAAAATAGAATTAATTGTGCAATAAATTGAAGGATTATTTAATGCACATCCTCATAATTGTGTTTTTTTAGTTAGTTAATATTATAGTTGTTATTAATATAATAAAGTATTAGATATTACTATGCTCATGTAAAGGTAATATTTTATTTAATATTATTGTTGATATTTAATGAGATTAAATGAGATTTATCCTTAGGCTTAGATTAGATAAATTTAAATAAATATTAAACTTATATAAAACTGTGCCATATTGCAATTATTCTGTTTATGGGTTCTTAAATTTCAATCTCATAGTTAAATGGAGTTAATTATCCTTATTTAGGTGAGTAGATCCATGAGGAATGTTTTATGCATCACTTCTATGTTTTAGTACTTATTTTTCATTATTGTATAGTATGTAACAAGCCATCCTAATTATCTAGCTATATTTTGTTAGATTTAAGACTGCAAATTAATCCAGTAAAAGATATTGAGGTAAAATAAATATGCCCAAAGTAGTAAATGTATGCTATGCAATAATTACACTTGCTTCTCTTAAAAGACTGAAAAACTTCTCCAGCATCATTAAGTGAGGTTGATTAATAATTGATTAGTTAATGAAACTAACTAATTAAGAACTACATATAGATTTATCATTGATCATTATGATGATGATTATTATCCTCCAGTATTTGAGTTGAGGATTTTTATTTTTATAAAATAATAATCAACCTATTCCTATTTAATGATAGAGTCTTCACGACGCTATCTGATAACACACTTTTCATATCCCAGGTTCAAATTAAATTTAAAAAACAAACAGTAATATTTATTAGACATTTTATATAATTTTCTTATTGTTATTATTAGTTTTTATCATTTATTTTATATTATGAAATAAAGTAATTGTTAATTTTTAATATTTTTCTTTCGTCATTATTAAAGAAACGTCGTCACAGCATATTCACGATATAAAAAGGTCATAGTTGAAATATTAGATTACACACATAAAATCTATTTGAATTAATTACACCATTACTGTATTAATGTCATCTGAAATATAAAAGTATTGGGGGAAATGATGCTCATAAAATCCCTTTTACATTGTCGTATCCTAAAATGCACACACACTCTTTATATTCATGCACTTATTTTCTTACTTTATAAAATCCTGAGATAAATCATTAATCGACTTTGTATTTAAAATTGCTATCCTTAGTTTAAAACACGTATGGAGTTACTCTTAATTAGTTCTTACCGTAAGAAACAATATATTTGTAAAGATTTTTATCAATAAAATAGAATAAGACTAAGATTACATATACTATGAAATAACCCTAAGAAATTTATTTATTATTTTATTGAATGTAAATTAATTATCAAAGTATAAAATAGTTTTAGCTTATGTGGAAATATATAAAAACTTGTACGCATAGCGAATTGCAAATCAAATAAGGAATAGTCACACTTCTTCCACATTATCTACCTTAGCCGTCTCAGTCGCATCTCCACATTATCGACATAGGTCTCAACCAGCTTTCCCCTTCCTGTATGGTTTCAATATATATATATACATAAATCTACAACAGAATGGATAATATAAATAATTATCTTTTTGTATATATATATGTGTGTGTGTGTGTTTTTAAAGTGTGGAACAGATTATTTATTTACTTTTTAAATTAGCAATAATTTATTAAGATATTATAAAAGATTACTCTAACTGTTCCTGAGAATCATTAGATATTTATAATTTATCAAGATATACATTTTTATAATATTTGTTTTCTATTTTGTCAACATGAATTATTTACAGTTGCTATAAATGTTGATGTCATTCTTCCATTAAAATCCATTTTGAGTTAGTTATGGAGTTATATAATATATTCTCTTCAACATTAAGGGATAACAACGCTGCAGAATATACATATTAGCTGGAGATTCTATATTTCTCTTTATAATTATAAAAATCTTCTAAAAGTTTGTATAAGGTAATCTCAGATTACTTTCAAACTGCATAAATGTTAGATTATAAATAAAAAATTTCATGTTATATGCGGAAGATCAATACGGAGACTTCAGACCACTCAATGGTGTATGGAGAGATTATGTTTCGAGTAACAAGAAGAGATCGAAAATGACATTTATGAGTGAGAGAACAAACAGATGTTATTTATACCATTGAAAGAATTAAGAGAATGAAATAGAGTTGGGCTGGACATATTGCTAGAAGAGATGACAATAGATGGATAGTTGAAATCTTAACTAGATTCCAAAATATTATAAGAGACCTAGAAAGAGACCATATGTGAGATGGATAGGTGAAGTAAGGAAGTGTGCTGGGGTGATATGGAAAAGAGAGGCTAGAGATTGAAGAAGATGGATTGAATGTGGAGAGACCTTTGTCCTGTAATGGATCAAAAATGGTTGAAAATAATGATGAAGATAATGATGTTTTATACATTTTCCACAATATTTTTATTTATATGTCAAACACTCTCTCGTTTAAAACATTTCAGCCCTTTTATAATTTAAAGTAATTATGATAGAAGTCATACTAAATTTTAGGATTGGGGATCACTTATTGGGAAAAACTAATTCTTTAATTATTGATAAATGGTTCTCTTTGAAAATTTATTATACCTGCTAATTTTTTAATCAGTTGCCATAAAATCTTTTTCATGAATGATAGAGAAATATGTAGCATCTTATACCAATTAGAAAATATCTTAAATAGAGTTTAAATTTAAGGTTTTAATCTCTTTCTGAACAGGATCTTAAAACACTGCATTATAAATGCAGTATCAACTTTTCTCATATCTCCTATTCTTAGGATAATTGGTTTTATTAATATAACTCCAATATGTTGTTTTATTTAATCAGATAAATCCCTTTTTATCTTCCATCACTAGCTCCTATCTATTCAACTAACTTTTTCACTAAAATCCATTATATTTTATCGCCAATCTTTGCAAAAAATCTACAACAGATTTTTTGAGCAAAATCAAAATATAATAAAATAATATACACATTCTTGCATTTTAAAACTAATGATGAATTTTATAGTTATTATTTTCTTACAGTTTTGGAATGTTAATAGACTTATTGAGAATCGTAATTTATAAATGTATTATATTACTTATATAGAACAGATAAACATACATACATATACATATTTGATTAAAATTATGTATACACGTATTTTTATATTTACAAATATATATACATGTCTTTTTACTTATATATAAGTTAAAATATGTATTGAGATAAAAATATAATTTGAAAATATATTACCGTGCAAAGAATGGTGCACTTCTTCAGAGTATTAAAGTGGGACAAAATCCAATCCCTGCCTTGCATGAGAGTGGTGTAGTGAAAGTAAGTTATCAAAACTGTTTTTACATGGGTAAAAAAATTAGGTGAATTGTGAAGTATATATTTAGACTAGGGATAAAATCTAGCTTAATACATAACAAGATAAAGTTATTCATATGTTTCCATAAAGGGTTTGTATCAAAGTCATACAGCAGAAAATTTGAAACCCATCAATGAAACTATAGTGCCAACTGATGAATTATCGTTCAGCATGAAATATGCATCTTGGGAGATCATTTATCTTGTTTACATGTCTTTGATCATATTTTCCCATAAGGTATGATAAAATACAAGTTTGAAATCATATTTGAATATATATGAAGTTAAGTTTAAGTATTTATAAAAATCGTGCATTCATGAAGTTAAAACTGTAATATGTGCTATATGGTTTACTTCAATAGTGTATGAGGGGTAGTTCTGACTTCTGGGTTGATGGATAGTTGTGATATGATTAAGTTAAGGTGAAAGGTGCACTGAGATATATAATCTATTTCTTTCTTGTCTATTAATTAAATATAAATGTAATATATACATCTACGTATCTATTTCCAAATATCTCTATTTCCAAACACAAATCTAAATTTTTTTTATGTAAGGAAAAGCAATAAAGTAAAAACAGTAAAACAAGTTGTTAATTTAAAAGTGCAAGAAAAATATTTTATTATACATGAAAGTAACACAAAAAGAATAAATACTTAATAGAAAATCAAAATGTTGAAACATAACATATATAGAATACAGACGTAATGGTAAATTTGACAGGAATTATCTAATTGTTTTAAAAAAGAGATCTATATAGTACAAAAGATATCCTTCTTCATAGAATATATTCAAACTTGCAGACCATACTAAAACAGGCAAAACTCACTATACGTATTGCCACACATAGCAAGCTAGAGTAATCAATGGATGCCAGAAGGCTTGTGCATAAAATCCCCATCTAGTGCCTACTCATCCAATATCTTCAGACTAGTTTATGACTTGTGGCCTTCGTCAGTGAGGAACCTTGGATCTGAGAGCATCCATTGATTACTCTAGCTTGCTGTGTGTGGCAATACGTATAGTGTTTTGCCTGTTTTAGTAACAGCTATAAGCAAGCATAAGAAATGGTGATCATGTGATGTTTATTGCAGACCATACATTAAAATATTGTAATAACACATGCCATTATCTTTATTTTTATTTGTAAGTTAAATTTGTAACTATTTCGAATGTGAGGTTGCTAACTAATGTTTTTTAAATGTTATTTTAACTTTCCGATATTTGTTATTTTAAATATTATTAAAATGTTATTTTAACTTTCAGTATTTATTATTTTAAATATTTTAAAATTTAATAATTTTATTAAAGTTTGTAGTTCAACTATTGTTATTTTGTACAGGGAAAAGTTTGTACAATTTATGCAAAAACACAGACAATCTACTATTAATGTAATATTAACACAGAGGTTAAACCATAAAACATCACATAATCACTATTCTTTATGCTTACACAAACTGTTTACACAGAGGCAAAACTCTCCATGTAGTAGTGCCATTCTGTGCAAGCCAGAGTAATTAATGGATGCAGAAAGGTTTGTGCATAAAATCCCTATCTAGTACCTAGTCATCCAATATCCCCAGACTAGTTTCTAACTTGTGGCTTTCATCAGTGAGTGGTACTACTGTATGGAGAGTTTTGCCTCTGTGTGAACATAGAAGTTAATGATAGTAGCTGGAAGGAAAATGCATTAGATACTAAAGATTCAAGTGCATTGTTTCAAGATCCAAAACATCTGACTGATGAAAGCTGAAAACTTGAAAATAGTCTGGAATTTTGGATAGAACAATACAGGACTGGGATTTATTAAGCATTATCATCAGGCAATTATCATTACTTACTAAAAGTTACAGAAAGTAGTATACAGAAAGTGAAAAGTATGTTGCTGAAATAGCAATATGTAAAATTAGAGATGTGATATTTTATTGGTTTGTACTAAATCCTAGTCACCGAATAGAATTGCCTATAATTATTAAAAAATTAAGGACACCATAATACATAGACACTGAGCTGATTTCAGATTTATATGACTATACAAGCAAGTTGGTTAAGAGCGAAAACATTTATGTGTTATTCAATTTGGGCTGATAGTTTGATAATGTAACATAATGGTAAATGATAGTCATTGGAAGGAATGTGCATTAGATTGTAAAAATCCAGATCCACTATTCTAAGATCCAAGGCTCCTCGTTGATGAAAGTCAAAAGCCTCAAACTACTTCTAGTCTGGGAATTTTTGAATAGAAGAGTATAGGAAAGAGATTTATTAAGCACTGCTATATGGAATCTATCATTACTTAATAAAATTTACAGTAGGTGGCATAGATAAAATATAACAGTATAAGTAGCAATGTATGAGCTGGAGTTATATATGTCATGTGATATTTTATGGGTTAATATTAATAATTATTAATCATTTACTGTGCATGCATAAACAATAAAATTTCTGTAAAACTAAAGCTGTTTACGTTAATTTGCATAATATCATTTTAAATATGTTTTTATAAAAGCAAAGCATAACAATTTAAAATGGAAAAAATGTTATAGAAATCTATGTTTAATTTGTGAGACAAAGTAAAAATAAACATTTACATAGAAAGGAAGAGAGTGAGAGCTGATCGTTGGTTTTTCCAGTCATTTTTCTTGATAGATGCTAGCTTTTTTCTCTATAAATGTATTAATCAAACTCACATCGCCACACATTTTTCCCCAAATCATATGAATGAAGATACAATAAAAAAACAAATGACCCCCAAAATGCATTTCATGCTAAATCAGCACTCGTTTTTAATTGAGACTTAAAGTTTATATCCGGGCTAGAGACAATTTATAGTTTAGTAAGTGCTTAGTGATGATCATTGGTGTATTTCTCTGGAGTGGTTGGGATCAAAAGTGTGAGTGGAGTAAGATTGACACTTGTGATTCAAAATGTAACAATTCTTTTTTCAAATGGACATAGAGTAATTAGATAAAAGAGTGTTGCAACAGACAATTACCACGTGATTTTAAATATTGATATGTATGTGTGTGATAATATACACAAAGACTGCGTGTTTGTGTTGTGGATTAATATATAGCGTAAATGAGCACAGACTTTCACACGACCCACCACTCTCGACACTATCTCATAACACTGACACACTTGAACACATATATGTTGAAAAAATAAATAATCACCTATATACGTATTTCAAGTGAACGTCTGTGCTCATATACCCTATATATTACATATATAAACACAGGTATATAATAAGCCTGTGTGTTTCAGTTATGGATTAATATAAAATGTATATATACATATGTACGTAGTTAAATTTTTTCCCCTAAATACACCTGGTGCGATTAGACAAGAGAGTGTTACAACAATAATAACATGTTTTTCGTCAAAGTAGTTTGCGAGTTTTATTATAGAACCTCAATATTTAGAGCTACATCAAACTTTAATAAGCCCTTTACTTTCTTAAAATGCATAAAGAATAAAATGAACAAATACATTTATTTTTTTACACTTACATAGAAATATTATTTAATTTGTTTATTTATTTTAATTTGTAAAATTTACGAGGAAGAAAAATATTTATAAAGGGTTTTTATATGATAATATTTTAAATTAATCTTTGAAATGTAAAAATGTTGATCTAATTTTCAAAGCTTCTTCCTTAGTTTATAAATATTTAATAAACTAAAATGGAGAAGTTTATGTTTTGTTTTTCTGAGAAGCATATCTTCAGAAATATAATCAATAAAAATAGATGGCTTAATATAAAAAAAAAAAAAACATTGAAAATATATTTAGATTTGTAAAAATTTCAATAAAAAACAGTATAAAAAATTAAATTAAATTTTTTATTTATTTATTTCTTTATTTACATCAATAGCAAGTAATACTTTTTATAATATAAAATAAAAATATCTATATTTGATGTACATATTTAAGAATCTATCAGATCAATATTATTGATGATAGAAAATTAAAATGTTTAGTTCTAAAATTATATTCAAATAAAAGACGGTTCCTAATTATAAGACTTTGCATTATTTTATGAAAAGAATCTAACACAATATTTTTCATCAATTTTTTTAATTACTACGTCTTTCTTATACTACTTATTTATATTTTAAAATAGTTATTCTATATATATATATAAAAAAAAAAAAACTTCTAAAAACAAACTCTACGATAAACTATTAATTTTCATACTAAGTTTTACTTTGCCTTTTTATTTCTAGAGTTCGTTGCGCAAAGTAGCAAATAATAATATTTCATATCATCAGTAATATCCAGCTTGTTTTGTCGTAGTGGATAGAGCTATAGCGTCCGACTTGAGATCGATTCTGGCGCTCGCAAGTCTATCATTCGGATTTCTTATGAAATCTCAAGCAATAGTGCCATAAGACTTTTTTTTTTTTATCTTTAATGATAATTTGCCACTGTTGCCCCATTCTTAAAACCACCGTACTGCGTCAGAATTTTAGAGCTATATCACATAGTTTTCATTATAGCTTCTAAACAAATTTTGTTTTACTATAGACACCCGTAAAAATCCCCTTTGTTTTTATTTCAAATTGATTTAAGCTAACAAAATAATTTTAATTTGAAGCAAATTTTATCTCTATTGATATGTTTAAATCTTAATCTTTTATTAATACTATAACATTGATTCTTTGAATAAATTTAAAATTTATCTTTTCAGCATATATGTGCTTGAGTGTATCGGTGTTATTAGATAGAGTGGAGAGTGGTGGGTCATGTGAAAGTCTGTGCTCATATACCCTATATTACATATATAGACACAGGTATATAATAAGCCTGTGTTTCAGTTATAACAAAATAATATAAAATTAAAATATAAAAGTAACATAGCTTAACATGTACATGTAATTAATGAAAGTAGATTAGTTTTCCTTGAGCTATGAATAATAACCTTCTGTACGTTAGTAACTAACTACGTACATTGGCTGAGTGGTTAGTGTTTAAGATTTGAACAAAATCAATAAGATAAATGATACATTATTAAGGACTATAACAAAGGCAAAAAAGCAGCAATTGACCAATACAATTTCTACTGAGATGACAATTTATGAAAAAGAAAAAATGAATATATATATACAAAGATTGATTAAGAAGGATTGAATATGTAGAATTTTGTAAAATGGTATGAAAAGAGTTAATAATAATATAAGGAAATATAATTGTGAATTAGTAAGGAAAAGTATAGAAGAGAATAAAATTATCAACTTGATATTGATAGAAAACTTATTTCTGCAATTAGAGGTTATTAAAAAGTGGCATGACATCATGAAAATGTGTGGAAAAGCACTGTAAAAAATTATATAATAATGAAGAAGAAGAAAACAAAGTATTCACTACAATTACTACATTTTTTGAATTACCAAGGACTTTAAATAAAGAGATGAGAATGCAATTAAATCTATAAAGGGGAAAATGCTCCAGATAATAACAAAATTATAATCAATATCTTAAAAGTAGTAGGTTAAGTAATAGAAAAATTGCTGGCAAAGTTATATACAAAATATCTAAGTGATGAAGTTGTATCAGGTGATTGGAAGAATGCAGCAGTAAAAAAGGTCATAAGAAAGATATTCTATCAGTCTTTAATCAGTTCTATACAAAATTTTTACCAAATCAACAAATCAAAAGAACAAGTTGGAGCTAAAAGTGATTTTAATACAGTGGAAGACAGTCATATAGTGAGAAAAGTTATAGAAATGGCCAAAGGATATGAGTTGTCAATATACTTTGAATTTGTAGATAACAAAAAGGCATTTGATTTTTTAAGCACTTCTTCAGTGATTAATGCATTGAATCATCAAGATATAGACATAGTATATTGTCAAATTCTAAAGATATGCATCCAAATGTGACAACAATGGTTAGATTATGTTGTAATACTAGAAAAATTAATATTGAGAATGATGTATGAAAGAGTGACTCCAAAACTTTTACAACAGTTTTGCAAGAAGTATTTTGTGGCTGAAAACAGGAAGCTAAAGTAAGAAAAATAAATGAAGATTATTTGTGTTATCTAGATGTAATTTTTTTTTTTTTCAAATAATGCTCCAGAGCTTCTGAAAATGTAAAAGTTATCAGATGAAAGTAAGAAAAATAGAATTAAAGATTAAAGCAATGATTAATCGATACTTTCAAAAGAAGAAAATGAAGATTGTTGATGAATTAGATAATAGCAACTATAAACACATTGGTCAGACAATTAATACAGATGGAAACACAATAGATGGAATTAATCATAGAATTAAACTTAATTGGAGTGCTTTTGATAGAAATAATTCAACTTTAACAGGAAATATGCCTGTATATCTAAAAAGGTTTTTAATAAATATGTTTTACCAGTTCTTACTCATGGATCAGAGATTTAGACACTTAACAGAAGAGCAATACAGAGATGTTACACCATTCAATGAAGTAAGGAGATATATACATTAAAAGTAATAAGAAGGGATCAAAGATGAAATACATGGGTGATAGAGCAAACAGGCATTACTGTCACTATTGAAAGTATTAAGAGACTGGAGTGGAACTAGACTGGACATATTTCTAGAATAGATCATAATAGATGAACAGTTTAAATCTTATATTGGATTCCAGGAGATTGTAAAAGACTTAAATGGAAACTAGATGTGAGAAGGTTGGATGAAATAAGGAAATGTGTTGGAGTGAAGTGGAAAAGGGGGGCTAGAAAGTAGAGGAAAATGGATTAAATTTGGAGAGTCTGTTATTTTGCAATGTTTTGACATTGGTTGAAAAGGATGATGATAATGTTTCAAATGATAAAGAATAGAATGGATCCACTCAGTCTTAAGCTTTTTGATGTTTATAAGTTTTCATTTGCCAACACTGTTGGAGATTCAGAGTGATTTTATTAGCCAGATGAAACTAGGCAATAATCCTTTTTAAAAAACTTATAATCAATTATATAATAATAGAAATGGAATCTCACCTTTATTAAACGGTGTATTTAATAATTAAATAAAAGTTATTAAATTGTAGACCACATGTAAATACTCATTTATATATTAATAAGTTATCACATAATAAACTAAAAATGTTATTATCTGATCAGAAAAAAAAATAAAAAAAGTTAATACTTGTAAATATACAAATTTCATAGCTAAATGTGCACTTTGTGCATAAGAGTAATATAAAGGATGAGAGATCATTGAATTTAATATGTTTTTGCATATTTCTTATGCTAAGAGTTATTGCCTTTTTGTTCCAGATTAGTTTAGTAGTAAGAGAGTACATATATTTTTTTGAATAAAGAAATAAATTTAATAATGGGTAAGAAATATTTTAGGAAATATTAAAACGCTCATTAATCATGCTTTTGCATATATATCAAAAGGTATGTTTTGGAAGATGCATTGATAGTTCTTTTTACCAAAACAGTAACCTGATTTTGAAGAATAGTTTTATCTGATTAATATATTAAAATCACTCTGAATTTCCCAAAAGCATATTAATATTGAAAAGCTTAAAATTAGGTACTTCTATTCTGCTCTTTGTCATTGCCTAAAATGCAGAGTATCATTTAATCATAGCTCAAAGGAGTATTATTTATTTCCATTAATTATACAGCCCGTCCCCTATTTCTGTATCTAGTTGTTTTTTGAAGTATGTATGAAAGTTGAAATGTATGCAGGTATAGTAATGTAAAAAAAACATGAAAAAAGGTTTTCAAAACATATATAATATTTTAATATATGAATTCTTTTTACAACACAGACTTTTTCATGCCTACACTCCAATATGTAATATATAAGGGGTTTGAACTCAGACTTTCGTTTCACACGACCCTCAATTATCCATGCTATCTCATACTGCTGACACACTTGATCACACATATGTCGAAAAAATAAATAATGTATGAGATAGCAAGGATATAATAATATTATAAATGGATATCTGTATTTCTTCAAAATAATATACGTAATCTTATAAGTAAATATTAGTAAATATATATATTTTTTGTCCTTTTCAAAAATTTTGATTACTGTATTTACTAATAATTAATTATAAGATTATATATACCTACTAAGTATTATGTTTCTATTTTTTTTAAAAAAGTTCAAAGAATTCTTAATACAGTATATAATAAATTTTCATACTTTGAAAATATTTTTTATCTTTTTTTTTTAATTAAGAAAAAATGAGGCTAAATACAATTTATAGATACGCACGACACAATCCTATACATATAAGATCTAGATGAATAATATTAAAAAAGTTTAAAAGCATAATGAAGATTAAGTTGACAGTGTATGAATTTGGAAATATTCCTTAATTTTGTTCTTGTTTTTCATGATTCAACATATTGTCGATCAGCTTAAATTTTACAAACAATCGATTTAAGCAAAAGATTTGCCATCTTCGTTCAATCATATGAAGATTATGAGACCTTAATTTCTTTTTGTTCATACCAACACTGCTGTTTTTTCATTTTTCACTCATCTTTATGAATTAATTAATTAGAATGATTTTTTTTCACCAAAGAAGAAATGTACATATAGTGATGGCATATGTTCTAACATAAACTGACAAGACACAACTTATCAACAACACATGCACTTACTCAAATGTCCCTGCTCATGACTAAACCTGTGCTACCAAAAATGGATCTAATTAATGTCAGAGAAATGAGAAGGACTCTTGACTATGAGAAAGGCAGAATCATTACATAAAAGTATATACATTTTGTCATGTATATCGATAAAAATTGAAAGAACAAAATGTGTACAAAATAGAAAATTGTACAAAAATAGAATGTATGAAAGTAGAAAACCACCTGTATATAAAAACTAGATAAAATCCAGGCTATGTAAAGCCTGGGAATTTTTTTAAATTAGTTCCTTTAACATTTTTTTTTAAGATTTAATATAAATTACACAAAAAAAATTAATATATGTTAAATATGAGAAATATAGTCAACCTGAAAGCATTTTATAATATTAAAATCTTTAGTTTAATTTACATTAAATCTTGAAAAAAAAAATGTTAAAGCTACCAATTAAAATAAAACTAGTACAAAAACTTCCATAGCTGGATAATGTTTGTTTTAGTAATTATTTTTGCATTATTTATTTATATACCTAATAGCAAACATTAATACTATAGTTTAGATTTTTAGATATATATTTTTTACTTTAAACAAATTTAGTTTTTTTCAATTTGAATTTAATAAAAAAGGAATTATATCCTTTGTATAAAATGCTTTGTTAAAAAAATAAATGAACAAGTGAGAATTTTTTTGCTTGAAAAATACAATCTCTAACAAAGAAATGTTTAACTTGACTATCACATGATAACTTTACAGACAAACATTCACACAGTAAAAACATTCATTTATTCACATGGATTTTATATATAGCGATTAAAATCTTACATATTAATAACTTTACCAAATTTCTCATTTTTATTTCTACATGTTAAATAGGCTCTGAATTGTATTTAAATAAAAAATATTTTCAAGTTAATGTACAATAGTATTTCATTCTATTTAGAAAGTAATAAGCTGTCCTCACTTGCACCATACATAATATTACATCAACAATGTTAAATGTGAGGATACTTTCATTCCAGCCATAAGATAAAGACAAGAATGATCATCTTATTTTCAAACCTAAATGCATTTATATCTTGTGGATGGAATGAGAGTATCCTTGAATTTAACATCACTGATTTAAGGTCAAGTATAGTGCTAGTGAGGAGGGCTTATTACCTTCTAAGCATAATTACAATCTAACATTGATCTTGTAAAATTCATTGATTATCAAATAGTATTTTATGCAAAAAAAACAGTTGTAAAAACTTGTTAAATCAAAATGATCTTATGATTTATTCTTGATTATAAATAATATAGGTAATTTAAAAAACACATAAAAAATCTATTTAACATTTTGTTAATGAATTTGATATTAGAAACAATGTCACATCACTCATATGTTTACTCTTTCTTCTATCAGTAGTTTGCTTCACCCTATTCTAGTGCCACCTACTGGAAGCCTGAACAAACATTGGATATCAGATCACGTATTGTTATAATATTCACATTCCTATGATAGTTTCTAAATTTTTTTAAATTTTGGGCTATTAACTGGAATAGTAAATAGTAGTAAAAAGTAACTACTGTATTATAAGAACATCATTTCAGGTTTGAATCCTAGTTTTCACTGACAAAGGTAAAAACCAAAAAATAGTCTAGAAATGTGGATGCTATATCTACTGTTTATTCAGATTTTCAGTAGATGGCTCTGGCATTTAAACTCAGGATTTTTCAGTCCATTCATTGCTCTATTTCAAGCAACTGATACTCATAGTCACACACATATGAAAAAAATACTTCATCCTCAATATACATATTTCATGCAGAACCAGTTATGTCAGGTCACATGTGTATTGCTTGCTTGAGCTAGAGTGGAGAATGAATCTACTGAAAAATCCTGAGTTTGAACCCTTTTATTCACATATATAGAAAACATTCAATATAAGTAAATGACATACTGCCTTAGAATTAAAATTAATATTTATTTAATATATAAAAACTCTAATATTTGAAAATAAATCAAAGTTTAATTTTATTTTCAGTTAAATAATAAAATATATGGTTTTTATTTTGTGTAAATTTTCTACATTCTTCAAGTATTTCTAACTTCCTTCTTTAAACAAGAATAACCACTCTTTTTAAAGATCTGCTATAAATTTCTTCTTTTTTAAACATTTTTTTTTATTTAACACATTTATAACTCGTCTATGCTCAATCCTATTATTTTTTAGCTTATTAATTTTTTCAATAATTACTTTCTTTTACTTAATTTTTAAAAAATAACATTTATTTATTTCCAATCTTATGCTTAAACTTATTTTTCATCTCTCTCTCCAAATATTTGTTCATCATATTAATAACACAAGTTTCTAGACCATGTAAGACTACAGTTCCAACAAAACAGAAAGAACTATTTTTTTACATCTTACTTTATTGACTAGAGAATTAACTTTTACTATTGTTATTAAATATGTATTTATTACAATTTTATTTTCTAAAATTTTTTGCTGAGTTACTATGTTTATTTTTTTTTTATCTTCTAGTTCCTTTTATTGCTTCATAAATTTTTATAAGCTTTTTTGTTTAATATTTTGTTAAGCTTATCATCACATGAACTGTCTCCTGTTTAGAAAATCTAAAGTTCTGATACTAACTCATTCTTATTTAAATAACTTCATCTAAATAAAGTTATGTATTAAATTTCTCTAAATCATCTTTAAATCGTAAAATGATTTTTTTCACAATATTTTATGTCACATATACATATTTTTAAATAGACATTCCTATATATAGATATTTTTTAAACATCTAATAATGCAATAAATATCTTCAAATTAATTGGTATTAAAAATGGCCTTCTGATTAGCATTTAGCCAAATATAAAATTAATCACAAAATTTTAATATGCTCGCAATTTACTATAATATATCTTTTCTTAGATGTAATTAAAATATGCAGGTGACTGTTTTGAATCATAAAATACATTTCAATAACCTAATTCCTTTACCTCTTCTCTAACTTTCAACAACTCAGACTCATCAATTTACTGTAATTAATATTTTCCTCCATTACTATATGATTTACTTTTATTTCTATTTTATTTTTTCAAAGTATAAAAAAAAAAGTCTTGCCATCATCACCATCAATTTTTTTTCTTTTTTTATTATACTATTTTTTAAAAAACTAAACTTATCATTTTTGTTTTTCCAGTTATTTTATTTTTGCAATTCAATTTTTTTAATTCAAACTATTTTATTTTATTATATATTAAAGAAAAATGGAAATTACTTTTTATAGTTATTCTATTTTGCTAGTTTTATTTTTAAAATGTTCTTTTTGTCTATCTTTCTCTGTTTTACTTCTCATTTATAATTTGGATATATATATATTCTAACCAGTTGGTTACATAACTGCATTAGAAAAAAATAAAAATTAGATAGTTGGCAGCATGTTCCTCAGGTTTGAGAATAAAGGATTATTTTATTAATGGATGAAAATAATATTCAAATTTTTTTAGACATATTTTTTAAAGGGTCATTATTTAGCTCTATATTTGTAAAATCCCCATAGGATAGTATAAAAATTCTCAGACATTAAATATGTTTAAGAGTATTTTTTTTAAAAGAGAATGAAGAAAAAATTAGATTTTAATAACTTTGTAAATTTTATTTTGTTTTATCAGAGTTATTTTTTATCTCTCTTTAATGAAAAAGAGAAATCAAATGAGTGCAATTAACTGATTATCTTGTATTTTTGCAAGAAGATTTGGTTTTTAATTAGAAAAGAATGTCAAGAATTTTATATCTATGATTAAAAAATGAAATTGTCTGAACAATTGTATTTATAAAATTTTATCTAATTGGTTGTAATGAAAATTATCATGTAAGAATCAAATTATAATTGGCTTGTGGGTAGGATTGTTCTAGAAAAAAAATACATGTGGCTATGTGAATTATTGACAATACCCAAATGTCTGGAGAGAAGTAATCCTAATTTCACTGTTGAAGAGAGAGCAGTCAAATTTTAATCCAGCTTCTGAAAAATATAGAAGAAATTATTCCTAACTTAACTATTGAAAAGAAAGTGGTGAAGTTTTAATCCAGTTGCTAAAGAAAAAAGAAGTAGAAATCTTCCATGTGTCAAAACATTGACTGGAAAGTGAACCCAGGCCAGCTGCTTGGTTGGCAGCTATGCTAACTACAAGGCCACCAATGCTTGATGAGAAGAAGCAGAAAATCTTTACCAACTATTGAATAAAATAGCACTTTTTTTCTATCAAGCTTTTATCATACTATGAGTTTAGCTTTAAAAATGGTTTGTACAATGAAAATCATGTGCTAGATTCAGCTAAAAACTAGACATCACCTTTCTTCATGTAACCTACCTTCACTGGAATAAAAATGAAGAGAAGAGAGTACTCCCCTAAAGTAGTCTGCAATCTGCCTTCAACCAAAAGCATAAGTCTCTGTTTACACTGTCTCACTAGAAAATTCAAGAAAAAAAACCAAATGAACAAAAAAAATTGCTACTTTTATGTATTTAAAGGTCTTCAAGGAGAAACTCCATCAGGAACAACTGAAATTCCAACTGGAAACACCTCTATAAGCCTCCATAGACAGGAAAGCCATGGCTAAAGATATTATTTTTTATGTGTGCACACTATTTTTTGTGTGTGTTAATAGAAATTTATTTGCATAAAATCCAGTCAACTTTGTCTTACAAATAGTGAAATAGGTTTTAAAGAAAAAAAATCTCTTATAAAGTTAAATTCTTTTTTTATCTTGCTAAGCTGAATCAAAAATTATCTTTGATTCTAAATATGTTTTTTAGTTAATTCTTAAAATTTTAAAGAAAAAAACCTAATGAATTTAAATTTAACCCATGAATTAAAACACTTAATTGGTTGGTTAATGTAAATTTTGTAAAAATGTATTTTTTTGATGAAATGAATGTTTGAAATGTCATACTACCATATTATTTTTGTTTTTGTTATTAATTACATATTAAATAATTGTTTTAAAAATATATTTTTTAGTCTTAATTTCTTTATTCTATCCAATTCTTTTTTTATAAAGTGCAGTGTGTGTATGACAGTTTATATTCTAGAATTTAGTTTTTTTATATTCCAATAAAGTTATTTGTAAAGTGCAGTGTGTGTGTGACATTATATCATGACAGTTTATATTCTAGAATTTAGTTTTTTTTTATATCCCATTAAAATTATTTATACGTAATGGAAACCCATGATTTGCTTAAGGTTATTTATAATAAGATAATCTATTTATTCATTTCCCTCTTGCTCACAGTAATAAATTATAGAGTTCTTGCTTCCTGAGCTAGATTTGTGCATAACAGCTATATAGAATAAGGGGTATATATATTTAGTGTATGGGCATCCAGTTGATAATGATGATGATCATCATCATTCTGGTTGGTGCAAAGAAAATATTCTTTAGAGCCCATGCATTACATTTTATTTAATTTAGTCATTTATCAGAATTTAAGTTTATAGTTGGCCAATACACTAATGGTACTAAGTGGCCAGAGCATTGATGACAATATCCCACCATTATTGTTTTTATGGATGTGAATTCTGATGGATTAGCACTTAGTTTGTGCATCCAAATTTATATTTAAATAAGTGCCCCAAGGTGGCAAAGACTAAATAGTTGACCTGATCTACAGTAGACCCATTTCAAATCCAGTCACAAGAATGACTGTTGATTTATTTTTATTGTTAATCATTCACAGTTGATGAATGAGTAATACTTATACTTTCTTATACTAATTGATAATGCTGGTGAACTTAGTTAATTACGCTTATGCTTAAGATAGTTAGCTACTGATATAAAATTTTATATATATTTTTTATGAAGATAAACAAACAATTCCTCAGATCCCTAATGGTTTAAACCCTGTTTTTCCATAGAGTTAGAAAAGCCTACCCAACTTGGGCTGTTGATGTTCATGTACTGGTAACCTGTCCCATCAGGTACAAACCCCTTTTCCCTGTAGTGTTACAATATATATATATATATATATATATTATAAAAGATCAATAAATCTACCTTTATTTTACAAAATCATTTGTTGTTCTTAAAAAAAAATCTCTTTGATTTGATGTTTATATATGGAGTATTATTATTGTTTATGGTTATTAATTATAGTTAATGTTGTTTGGATTTATTATTTTATTTATTTGTTGATGGTACATCACTGTGAATATTTAATTGTTATTATTCTTAATGGTGAGATTTTTAATAGTAATAGTGACATGTTTTAATTATTATAAATAAATAGAGACATAAATTGTTGATTATAAAAAAGATTATTTTATTTGTAGTGATTATTAAAAAATGCAATGTTATTATTTATGTATATATATATTTTTAAAGCTATCAAATAAATTTTCGATTTAATATTTTTTATATGATTGATATTTTTATTTTTTATTTTTGAATGTTAATTGTTTAAAAGAAAACATATGCAACAATGGTTTTCAAAACTGCACATTTTGTGGCACATGGAAAACAACAACAACAACAACAGAAAAAAGAAGCCATTATGATTGAGATAGTTTTTTAAAAAAACTCAAGGAGAAAATTAGTTGTACTTTGTTTCTTCTGAATTGCCATTCTTCTCTCTTTCAAGATAATTTTATTTGACCTATAAGTGAGTTACAAAAAGAAAAAAAACAAAAATAAAAAAATAACAAGAAATATCTAGTCGAGGTTACAGGGTGGTATATACAGAGAAGAAATGATTCAAAAGTCAGTAGAATATAACCTGTGGATGCAAGGTGAATATTAATCATCTAGTCTATAACGAAATACCTTTATTTTCATATAAATTATTTAGGGGTTGGTTGGAGAGGTGCTGTTTAGACCAGTTGTGAATTCCCATGTTAATATGGCCAGGTATGGATCGGCCTCTCTCTTGTCTGTTTCTTGGATATTTTTAATTATGCTGAGAAAGCAGTTATTGATTTCGTTAAGCGGTAATTTTTGAAAAATCACCTTGCATCTGGTCAACCAGATGGCAAAGTTTATGTAGGTGGCGAGCCTGATTTCAGCGAAAATGCCTCTATTTAAAACCCCTTCAAGAGATGTTAGATCTGGACCATTATTATCAATGTATTTCTGGAAGTTTTGTCTTAGTCCCTGCCAGACCGGACAAAGGCGAAGGATATGGTCCATATCTTCTGGGCTGGAAAGACAGAGACAACATATGGGATCTATGCGGAAGCCTCTTCTATTAAGAAATGTAGCAGTGGAGAGGCTACCAAGGTTAATTTTGAGCAGAAAGTCTGTGTGTTTAGGTGCTAGTTTCAATCTACGGGCTAGTTTGCGCAGTTTGTTTATGTTGATGGGGAGGTAAGTGTGTGCCTTCTGGGTATTTGAGTTGGATAGGTTGAAGGCTTCCCAATAGGTTATTTTTGAATTGAACATGGTCGCGGAAGGTACTATGTGCGTAAAAATGTATGATATCTGCATTTGTAGCCAGATGGGAGTGAACCTCTGAGGGGGCGGTCTATCAGTGGGAAGCACTTGCTCTTTGGGAAGCGGGCATTGGAAGGTCCTGCAATCAGAATAAAGTTTATGGATCATATTGTAAGTTCTCTGTATTGCGAATACCTTTATTGAATGCAGTCCCAGTCCATTCATGTCTCTTGGCTTTTGAAGGGTGCGCAGACTGATAAATGATTTGCGCCCACCTCTACAGAGTCGCAGACAATGGGATTCTACTTTTTTAATGAAAGCTTCTGTTGGTTTAAAACCCGCAAGATAATATATGATCTTGGGGAGTATGAGGGAGTTTAAGAGTGAAACCTTTCCAAATGTAGATATATATATTCTTGAGAGGCATGTTATGATGATGTCTATTTTGTTTAGTAGTCTTCGTTGTGTTTCCATCCTCATTGCTGTAGGGGATAGTGACATATTGAATCCCAAGAAAGGCTGAGGCATAGCTTGTAATGAACCTGTTATCCTGTTAGCTGTTTTGATATTCCAAATTGCTGATTTGTTCCTGTTAACGGTAAGCCCATGCGTCTGAGCATAGTGCTGTAATAGGCTTTCAAGAATGTTTATTTCTTCATGTGATTTAAGAAACACCACCACATCATCCATGTAGGAGATGTGGGAGATGTTTTCATTAAGAAGAGGGATGGAGATCCCAGGCAGTGCATCCTCAATGCTCAAAAGCAAGGGATTTATATAGATCATGAAGAGGAGAGCACTTAATGGGGAGCCCTGGGGAATGGAGATGCAGGGTTTGAACCCAGGGGCAATTCTCCCATTTAGAGAAAAAAAAATCTCTCGATTTGCTAGGAGATTCTCTATGATCTGAATGTATGCCAAAGGAACATGAAGAGCCTCTAGTTCACCAAGTAGTACATCTATTCGGACAGAGTCAAAAGCCCCGGCAAAGTCTAGTTGGACTGCGACTGGCCGGGATTGTTTTGTTCTACGGATATGATCAACAAGGAGTCGAAATCGGCTTACAGCATCGCCAGTCGATGAACCCCTCTTAGCATATTGATGCCTGGAAAGTTTTGATATGATTTTCTCTTGAATTTTATCTTTTATAATGCTTTCGATAATTTTGATTAGGAGAGGAACCATGGATATTGGCCTAATGTTATTTAAGTCCACAGGTAAATCTTTCTTTTTTATAAAAGGGACCACTGATATAGGATATATCCCTGGAAGATGTAGGCTATCAGTGGCTAAGAGATCAATGATTCCCCTTGTAACATGTATGGTAAATTTTTCCAAGTGTAACAGAAGAAATCTAGGAATTCCATGCATGCCGGGATGAGTGTGTTCAGGCAGGCTTTTAATTTTGGAGATGATATCAGCTTCAGTAATGCTGTGAGAGTTATTTGAGTCTTTCACAAATTTGTGTCGTCTGGCAACAGTTCCAATGGGCTGCAGTTTGGTGGAATAATAATCCCTAATTTTGTTAAGCATACTGATGCCAGAGTAAGTAAAACCGTCAAGGCACAAAGAGGAGGGTGTGTGATTTCTTTTTCCTGACCCGAGGGCCCATCTGATATAAGCTGGAGTCCAACAATCTTGTTGTTCCAGATAATTGCGTGCTCGCTTAATACGAATATATTCCACAAGAGTCATTCTGGTTTGTTTATATGTATGTTTTAGGAGTAGAATTTGTGGGATGTTGTGTTCTGTAACTTGGATGCTTTTCAGTTCAGATGTAGTCCGATCAAGTTCTGAGAGTAATCTTAATGGCCCTTTCTGGTATCTATTGTATTGGTTAATAAACTTTTGTGTTGTGGTTATAAATGTATTCCATCCTTGTAATGCTGGTAGATTCCATATCTTCTGTTCTTGAAAGGTGATGTATATATCTGAGATTAATTGGGGGGGCACATTGTGCCTGTTGAGTAATCTCATCGTTCGGGGGAGGTTGGTTGATGTATGAAGTTGTGGTTGCAATTTGATGGTAGCTTGAACAGCGAGATGATCTGAAAAGGCAATAGGCCAGAGCTGTGTATCTATGAACGAGATCATTTCAGGAGAGTAGAATATGAGGTCTATGAGTGAGTGAGTACTTCTGGTATAGAAAGAGAAGGCTCCTTCATGAAAGAGTGCTTTCCCACTGTGTATGTTTCTAGCAACCATCTTTAAATATTTTTTCTCAAAATTGTCAAAAGTGTGGTTGAAATCACCAAGCCAGATAACTGGGCTAGGGTTCGATCTAATTGCTATGTTTATATTATGTATAACTTTGTGTACTATTTGTTCATCTTTAACCAGATATACATTAATAAGAGTGAACAGAAAACCCTGGATTTGTATAGTAGCAATAATGCAATTGGTATCTATGTGCAGGATTTTGAAGAAGTCAATAATTGAATTTCTATTGATGATGAGAGCAACCCCAGCGGTAGCTGAGATGGAGAAAGAGTAAATAAAGTAACCTAAGCTCTCTATTGTTTTTATTATCGTGGGGTCTGTGTGAAGGTGAAGCTTAGTTTCTGATAAGCAAAGTATATCTGGTTTTTGGAGTTTGAACCAATGTGAGATAGCAAACGCCCTGTCTTTGGAGTTAAGCCCCCTGACGTTGAGTGACGTTATTGTGAATGACATTTTGAAGTAGGTTGTTTGGTTTCTTGTTCATTAGCTAGAATACTTGCAGTGAGCTGGTAGTCTTTTTGCATTAGGCAGACTTCAGGATCAGTTGATGGGATCCATAATGTTAAATCTTGGGGGGCTATTTGCCCAGAGGTATTAGCTTCAGGTTGGGTATGATATGAGTTTGATGTATTGTCATTATCTGATTTTAGGGATTCATCTTTCCGTTTTTTATAGTTGGGACTAGCATTGCAGTGTATGTCATCTGAGGTTGAGGTGGTCTCATTTGAATCGATATTTCCGCTATTGTTATTGTTGTGAACAAAGGTGGTGGATTGTGTGTTTCTGTTGCGGCGCTTTTTCCTTTTGCGTGGTGTGGTGAAGGGTTTAGGGACATGTTCAGGCCCAGACTCTGTGAGGCTTGCAGTTTCTTCTTGCCTAGTTTCAGCATCCGTTTCTTCTTGCTCAAAGTCAGAACAAGTGTCTGTTGAAGAGAAATAAGTTTTGCTTGTCTTGTTTTGACGTGTTTGGTGGTATCCCTGTGGGTTGGTTTCTTGGCATTGGTTTTGATTTTTTATGTTGTTTTGATGAGAATCATTTGTTGACTGATTATATGTTTTCAGCTTGATAGAAGTCTCATGCTCTAAATTTATATCTTGATTATGTTCTATTTCGGGTTTTGTCTGTTGCATGTTTTGCTGTTCTTGTATATGCTCTTCTTTTGAGCCACACTGATGTGACCGACCCGCAAAGGTACCGCAAGAAGTGCATTGTCTGGATGGGCAGTTGCGCAGCAGGTGTCCCGTCTTCCTGCATTCGAAACATTGCGATTCTACTCCCCAGAATGAGATGAAAAGAGGCACTCTTCCAATACGGATTGTAGGGGGGATATCTAATGGCACTATTCCTTTTTTTAATGTAATTCGAAAGAGTGCTATGTTTTGCGGAACTTCTTCTTGTATTCCAGGGACCCTAAGATATTTAAAAGAAGTGACTTGCCCATAAGGCATTAGAAGGTTTTGTAAGTCAGAAATATTGAATCCCAAACCACAATTTTTTACCCTGCCACTTATTGAAGTGTTACGGACTATGTTTGGATTGATGGTAATTAGGTATCTGTTATCAAGTATCCTATATTTGTTTTTAAAAGCTTGTTTTGCCATGATGTTTGTAAACTGGAGGATTATATAACGAGGATTGGGGTGATATGATACCCTTTGAATCACTTTCCAGAGATCTTGGGCTTTTAGCAGGTCGAAGAGTTTACTGGTTGGAAAAGGGAATAATCTTAGTAAGTGGTCTGTTGTTGACAGGATGAGTGAGGCTTCATCATTGAAGATAGCGAAAGATTTTAGTAATCCTTGTGGCATGGCTTCATTGAATTTGGTAACTGTTTCAGTATAAAGCTGATGATTATTGAGTTGGTCATGAGAACTGTTTGATGGCTCATGTATAAACATTCCTGTGTCTGATGCCTCATCCAACTCCCCCATCAACTCAATCAATTGTTGTGTGGCATCATTATTGTCTTGCGGATTATTTGAATTGTGTTTTTTGTTTCCTGTTACTGATTTGTCATTATTGTTTGATTTTACAATGTTTGCATAAGTGTTGGCTGTTATATTATCTTTTTGTGTATAATCTGGTTTAGTTATATAACTTTGTGATTGCTTAAGTTGTTCGTTTGTTGTTTTATTGGAATCGTGATTATCATCTTGATGTTTGGAATATCCAATGTTTTGCTTTATTTCAGAGGAAGAGCTGATGTCTGTAGACTCTTCACTACTAGTGTGATCTGGGTTTTTTGTTTTGTTTTCAGGCACAAGCGTTGATGTGAAACTGGGTTCATAATTTTTTCTCTTGTTCGCGGAAAGATTGTATTCTATAACATTCGCATGATTGACGTTAACTGATCGCGTTGTTCTAATTTGCGTTGCTTTTTGCGTATTTTCGCCGCTGCAGATTTTATGTTTGGCTAAAAAAATTTTTTGTTTTTCATTTAAAGTTGATTTTACAATGTGGTGAGGAGTTAATTCTCCATCAAAAGGGTTTTGCAAAGGGTTTCGTTCTGTTTTAAATGTTTTATCTTTGGTATGAGGAAACTTATCATTGTCTTTTTCCCTTCGTGTTTCTTTGCCAAGTTTTAACGTTTTATCGTTCAATGCGCTGGTGTTTATTTTAGAAACACAACATTTTGTTTTTGATAAATTATCTGATTTGTTTTGCTTTGTAATTGGGAAATTTAAGTGTTTATATATTTTTTTCCCCTGACTATCCACTATGGATTTTTGAAGTAATTCACCCCCCTCTTCCATGTTAGTTGTTGAAGGCTTGGAGCCTTGTAGGCCAGCCATGAACGTTAGGAGATGACGTTATTCAACTCAATCAATGTGTGATTTAAATCAAGCTTAATGTGAACGTAAATTTTTTAAAAAACAAATGTAAACGTGCGGATTAATAAAATTAGTACTTACAGTTCGTTTAAGATCATTTTAAGGCGAAATTCCAGATTGAAAGTGAATATTTTAATGTTTCAAAGGTGATCTGATTTGAGCAACGACTGGTCCGTTGAGCCGCTAGAGGTCAGGTCTGAATTGCCATTCTTGACAATAATAAATAATCTATTGGATGTAAACACCTTAATAATGGAAGGGTGAATAATAATATATGATAGCTATCTAAAAAAAAATCTACAATGGTAAATTTAAAAGCAATGTGGAAACAACTAGGAATAATATATTGGATTCAACATTTCAATTTATTTATTTATTTTTCAAGGAAAGAAATTTTAGAAAGATAAAAATATACATGCATCTGAAAATTGACAATTTTCTCTAACGTGATAGTTTTTTCACTTTAACTAGAATGCATTCGAATATTAAAAAGATATAAAGGAATAAAACAATGGAACAAGTTGAACTTTGAAAAAGGTAGTAAATAATTTTATTAATGTAAATGTTTATATATATATATTTTGAGATTGATATTCATTTCATTTTTTTTTTACTTTTATTTTTAATTAGAAAAATGAAACTTTTTTTTTTTTATAAGAATAATTCTATTCGATTTAAGCGTCTTGTTTTTTTTTTTAAAAAAAACAAAAAACAAACGTTTAAAAAATGTCAAAATTAACACTTAGGTATTAGAAATTTGTAAGTAAAGCTCTAAGTTTGGGTTGCATATGGGTTATTATATATATATATTTTAATAAGTGAAATTTATATTCACAAATTGTATTATAAAAATTTTTATCATTTATATAACTTAATTTTTTATTTATTTATATTATTTATTTATTTATTAGATAATTGGGTCTGTTCTTGGAGTTCAGGTTGATTTATTGAGGGATACTTATCAATTGGAAATCGTCATTATATTTATATATTTTTGTGTGTATACATATATAAGATAAAAAATAAAAAAATGAGGTGAAATAAGTTCCATATTCACATTAAGTTATAATTTAGCACTAAATGACTGAGTCATCAAAGATATGTTATATTTATAGGCCTGAGTGAGCCTAGTTGTAAATAATAAAATATTCAGTGCTTGTAGAAATGAGTATAGTCCAAAAGTGGATATAATATATATAAACCTTTTATAATGTAGTGGAGTAAATTTTGATGATTTCTTTTGATGTAATGCTACTTAATCGATTAGTCTAGCTTTGAGAGCATATCCATTATCTATTTTATTAATTTACAATATTTTACCACTCAATTATTCATTTATTTATTTATCTATTTTCATTTTAACTTCATATGATAACTCTTATGCAAACCTAAACAACAATTCATATATTTGCTGTATATAATATACTTTTATTTATTTATTTATTTTTTTTTAAATTGGAATATTTGGAAAATATAAATAGTGATTTGTGTTCTTATTAATGTATACATGTTGAACACAAATTTGTCTTTGTATATTTAATATATATAGTTATTGTAAGTATATAGGTATTTTTTTATTATTATTTGGGTTTGTATTTAAAGAACTATTTAAAACAGTGATACTACTTAAAAATCAAACCATAATATAGAAATAAAGGATGTACTATTTGTTTTATAAGTAATGCCTTTGTATTTTATTTGGAAGAGTATTAATATTTTATTCTTATTTTTCTTTTTTAGTGCCCGAGTCATTATGAAGTTTATTAAATTCACAACCTAATGGAGAATAATCTCATATTTCAAGTATTATTCAGTTTTTAGGTCACTTATCAAGCCAATGTTCATTGAATTGTTTAGATATACATAAGTTTACTTATGTAATGTGTATATTAGATTCAGTAAAATTACCTTTGTTTCTAGTATATATATTTTGTTAGTTAGTCATATTAACCCTGAGAATAAATTATAATGATAGGTCTTATTATTGCTCTGTATGATTTTGGATTTATTTCATGTATAGCTAGTTGGAAGGGTATATAAACAATTTATTTAAATATAATTGGGATAATTTTATCTTTCTTCATTTAAATTATACAATCTATTGTATTTGGTTTTCTCAACAATTGGATTCCTCTAGATTGTTAAGATCTTTCTTTATGTGTATGAGGTGCTACATTTATATTATTTAAATGGGATGATAAATATGTTCTATTACATTTGGCCTTCCCAATGATTGGGGCCATTTCAATTGTGGATATATATTCCATTACATTTGGACAACACAACGTGGTCAGCATAATATGTTTGTTTACTTTTCCCTTACATTTGTCGTCCAACATTTGGAGCATTATTTTCTTCTCATACATTGACGTTCCATTATAATAAATATATATTCAAATTTTATTCATACTTCAGCTGTATCTTTCATCTTAGCTCAATTCTATCTTTTTCTGAATATATATATCATCACTTCTTAATTTTCTTATTATGAATCTTTTGTTTTTTGCTATCAATTTGAAAATGTCTTAACATTCATCGTTTTTATCAACAACATATTTAAAAAAATATTTTAAACAAGCTATGAGTTTGAAAAGTGATAAAAACTGAACTAAACTAAGAATTCAAAAATGCAAAACAAATTTCTGAATTTGAATTTATAATTATATTTTATTTCTTATTATATGAGTATGCTCATTAGTTTGTTCTCTACTGCGCTAAGATATGACAAAATTCAAAAAAAGCTGGTAAATAGCTTGAATATGTACATATTTTATTAATAATTATATTTTCTATTTCAATTTTATAATTAATAAAAAAAAACGTTTTTATTATTAAACATTAACTATTCATAATTAAGATAATTGATTGGCCACATTAATAATTTTAAAAATGGAATAAAATATAATTATATATATATATATGTTTATTATTATTATTCTGTCATATTCATTACTATTAATTAAAACAGTAAAGCCAATTACTCAAGGCTTTAATAGGTTTACAATTGTAGATGATAACAATCAACTCTTAAGCTATCAGCAATCTCAACCTGTAGTCAAGGCAACCTCCTTTAACCTTTATTGTAAAAGGAGATTGCTTTGGCTACAGGTTGAGATTGTTGATAGCCTAACAGTTGATTATTATCATTACTATTACTATAAAATAATTCAACTATTTGAGCAAAAACAAATTGGCCTTATTACCATATATTAAATCAGATTTTTATTATTAATTTCTTTAAAAAAAGTTTAATTAGTGTTTTCTTTATTTAAAAAAAGCTATCATACATCTAATATTTTACAATTATAGAAATAAACAATGACCATTAGAAATATTTTGTCTACATTCACTCTTTTATGGATTGAATCTTATCATTTTATTGGTGTTCTCAATCTTTTAATATAGTTATGTTCTTCAATTTTTAATTTTTTGATGGGTTTTTTTCTTCTAAATCTCCGAATTATTACTAATGTATTTATTCATAACAATTTTTAATCATGTTTTCATCTCTTGTCAGAGTTGAAATACCAATTAGAAAGCATAAATATGCTTTAATAATAAGTCAACAATATATATAAATTTTATATTCTTAATGGTTAATATAGATGTAAATTAATCAGTAAATGGTGTGACTTATATATATATATAATTAAATCCAAAGCCAAGGTGTATTGATGTTTATTCAACCAATCAGATTTCATTCAGCCTACAAAACCACATCTGATTGGTTGTTGCGCACCAATACACATTGTCTATGAATTTAACTACATATATATATATATATAATGATCATTCTATTTACTAATTAATTTACCTTTATATTTATAAGAATAAAAGTGAGTGTTATTTATAAGTTTGTTTAAATGGCTTTCTGAGTTTGACTTATGAATTATTGTTACGTAGTGTATTGAGATTTAGTTTGCTCAGTGTGATTCATATATAGATAAAATATCCAAGATATATGTTAAATTATACTTATATATATATATATTAAATATTTTTAAATACATGGAATATCTGTTATGTTTTATTATAGAAAATTCACAATCATATGTTAATAGACAGTTACCAATGAAAACAGTAAACTGTAAATGCTTTATGCATACAAAAGGAAAATCTCTTCTAAATGCAAGCTCTTGTTATTATGTAGAGATAAAGCACTACAGTAAACATATATAAGTTCAAGAAAACAAAATCTTACAACTTTCGCCTACTTTCCTTATTGTAATAAGACTTCCATAACCGTTGAATATTATAAATTAATAATTTTTTAAACAAATTATATAATTGAAGTAATTTTAAATATGTGAAAATATATATATATAACAAAGTTCAATTAATCAAGCCACATATAAGCATGTAAATAATTATATAGCTAGTCATATCAACATGTAGAGAAATCCAACAAATATTTTATCTATATGTGGGTGCAAATATTTTTATAAAAATTTATATAATGGTGCTTGCTATATTGTCAAATTATATACTTATCTCAATGCAATTCAACTTGATAATTTTTGAATGTTTTTTTTTTTCCATGTGTCAAAGCGTTGATCTGGAAGCGAACCCGGGCCAGCTCCTTGGAAGGCAGCTATGCTAACCACAAGGTCACCAAAGCTTGACAATTTTTGAATGTTTTTTTTATATCTGTTTAAAATCATTTGTAGATTTACTTTATGTGAAACTAAAAAACAATAGTTATAAAAACACTACAAACAATCACTTTTTTTTTAGTTATTGTGTTTAATCCTTGTTAGGATCAAACTCAGATTTTCTCTAATGATTTTACTTTGCTAATTCTTTAGATTTTATAATAAATATTTTTAATTTTATTATTTATAGTTTCTTATACTATTGATATGCAATGAGTATGTTTTTTGAATGCTTAAAAATTATTTAAAAAAGTAGTGTATATGTAATTTAAATGTAAAATATAAATAAACTATTTTATTTATTTTTCATATTATAACATCAAAATAATATTTTTATTTTATTTTAATGGATATTCAATAAAAAATGTATTGTTGGTATAAACAATCACATATCGTACATCTGTGCTTTATATATATATATATATATATATATACGCAACCCTGGATATAAAGCATATAGAATGTGACTGATATAATTTGAAGATATGTATATAAATTGTAAACAAAGTAAATAATAATATAAATATTTGCATCTTTAAACAGAAAATGGCTTTAAAAAAAATTGATAATCATTGAATGAAAACAGTTATCTGTCAATTATAGCGACAATTAACTATTGAGAAGAGCATATGATTTTCCATTCAGTCTCTTTTTTTCCTATAGATGATAATGGTTTTTTTTTAATTATTTAAAACCACTAACTCACTCTAATATCTAACAAATCAGTAATATATTGTAACCTTATATTTTAGTGTAAAATATAAAGATTGATAGAACTGATATAAAAGTTTCTCTGACTTCTTTTTGGTGATGTGATTGCCTTGGTTTGCATTTTGAACAGACTATCTACTTGCATTCAAAATAATTTATTGGTGAGAATAAGTAATATTTTGCCTTGCTTATTGCCTGTATTATTTTAATGTATTTAAAATGGCTCTTTTCCATCCACTGATTTGGGTCATATTTGTTTAACTTGTAATAAATTAACAGCACACATCAAGTTTAGTAAAATGGTGATTAAAAATAATAATAATTCTTATTTATTTAAAATAATCTTAGAAATTATTTTCATTTAAATTCAAAAGCCATTTGTTTAACTAATTTTTAATTATTAGATAAAAATATAATAAATTCACATGTATGTTTCAGTGAGCATTCCAGTGACAGTGTTCCTGGATTATTTAAGAAAAAAAATGGTGTAAGAATAAAATGTAAGCAAAATATGTTAAGCATATTTTTAAAAATAATTAATAAGCAAACGGATTAACCAAGAATTTTCATACGAATTTAAACATAAAATGGTGATATTTAATAATAGTATGAGTTACTAGATTTTAAAGGATCTGTTCAAGTCTGCCGACCAAGGAAATCAAATCGCTAATAATTTTCTCAATATCTATCTACATTTGAAAATATGTCGGAATGCTTAAGTTTAAAAGTAGAATTAATTGCAGAAGATCAGTATGTTTTGGAATATTTTATTACATACAAATTGGCAACATTAAATAAATATTTTAATTACAGAAGTTTTCGGGACATGACAACATTATTTTTAAAAAAGAAGAGGTTTAAAATCAAATTTAACTGTTAAATTTTATTGAAAAGCTGGTTTAATATTTCTGCTTATCATTTAAATAATAAAGAATTAAGTATCTTATCTGAATGTATACTGCCAGTAATGTATTTACTATTTAATTTGTTTACTACTTGAATAATAATAACAGCCTTTAAACGATTAACTAAAACTACTTTCTGATTTCTATCACCAATGTTGATTTGTTAAATTATTTTGTTCTGATTGTTATTCCTATATTTAAATGTGGAGAGATAAATTAATACAGCCTAGATATCATAAGCTTGGAAAAATGCTATATAAAAATGTAGAATTTAATAACTTATGAAAAACATTTTCATTTAAACTCTACATGTCATGCTTTTGGAATTATCTCATAACATGGAGCCACTTAAAATTTATTAATTTAAAAGTGCTTATAATAACTAGAACAAACGAACATAATCACATCTATGGAATTCGGCTATAATTTATAATTATTACTTTGTGATGTGTATTTATTGTTCAAGACATTTTTACATTGATTTCACGGATAATATTTAATATTCTAAAAATGTTGTACACTTTAATTTATGTATTTAAGTAAGAATAAATTAATTTTAATTTTTATTGTTATATGAATTTATATGTGAAGTTCATGATTTATATTTTTACTATGTTTAAATTAAAGTCATGGGATTGAATAAAATATTTATTCAAGGGAATAGCGCTTGCGAAAAAAGCTTGAGAATTACTAATAAATTTATGGTGTATGTCAACCTCTTATGAAGTAAGTGTCTTATGAGTCTTTGCAGAGTTCTGTTCCTATACTCATGTCATTTGTCTTACATTATTATGTTTATATTTTAAGCAAGATAAATCATTATATTAGTTGTCCTTATTATTGAAACACTTTTTATTATGTATGAATCTACATCTGCTAAAATGCTGGTGTTTTTCTGAATTGTCAGAATAACTGAGGAGGATGATTTTTGCACTTTAAATATGAAGTAAATATTAAAATTGCTTTACAATGTTAAATGGCATTAGTCTGTGCTGGTGGTTAATCCGCAGATTAATTAGTTGCCACTTTCTGTATTTTTACACTCATTCCTGCGCTGGTGGTTAATCTGCGGAATTGTGTAATTATATTTGTTGCTTCATGGTGGTATATAAATCCACAGGGCACTCAGTGTTGTATCATTCCTATGTGCAGATGAATGCATCCACAGGAATATCATTTTACTTCATAAATTTAAGTTTGTGCAAAGTATTTTGTATTATTATGCTAAAATAATCTTCTTCCATTTATAAGTATAACATAAGTTGAGTCATAAAGTGTAGTAGGGCATCTTATCTAAATTATCCTCATAATGATTAACTGTTTGTTAATTAATAATTTATCTGAACTGAAGTTTGAATTTTCACGTTGGTTTAGCATTGCATTTTAGCTAATTCCTGCAAATATAATATTATTTATTATATTATTATAGGTTTATTGGTTCTGAAATTGACACATTGGGTATTTCATGATTTGATGTTGAATTTCAGTATAGTTTCCTCAAGGCAGAAATTAGATCAAATTATAATAAAATGTATGATTAGGCTTTTATAAAACTGTGCCTATGATATATTTAGTGAAGTGAACAAATGGAATATTTTATTTATTTATTTTATTTGTTTATTTATGTATTTATTTTTTATATTAAAACATCATATATCAATTATTTGTTAATCATAAAATTGTAAATAAATGTTGATTTATAATTAAACTTACTGTGCTGTTGCTATTTGTCATTCATAAAACCAGAAATCCTATATCTTGGATAGAGCATACATTGGAGTACATACTGTTGTCAGCATGATATAAGAGTTTTAGTAATATTCTGAAAAACATTTGAATGCTTTTGTCCTTGGTAATTTATGATGTGTAAGGTACAATAAAATCCCATTTGCCTTTTCCATCACTTTAGCTTTGCGTTGTTGATTCTAGTACATGATACAAAATTGATTGATTTTATAAACTTATAAACAGGAAAGAACCCAAGTTTTCCATGCTTATTATTATTGCAAAGCTCATACCTAGAGTAGCATTTATACCAAAACCATACATGTCATTTTTAAAGAATAATCTTTAGTAGTTCCACAAATTATACCATCTTGTTCATGGTCGGCCATAAGATCTCATGCAATGAAAAATCGCAAATTAGGCTTTTGAAGGAGAATAGAATTACATATTTATAATTTGTCTAATGTACTTTCATATACTGCTACAATGGGTCTTCGTGGTGTATCCTGGCTATGACCAGATTAGATCATAATAATTTCATGTTATATCATGAATTTTGTTTGTTGTGATGGGATCAGACTTTTTGGTTACAGTCTTTAGTGTGCAGTGTGGTAGGTTTGATTACTTACATTCATCACATGTGCCCAAGATTTTGGTTATAGCCTTTGGTGCCATGATGTGGTTGGCACAATATGCTTTTTGGTTACAGTCTTTGGCCACTCAATGATTGGGGCATTCGGTTACAAGGAATTCAATTATAGTCTTTGGCCACCCAATGAGTGGGGCATGTGGTTACAAGATTTTGGTTACAATATGTATATAATTTATTTCATAGAATGTTTTTTGTTTGTGGGAGGATCATAAATATTTCATTTTGCATAATGGCTTTAAAGACAATTTCAGAATTATCTAAAAAGATACTAAATCATTCTTGAAGGAATTTTATATTATGCATTATAAGTGTACTATTTTTTTGTTTTCCTGAAGGTTTGTGATGATGGTGTTTTACTTGTATTTTTATATTGGACTATTTTCATTATCTAATATGCTATATATAGAGTAAGTTAAAAACAAACTCTTATGAAGCTTCAAAAATACCCTCAACCTCAGACCGCAGTTTCTGTCTCTAGCGTCATCAGTGAGGTGCTAGAGAATAAAAATACTAGAACTAGTCCAGCATTTTATCAATGCCTAACTATTGAGAAGAAAATCTGAAACTTTCAGACATTTAAATGTCCAAAAATCCAGCTATCTAACTCAAATAGCAGTATGTGACTGAACCGCGGTCTGAGGTTGAGGGTATTTTTGAAGCTTCATAAGAGTTTGTTTTTAACTTACTCTATATATAACAATTGTAAATAGGAGCTTTATTAAAATTAGGTCATCTAACTTGATTTTTATCAATCTAATATGCTGTACAGTCAGATTTGTCTACCTCATTAACACACTGCAGAATTCAAACCCCAGACACATAACTCAACACTCTAGGAGGGGTTTTCTTCCAGAAATCCCAAGTTTGGATCTAAGGTCTATACTCCACAGCATCACCTATGTGATAATGAATCTGATGCTACTGATAGTATAGTTTCTTGCCAATGCCGGTGGTCAGGGAGAAGCAAGAGGCTCTATATTAAAATATCATTAGGTTTGCTAACTAATGTCTATAGATGGTGCAATATATATATATATATATATATATATATATATATATATATATATATAATGTGATATAGACCAAGGTAATGGTGTGAATCACAGAAAATAAATAAATAATATCAAAATGATTAAAATTTAATGTGGTTTATTAAGTTAACATTATAAATATAGGCATTGTATGTATAAGGCAGACCATGCCATTTAATCATAAGAAAAATAAATTTAAATGAAGTGCCATTTACGTTTATAATAACAGCTTGTTAATATCATATATTCTCTATACCTTGGGTTAACGCAATATAATATTATAATATTGTGCTTAACAAAAGTACAGTTGGGTAAAGAAAGGTTGATGACAAAAACATATGAGGCCTATAGTGAATATAATAAGTGTTTGTTAATTAGATTTCTATAATTAATATTTGACACAAGAACATATATCGACTTCAAGAATAGTGCAGACGTAAGCTCGCTGAGCTATAAGGTAAAAAAGTGATTAAGATGCAGGCAATTTAATGAAGTATTAAAATTATATTAAAAGAGATTGGTGGGTACCCATAAAATTTTAATGCGCAGGATGGAGTGCAGTACATTGAAACCACATTGCTTTGTTAAATAAATAATAAAATTAAAATAAAGCTGATGGGATGGCATCTCGCCATAAATTTGTGAACGGTTTTGTCACAAATCAGCCTGAGTCTGGTATTCTACCATGTAACTCTGTGACTGAGTGGCTCATGCTTAAAATTCCCAGGTATGGCTTTCTAGCACATACTCTGAGAACCGCAAAAAGGAAAGAGAATGGTCTCAGCCATTTTTACCCTTGAGAAATCAAAGCAGGCCCTAAAACACCCAATACACCTACACTGGCAACACACAAATAACATACATAAAATTATATAACTGGGCTGACTTTAGTTGAGCAAAGGCACTTAACCAATTTCTAATAATTTTAAAAAGGTCCACACATTCTCAACATCGCATTTGACAATTCTTAACAGTAAGTAAAATTACAAGAAAATAAGTTATAATATTTAAGAAAATAGAGTGGGAATGCATGATTAAACAGAGATTCATGAGATTACACATAATCATGCATTTCTACATTATATAGTTCACTTACTAACTTTACACATATCCTTGCATTATATTGACAAAAGAAAATATACCTTTCTTAAAAGATGTAGTTATCCAAATGCTTATAAAACGTGAAATATAGTAGCCTTCGAATAAGCGATTTTACATGACATTTAATAAAGGGTCAGTTTTACAATTAACCCGCACTAATATGGCAGCATACTAATTCAAAAAGGGAAAAGAAGTGATTCACTCTTTCAATGACTATCCAGGCACATCATCATAATGAATGACAAAACAAATGAGCAAAATATAAAATTATTTACCCACGAATAGACAGAAAAGCACACAAGTTAGATTACAAAGATTATAGAAAATTAGGTAGTTTTATGATAGGAAATACACTTAAAATTTAGTTATAGCTTTATGAGAAATATATCATAAGACCTCTTGGGTTGATTAATTTTACCTCATATGAAAAGTGGGGTATTCAATGGATGCATTTTGTCTTCAATTAACTTGAATTGGAAATTTTATTTTCACTGATTTTATGGCAGCAGCATTTACTTGGATGTTTATGGCATCCTTGGTCTAGGATTAAATGAGATTATATTTTCAGCAGCAGCAACAATTTACAGTAGGTCTTTGTAGGTATAGGGCATCTGATTGTATGATGTGCTGCAGGATGTCTATTCCCAAGAAGAAAGAGAGCCATCCCAATGGCTTCTACTCCGACATTCTACTTTTACTTGGCAAAGGCTAATAAATATAATTCTCTAATGGTATAGGAGTGGCTTTAGCTTCTTGTAATAAATTAAAAATATATCAGCGAACTTTAGTTTTAATAAAATAAACTTCTTAAAATATGGCCACTCAGTAAGTACTCTCTAAAATCAATAAACTGTATTTCTTAAAATATGGCCACTAACTAAAATCAGTAAACTATATCTCGACAATATGATCACACTAACTTATTCACTTTAAATATAAAAATCAATCTATAATCTATTCAATAAATTCAGCTCTATATATCCAGAGATTTACAATAGCACTGCCCCACAGCATAACAATCATTTCCAAAAATAAATGCCAAAACAATGCTGCAACTTATCCGAATATCTAATGCAACAGGGTTTTATAATTAAATTTTACTCTCAAGATATTCGGATTAAAATTTGGTTTTAACTTATTTTAATTAAAAAATACCAGGGTGGACATCTGTTTTTTTATCTTGCTGGCCAAATATTCAAGCTACTAATGTATTTTAGAAAATCTTATTAATTAAGCCTATTGTTCTCTTCCCAATCCTCATTTACTTTCTACAATAATGTTGGTATCAACATGGGATTTGGCTTTTCATCATCAGATGTTCAATGATATGGATGGCTGAAAAATTGGAGGTTGGAGTAGATTGAAGCCTGTACATTAAAGTGTGAAGATTTGCTATCTTAATATAAACTGAGCAGTGATTATATATATATGTGTGTGTGTGTGTGGGAGATGATATTTGGACCAACTGATGAGTGCTGGTTTCGCATGAAACACATATATTTGTGATTATTTATCTTTTCTACATGTGTGTGGTCATGTGTATTAGTTGTATGAGATAGTGTGGATAGTTGGTGGGTGCTTGAAAGTCTGAGTTCAAATCCCCTTATTTACTTTCTACATAAAATTTGCAGCGTGATTTTTAAAAATCTAAAATAACAAAATTATTTATTTTTAAATGCTAAATGTTTAAATCTATTTAAAATTAAAAATTATTTTAAATTAAGCAAGAACAAAAATTACAAATGTAATATTTCTAAAGTAAATAGATTTAAACAAAATAAATTTAAACAACAAAATATTATTTTTACTTGAGTTTTAAAATATATTATCGCAGCATGTGTGTAAATACGACTTATATGACCGACTTTTTAAAATGATTATGTATACGTGTACATACTCGCAATTTATAAGTCACTAATGTAGGGATTCTGAAATTATATATATCACACGAGCGGGATTTCGACATATAAGCGTGGTACAGACACACTACGATAAATTGGGGTTTAAAATAGAATATGAGGGTAGGAAAGAAATGAAAAAAAGTGAAACGAAGATTTGCAAAGCAAATCTTACTGTTTCAATGCGTACTGAATGTCTTTTAGAAAAATTTAACTTTATTCAAATATTCCAAAGACATTCATCTGTTAGTAATAGCACATCAAACAGGTGTTGCTGGCCTGACCAGTGACAGTACTAGCATGGGACTCGAATCTGGATTCTTAAATTCTTGAATAACGCTCTAACCAATTGAGCCCAAATAAAGCATTAGTTATGTTTTTTGCCTTCTTAATCTAACTTCAGCAGTATATGTAATAATCATTTATTCTTGTTGAACTTTATTTAGCCCATTGAAATTTTTTTTACAATTTTAATCCCTTTATAAAACATTTTTCTGATCATTTAATAGTAGCATCTGATCTATAAATTTCTATATAACTTTATTCTCTCTCCTTACCATCCCTGCTTTAGATTTAACTTATATTTATCCCAAACTTTCTGAAAATTTCATCATTTTTTTATAACAATGTATTATTAAATCCATGCTTGGAAACAGCGCTATATTAATAAAAAAAACCTAATACAATAACCTCTAAGTCAACTGTAACCCCATCATAATCAAAACAACTCATAAAGTTAACTAAACCGACATAATTAATGCACATAATAAAAAGTTGTCAAATAAATTTTTGAAATGCATCAAGATATTTGTTTTTAGCAATATAAAAATGTTATTTTATTAATTAAAGTACTTAACAGCTTTTGTCTCTGATATAATACAGAACATCGCCTTTATAATTTATTAAACGAATATATATTTAGAAAAAAATATGAAAGTTTGTAATTTAAATTAAAATAACGATTACACAAACCATCAAGAAAATAGTTAATTAAATGTATTTTAAACAACCTACATATATAAAATTAATAATGCATGGTTGTTTTTAAAAATCAATTGTCATTAAATTAAAATATGCATATGTAGGTTACAATCACGCTGTTTACGCTCATGCGCACAACCGCAACACTGTGGTAAAAAAAATAAAAATTAGGTGTGCTAACAAGGGGAGGGGGAGCGGATATTTTGATTCTCATTAACACTTTAAAAAAACAAACAGGATAAATTGGTAATGCTCTCCATACAATTCTAACCTCATGTTTGTTATTATCACATGACTCTTCACGTAATAATGAGTTGATTGTCAACACACACAGACTAATGTGGGGAGCTAACTGATTTTTACTTATGAGTTTAATAACTGAAACACAGGTTTATTATATACCTGTGTCTATATATGTAATATAGGGTATATGAGCACAGACTTTCAGATGACCCATCATTCTCCACTCTATCTAATAACACTGATACACTCAAGCACATATATGCTGAAAAGATAAATAATCACCAATATACGTATTTCATGCTAAACCAGCAATCATCAGTTGGTCCAGATTATCATCTCCCACACATATATACTATAAGTGCTCCGATATATATTAAGATAAACAATCTTCATACTTTAATGGACAGGCTCCAATCTACTACACACTCCAACTCTTCAACCGTCCGGTGATTATTTATCTTTTCAGCATATATGTGCTTGAGTGTATCAGTGTTATTAGATAGAGAGGAGAGTGAGGGGTCATCTGAAAGTCTGTGCTCATATACCCTATATTATTATGAGTTTAAGCAAATTCTATGATCTTCATTTTCAGATGTTGATAGCTTCTGTTTAATGTAAGCTGAGGTTTATTAAAAACAGGATAAATGACAGAATAAATCTTAATATTTATATACAAAAAATTTATTCAAATACAATAATATTGTCTAGACTGAACATAATGTAATTATAAGGGATATGAACTTAGACTTTCAAGCTCCATATAGCTATCCACTTCATCTTATACAATCAGTACACATGACCACATACCTGTGAAAAAGATAAATAATCTCTGGTATACATTTTTTTTTTATTTATTTAGTGTACGGATTTTTTGATAGCTTAAAAGAAAACTGTAAAGATTCTAACCAGGGGATAGAAACAGCAGTGGCTTTATTTAGTCTCTCATTTATGAAACTTGACAATCATTAACTATGTGGTTAATAGTTTGTACTTGCCTGTATTTACACAGATCTGAGTTGACAAATTCAATTTATGAATAACATAAATGTGATGGCCATGGTCTGTTCTGTATCCACTGATGAAACTCCAGTTTCATCTAAATAGATCAAGTGCAGCCAAGTTTATTGTTGAATCTGAGAAAAAGAAATTTACATGAAAATCAAACACTACGTTATGGTCCTCATTGTTCATAGGTACAAAAATGAGTAGAAATAGCAGTAGTTGACATTGAAAATGGAGAATACTAAGAATATCTGGGTTTAATCCTACAGTGCTATTAAGTGATTAAACAACATATACCCCTTTATAATAAGACAAAAAAAATTAACCCTTACATATGCTTCACATTTTTAGAACATGAGATGGAGGTATGCCTTAAAAACAGAAAAGGTCAATTTAATCTGTGAGAAAAGAAACAATATGGAAAGGAAAATCAAACAAGTAAAAACTGGAACACAATGTTCATTAATGTGTCATAAATATGATGTGAAAACAGAAAATGCATTAAGCAAAAAATTAATTGAGCTAAACTACTAATTAAAAAAAATATATTTTCAAAGAGAATATTTTGAATCGTATTATGAATCATTCATAGCATTGTTTCTATTTAGCACTATATATTAAATAATACATTGGATGCAATTTAAAAATTAAAATTGCAGTTTGTAATGTTATAGTTGACTATTTATTAGTCTGCATTCAGAACAGGATATATTTGTCTGTTTAAGAACGTTTGTTTAAATTTCTTTATGTTAGTAATTTCAATCTCTGTGGTTAAGTTGCAATCTTTAGTGTCTATATTGTAACGGAATATATGCCATTACATTATTTTAAAAAAATAAAAAGATCACAAATAAAAATTGATTTATTAAAAAGAAAAAAACTTAAAAACTGAAAATTAAAAGTTGTTGAATATATATAAATATCGTTGCGCAGATGGAAAACTTAAACTATTTTAAGAAAAAGTATTTGAAAGTATATTTTTTTTTGTAAAAAAGTAAAAATATAAAGATTAATATTTTTAAAATAGAAATAATGTTGATTTCTATAATCTTAGAGAATGGAAATGACTGTCTTATTAATTAAATGATTGTTCAAAAGCAAACTAGCCCTTCAGGCATTTAACATAAATTAAATGGTCAGATAAGAGAATACAAAGAAATTAAATGCCCAATGCAAGCATGAAAATGACAGCATGGACCATAACTGAAACACGAAAGGATTAGTGATGTCTTGCTGTTGAATCCCAAGATTTGATAATAAGAGGCTAAGAAAAATATAAAAGCCAAATGATTATTATAATTCAGATCTTAGAGCTGACTATGAATATATCGTTATAACTAGCTATATTGCAGATTTTCACGGTGTGGAAGTCTGCAATAAATTTAATTTTCCAGACAACCAGCTGAGGCCTCTGGATGACAGTTCCTGACCAAATGAATGGCAAGTAGCGGGTTTATTTCAAAGAAGGACAAAATCTACGAAAGTGATCACGAAGATGGACTTCTAAATCTGCTAAATCCGTAAAGTATGAACTCTTGTGTCTATCTAATAAGAACTTTCCTAAAATTGCAATTAATTAATAGTTGAAAATAAGAACTCTTGTCTGACTTAAAAATGCAAATTCAATTGTTAATATTTTTATGCAGATGTTTAAGCAATCATTTCCATTTCATTTTTTTTTTGTGTGTGTGTATTATGTTTTAACTAAAATGTATTAAAAATAAAGTTAGGTATGGATAACTGCATGGATAAAAATTAATAACTATGTTTAAATTCGTTTATGTTTATTTTAAAGGGTAAATTTCAGGCTATTTGTTTCATAGTTAGGACAATGCTTGTGGAGGGATATATGGGTGTTTATATCAATGTAATGTGAAGCATGTTTAGCATACAGGGCAACATGCCCAACTGAATGCATGACCCCAAAGAGGCAGTCATATCGTTGCAATGGTCGCAGATGTATTTCCTGCACCATTGACCCCTTCTAGCTCTGGAGGGATTATAAGTCATCAGAAAAGACCGCTCTCCCCCATGCATAGCACTCTTTAAAAAAATTATATACATGATTCCTTAGTCAGATGGATGCCCATTCCTGTTCTAGACACAGATCATTTCCTTCAAATAATGTCATGCTCTCAGATGCACATTCCTGTCAGCATGGTTTTATGCTAGCATCTTCATATTGCATTTGGTTGCGACTATATATCTGGAAGCAGGCATTGGGTTGGCTACGAACTTTTAGTCTGAGGTTGAATGAATGTTTTGATAAGTTTTTAAGTGGAAAAAATCTATGTAGCCTATCTATACTCAACATGCTAAAGTAAAATATAATTTAAATATCCATCTGTGTAGTCTATTTAAAATAGTAATTTAAATTTTTAAAAAATTAATGTTAAAATCTAAAAATAAATTTATTCCTCAATTTTAAATGTGCGTTAATAAAATCTATTTGTGTGTTAATTACTGGCAGTGGCTTCTTTTATTTTATTGTTTTAAATATTAATATATTTTGAGAATCTAAATCTAGTAAAACTTATAAAAATGTTTAAAATCTCTGCTACTCTAAGAGCTAGTGATATTGGGCAAATGGTCAGAATAATATATATAATTTTTTTTTTAATCTTAACTTACATATCTGCCTACTATATAAATTTTTCTAGGTTCAAATGCCTAGATGGCGCCCTCATATGGCAGATACATTAAAGACTTATTCAGTGACCGTTAAAATATAAATATATTGGATAATAAATAAAGTCAGGATTCCACCTTTATTATTAATAAAAGATTCCCTTGACAACAGGTTGAGATTGTTGCTTGTTAGTGATATTGGGATTGTCTAAGCTGTTAACTGATTTTAATGATTATTTGTATGGTGTACCAAAACTGTTATGGGCAAGCAAATCAGGTATTGATACATCTATAATACTGCAGATATATTATTCACTAAATATTTGAGCTAGTTATAATATCTAGCTTAATAAATAATTAATAAAAGTTTTTAGTTTATTTCCATAAAATAGTTTCTAGCAAAGTTGTGAGTGCAAAAAATTTGAAACCTGTCAATTAAACTATAGTAATATATATATATATATATATGTGTGTGTATAGAGATTATATATATATATATATATATGTGTGTGTGTGTGTGTGTGTAAGAGATTATGATCTGGATCAAGTGATGAGTGCTGGTTCAACATGAAGTGCATATCTTGGTATACATTTATCTTTTTCACATATCTTTGATTATATATTTCAATAATGTGTGCTGTAATAGACATTTTAAAAATATTTAAATACATATTATATGAAGCTAAGCTTAAGTATCCCTAAACAAAAATGTATATATGATGATTGTGATAGGATTGAGCTAAGGTGAAGGGTGCACTGAGATAAAAGTATAATTTGACAATATAAACATATATATATATATATGATCACTAGATGGAGCTTTACCAATAGCTCCTACCAAGCTTTGTTTACATAAACACCGAGAGAGATAGAATTCAATATCTCTTTCATTGTCTCCCACCTCCAGACTATGGTTTCAAACTAGTTGGCTCATGTCAGTGAAGGGTTGGAAGACTAGAAACTAGAAGTTAAGAGCTAGTTGGATCATGTCAGTGAAGAATTGGAAGACTAGAAACTAGATCTAAATACTAACTCTAAAATCAGCATTTATCAAACATGTTTCTATCAGTTTGAAAGCAAGAAATTTCTCAGACACATAATGTCTTCAAATTCAGCTAAACAAACTAGATAGTTAGTTTCTAGTCTTCCAACCCTTCACTGATGTGAGCCAACTAGCTTGAAACCATGGTCTGGAGGTGGGAGACAATGAAAGAGATATTGAATTCTATCTCTCTCGGCATTTATGTAAACAAAGCTTGGTAGGAGCTATTGTTAAAGCTCCATCTAGTGATCATAAAATGCAAGCTAAGAGCAAGTTACAAAATTTATAACTTGTTTTGTTTATCATATATATATATATACTTGTTTTGTTTATCATATATATATATATATAATGAGATGGGAAATCCTGAGGTGGTTGTACCTAGAGTGATGGACAAATCTTCATTACTGGAGTTCAAAATAAATATTTCAAATAAAGTTTACAAAAAAGTATAATATTTAAGTAAAATATTAAATATTAATATATATAAGTAATTTTATATATTATAAGAAGATAAGTAATGAGAGCATGAGATCTCTCTGTGAGATCAACCCACTTAACTCCTTAGAGCAATGGTCTTCAACCCTTAGTCCATGGACCAGCGCCGGGGCTCCAGAAGTTTTCTCCAGTCACGTTAGACTGGCAGGAAAGTTTATAATAACAAAATAATAAGAGTTTAAACTTTTAATTAATATAAACAATTTTTATTTATTTTTTCATCTCATTTTTACCCAATTTTTTTTAAAAAAAAGAAACAGAACGAAAACAAAATCTAATCAATCATACATAAATTAATTTGTTTTTCTAGTTATCATAGATGTTTATGGGGGGGGGGGGTAGAGTTACATTTTTATTACTTTTCTAAAAAAATTCAAAATTAAAAAAAAACATTTTTTATTATACAAACTCCATATATATATAACTTCATCTCATATATTTAACATATAAAAAAACAAAAAGCAAATTAAAATTTGCCAATGCTTGTATTTATGATCAACAGATGGCGTTTCCGTCAAAGCGTGTTTGTTTACATAAATGTCAGAGTAAGCATTCACTACCTCTTTCATTAGTTCCATCTTCAGATCATGATTTCAAGCTGATTTTTCTATCATCAGCTTGAAATCATGATCTGAAGGTGGAACTAACGAAAGAGGTAGTGAATGCTTACTCTGACGTTTATGTAAACAAACACGCTTTGACAGTGTTTTTGGTAAAACACCATCTGTTGTTTATATTTAACATTGTTATTTTGATCAGTCATAACAATTATGCTCATCTAAGGCTAAGCAGTTTACATTTTTAAGAAAATTTATCTATAGACTTCTGCCAGTCCGCAAAAACGTATCTTTATTTTTACCGTCCGCAGGTGTGAAAAGATTGAAGACCACTGCCTTAGAGCAACTATCAGTATCATTAACCATATATCAACCACCATTACCAATAAGTAAAAGTAAGTATAAGTTACTACTCAAAAGTAATAACCACTTATCATTATGAATGATCAACAATAAAAATAAACCAACAGTCAATCTTGTGACTGGATTTGAAATGGGTCTCCTGTAGACCAGGCAACTATTTAGCCTTTGCCAGCTTGGGAAAATTATTTAAACATAATTTGGATGCACCAACTTAAGTGCTCATTCATCTGGATATCTAATAATAAAACAATAATGCTGGAATATTAAAATATGCTGATCATCATCAATGCTTTGGCCATTTAGTACCATTAATGTACTGGTCAACTATAAATTTAATTTCTAATAGACTAAACTAAATAAAACATAGTGCATGGGATTTGAAGAATATAATCCTTGCACCAAACCAGGACAATATCTTACTGGAATGTCCCTGCACTAAAATACAGCCTCTTTTATATCCCAGACCATTATGCTCAAATCTAGCTCAGAGAACAAAAGCTCTATTACTGTTACTGTGATTAAGATGATGCAAACATACAATATTCTAAACTCTTTTTACAATTAAGACCCTGGAATAATTTTAACAATTGAATACAAGCTTATTAATAACAATAACAAAAAATGAAGTTATAGTCACCAAAATAAGGCTACACATTAAGCTTTCTGATTTTGATTACTATACAAAATTAAAAATTATCACAGTGTGATTTACATATATGTTTGTATAAAACACCTATGTATATCCACACACAGACATGCTGTATAATTTTTGGACATATTTGTATAGTCATAACATAATTATAAAAATTTTAAGTTACATAAAAATACTATAAATGATTAAAATTTACCTATGCATGTCTATATGATACTTGTGGATAGATATGCACACAGATGTGCAGTACATTTTTCAATCATCATATAAAACAAAATTTGATTAGAAATGTACATATATGTGTGTGCATTTAGCCATTTATGCACACACTGCCATTTAAATCATATGATATTTGACACAATAATAAGTTATTCAAAATATACTTTCCATAATTAATTCCTTTGGAAAATATATAAAATTCACATATATATATTAAAAAAAAATTAATTTGAATTAGTTATTAAACATAAAAAATATTCTGTCTTGACAGGATTATTGTTGATTGATAATTAGTTATCACATCTTTAAACTTAGATTTTAAATGATTCTTTAGAATATACAATCATTTATTAATCGTTTACTTTTTTTACTTTTTTATTTTTCATCCAAGCAAAATTATTATTTGCACTTTGAGTTATATTTTTAAACAACATTTTAAGGGAATTACTAAAACAATATCTTTAAAAATAATATATATAAAATCATCTATGAATTGATCTTTTCTTTTAGACATTTGACTCAAGCAAATTATTTAATTTTTTTATTTTAATTCAAGCAAAATTATCCATGTTACTCTTTTACAATATCTTTTTTTTGCAATAAAATTTAAAATGATATTTTTATTTCTGCATTTAGATATCACCATCACAGGTTGCTCTTAATCATATCATTTTTAAATGTAAAAATATAGATTTCAAAAAATGTCATTTTTACCCAAATTTATGCTTCTCTGCATATAGATAAATCCCTTTAGCAAGCTGAGAGATTTCTCTTCATTAGCTGGTTTATAGTCCCCATCAAGATAGGCATAGTCCAGGTAAGTTGGTTTGCAGTGATCTGCTTTCTGTTTAGGATTGTTCCAGCCAAGCAGCTGTCTTGCCCACATTTGTAGATATAAAACACTTGAGGTTGACCCTTTTCTCTATGTGAATTCATAAACTCTACCATCATTATATATAGAGCTCGCAAATTATAAACTATAGAGAAGCTTTTTGAATTGCCTTTCTTTCAGTCTTTCATGGTAGTTTTCTGTCCTGATCTGGACTACTCTGCTAGCTAGCTACTTCTGACTAGTTATAATTACAGCTAATTACTTCTCAAAATACTATTAGCCAACCTCTATTTTCAAAATCTACCAGCCAAAAACAATTATTTTTATCAACTCTTTTTATATTAGTCTAGTGAGGTGACAAAAACACTAAATTAAAACTTTTTTATTTAAAAACTGTTTTTCTTATCTCTCTTGAGTGGAAAAAGTTGATTTCAATTCACTTTAATAAAATTTTATTAAAGTATGATCTATCAAGTTTTCAAAATATATAGTAGAATGTATACAAGCATTAATTAAAAGATTTTAAAGATAGATAAATTTTTACAATTATCAGTTTAACATGCTTGTTTTAAATTTCAAAATCAGAATAGAATATTAATATTTATTTAGACCTTTTTAAATGTTTAATTTATAACAAAATTTTATTTTAAATTCAGAATTATTTAACTCTTTATAGTTGTTATTAATAGAAAAATATCTACAAAAATTTATGTCTGTGTTTATTCCTATTTTTCCTTTATATATATATGAAAACACAACCAATTTTGCTGTTATATGCCATGTAACCCAACTAGTTATAATATATAACCTGTATTTATCAATGAACCAAGCACTGTTAATAAACATTTTACTACTTCATTTTACTAGATTACTCAGCTAATGCAAAATGACATTTTGAAGAACTAGTTGTATATGAATATGGTTGTGCTTGCATCTGGATTATAGTGGCTTCATCCTTATTTAATAAAACTTCCTAAATTTGATAATCCCTATAAGCATCCAGGACAGTTGATGCAAATAGTCATTTGGCATTGGTTAGGCAATCTAATAAGATTAGAGAGAGAGAGAGGGAGTACTGAAATATTTAGCAACAACATTTAATTAATTGGTCAAGATCAGAAGTTATATATATAAAGTTGAAAATAATGTTATATTTATTATTTTACAAATATTTGACTTAAAACTTTTCACTTGCATAGGCTTAAGTAATGAATTTTCCCACGAAAGTTTGAATTAGATTGTAGAAACCATGCTGTATTTCCATATGGATTATAATGTGTTCACCTTTGTTCACAAAAACATGGTGAATTCTCTAATCCTTATATACATCTATGATATCTAAAACAATAGGTCATTTTGTATTGGATGAGCAATCTAGTAAAGAGAGAAGTACTGAAATGTTTGTTGATAATATTTGGAGATTTAAATGTTACATATAAAGTTGAAAATAACACTGTGTGTGTATATATATATATATATATATCATAATGAAACAGATGTATAAGATTGATTATTGAAGCATCAATTTTACTGATATGAATGAATATGGATGCTGTAGGTTTAAATCTGTATAATTAGATAATGGACTGGGATACAAAGAGTTAGTACCCTATTACTATCTGAATCAATATTGGTCCCAATTTGTGTGATAGTACTTTGTGCTAAGGTATTGATGACAATAATGTTCTTTGATTGCCTTAAATTGTTTTTTTAATCTAAAAAAAAGTAATAAACTAGGAATAGTATTATTTCTCACATAATTATTGTCTTAATTTTTTATATCAAGTGTCATACCTTAATACTTACTAGTATATGTAAGACCTAGCACAACCCCACATATCAATTTGTTACAATATTCTATATATCTTCATCATGGAAATCATAAGACAACAATAACTATCAATTATTATAAATATGAGAACAAGAAAATAAAAAAATGTCACCAATTTATATAAACAATGAATTTAATAATAATAACATTAATAAACAATCCTTGAATAATTTAATAGCAAATTATGTACATTTGAATATTTAGAAGTTGGCCATTAACAAAGTGAAGAAACAAACTAAATATTTATACCCATTTTTAATGCTTATGGTAATATTTTCATGATTGTGAATATGCCTGCCTAAGTATTACAATCACCAGAAGGCATTATGGACTTATTTTATTCTAAAGATGGCTTAATTTATGAACTATAAAGCTGTAGTAATAATCAAAAAGATATTTTTCAAATGTTAAGTATTAATAATTAATTTTTGATAAATGAAATATAAAAATTGTTTTAAATTAGTTAAAAAATTTAATTTAATATAGAGAAATAAATAAGTGAACCAATTAAATGGCAAATTATAGTGTCCCAACTCCTCACTGAAGAGACCCATAGGTCGAAACCGGTCTGGGGATGGGGACAATCTAAGATAAAGATTATTTGAATGCCTTCTCTTGTAGCAGCATTTATCATAATAAAAAAAGCTTGTTTAGAGCTCATTAGCATGCTCTTAATTTTACATATTGGTAAATGTAAGCTATATATAAGTCATGTGACATCTGACTTTTTATTATTACTATAATAAACTATTATAAATATAAGATAAAAAGCCATGCATGGTTTGATATAGTTGGTAGAGTATTTTACTTGGGATCAGGGGTTTCCAGAATTGATCCTGGCACTCACAGATCTAGTGCTCAAGTTTCTTATAAACTCCCTAGCAATAATGTCATATGTCTTTTATTTTTTAAGTAAAAAATAAGACTGATTTTGTTACACTCCTCACTATAAAAGTTACAAGTTCTTACTCCCGAAAAAATATTATTGCTTCATTTATATGTGAAACATGAAAATTATTTAATTACTTTTATGTAAATATTTTTTTATAATTTGAATATATATAAATAGATAGACAGATAGATATATGGATGAGTGGATAAATGGATGGATGAATAGATAGATAAGTAGATAAAATATTCTTGTATAGATTAATTGAAATATTAGTTTGCAGTCACTGCTATTACAGGTTATGACATTGCTGTTATAAGTTCCCATGGAACTCTCAACTCAACTGATGTGAACTCAATAGATTGTCTTTATTATAAACTCTTAAAAGAATCAGGATCCAAGAAGCAATCAAATATGTGAAAGAACAAAAACTAACTCAATATTAGCCATAAAAGTTGATTATAAGTCAGCCTTTGATCTAAATAATTGGTTGTACTTAATAAATGCAATAAATGAACTAGTACATGGTAAATGCAATTAAAAATCACTTAAGTAATGGCTGTATATTCTTAAAAAATTATATGAGAAAATCTAATTCCTTTATTTCCAAAAAGGGAATGCCACAAGGATCACCACTAGTAGCTCTTTTGTTTGCAATCTATTTGGACCCAATGATTAAAGAAATACAAAACAAAGTTCCAGGCATATATCTAGCACCCTTGAGTGCAAAAATTCAAACAATTGCATTCATTGATGACATGATAATTATATTCCAAGATACCTATAACATGCAAATAATTATAGACATACTCAAAAATCTTCAAAAACAAACAGGATCAATAATACAACCATCCAAATCAGCTGCATGGCAATTAGCAACTGGGAAAAAAATTGCCAGTGATTTTCAGGCAAATCCATCAATGTTCCTAGGAATCCCTTTATACCAACCTAAAACAAAGATGAACAGATATCTAACAAGATAATCATGCACAAAATAATTGAAAAGATAAATAACCTTTCACCCATAAAATTATATGAAGTGACTAAAGCCAAAATATTTAATGGAATAGCCACAGGAATATTAAGTTACTATGGCCCTTGGATAAACCTATATGCAGCACGCAGCTTCTACAGGACACCAGTGCAGGCCAGACAAACCTCGCTTGGTGAGAGCAGCACAAGTTGCGAAGGAGAATTAAAGAGGCATGCCATGAATAAAAAAGAAACATTTTATGCTGTCTCCAGGAAGTGGCAAATCTAGGTCAACAAAAATCTAATCCACCCTAATTTGCATATTTTATTCCAGCTACTTTTTGAAAATGAAAGTTTAGACCTTCGAAAGTGCTTGAGTATAAAATTTATCATTTGTTAAGATGGTGATTGTCTATTTAATATAGAAATAGTATTTATATATCTTATAGTTTATGTGTGTATTTATATTAACACAAAATATAGGTTTTATAGATATTCAAACTAACACATAGTTGAACGTTAAATATTACAATAATATAGTAAATGAAATAAACAGAATAGCAAAAAAGTTCATTTGGGGAAGGACAACCAAAATAATATCAATGGCAATGTTACAATTACCAATTAATAAAGGAGGACTCAACATAATAGATCTAAAAAAATATGTGTCATTTATTAAAGCAAAAACTTTAATAAATGTAATGAAGAGTAAGACTTTCAACCCATCAGAATGCGACATAAAGTTTGTATAAAAAAATGGAAAAAGAAACAAGATCCTTTGTGGTCGATTTACTTATAGCATATAAAGACTTACAAGATGAACTAAATATGTCTAATGTAAAAGGGATAAAATACAGTGTCCTTAAAAAAAAAAAATATCGGGAAAAATAATGGCTAAACATATCCATAAGTGAAATTCTAAGAAACTTTCAATCAATCTATACACCCCAAAAATACATGAAAACCATCTATAAATTGACGAATGGGATACGCTCTACGACAACACTTTTAAATAAAAAACTACATATGAATCCAGAACCAAGGTGTACAACCTTCAAGAACAGTTTGCACACCTGGTCAAAGAATGTAGAGCATTTAAATAAACAAGGATAAAATTATTCAAAACCCCAATCTTTAATCTAAAGGATATGATTAACAAACACATCAAGAGATTTGATCCACACAATGCTATGGTACTTATTCACACAATTAGAACACTATAGGAAATTAGATGTTCATTAATATTCAATAATAAAAAATATAATTGGATAAAAAACTTGATAAAAGATGGGATAAATACTTCGAACAATGCTTAAAATACTCATCAAGAAAACAAATGATCAAAATCTCAGGAGTAGCAGCACCTATAGCATGTGAAATATAGAAATAGATAATTTTATGAAAAGAAGATATGCATTAAACAAAGGCATTATAGCAACCAACCAAAGATAAAATTAAAACAGACCAATAAGAAACAAAGTGCAACACCTACTTACTAACACCCACTTATTAAGATAAATATAAGGACATAAATATAAGGACATATATTTTATTAATGTAATGTATATAATCAAAAACAAAAAAAGATTAAAAAAACACTAAAAGCTTATAAATATGTATATGTATATATTGTTTAATAAAGATAAATACTTAAAATAAAAAAATAAACACTTAAAGAGATTTATGAATTCTTTGTCTCCCAAATATTTATAAGAATTGCTTTTGAGTAAGTAACGTTTTATTTTAATTATCTTGCCCTCTTTTTTGATTATTTTGAAATTATTTTACTTTGTAGATATATAAATAGGACATCTTAATTTAAATGTTGAATGATGAATAAATTAGACAATCAATTGGGCTTAGACATATATATGCACAATTATTAGAAGTTCTGGTTGCTAAACACAGCATAAAAACATGAGACTCCACTGAATTTCACTACAATCAAGAAGTAGTTCAAAGAAAACAAAGAAATAAAACAAACGTACTAAAAAAAATAATTAACTTATACAAAAAATAATTGGTATATAATTGTTTATTTACAATTTAGTTTATAAATACAAATAATATGTATATATTTTATATCAAAAATATTATCAGAACATTACTACAATTTACTGATGTATTCTGAATGCTAATATTAATGTAATAAACTCAGTATTAGGTTACTCCAAGACTTCATTAATGATAAGAGTAAATGGGCCCATATTTGTAAAGAAATTTGGATATAAGGTTTATTATCATTATAAGTAAGTATTTATGGGAGAAATACTTCAATTAATCATAATTATAAAATAAAAGATTTTAACTAGCAATAATTATGTGTACACATTAACCACATTATCAGATTTGGATTCTTGGATTTATCCATTTACAATATTTTATGTACAGTATATATATATTTGCATTTAAATTTTTGTTAGCAGTTAGTTTTCTTACAGTATTTTAGAATTCAATAGACAGTTGATAGGAATTCTTATTTGTTAATTAACCGTGTATAAAATTATATGCAGCTTTTAATTTCCTATCTAGCAATAATGATTTCACTCAATGGTAGTCATAAATAATAATAAAAATAGAATCGAAACTCCCTCAGAATAGAGTTGATTTAACTAATTATTATTTCAGTAACAATGTACACCAATAATGTAACATCAGATATATAAATCATATTGCCAAAAGTTTGTCTTTTGCCAATCTTTTTCTCTTTCTTTCTTCACTTTTTAAAAGCTGATGTGTTTCTTGCTCTTCCTCTTCTGCATATAATTGCCTGGATATTAACTTTTCCTAAATTATATGTTCAATTGTTGTTTGTCTGAAATATGGGATGATGGGAATTTCGTTGTTATTATATGTTGTTAATGTATGGGTAAAAGAACAAACAGGTGTTACTGACCTCATTCAAAAAATTAAAAAACTGAAGTAGAGTTGGGTTGGACATATTGCTAAAAGAGATGATAATACATGGACAATTGAAATCTTAAACTGGATTCTAAGAGATTGTAAAAGACCCAGAAAGATACCACATGTGAGATGGATGGATGAAATAAGGAAGTCTGCAGAGGTGATATGGAAAAGAGAAGCTAAAGATCAGAGAAGATGGATTGAACTTGGAGAGAACTTCATCCTGCTGTGGATTGATAATGTTTGATGATGATGATGATGATAATATGTTGAATTATTTCAATCATCTAATATTAATTGATAAATGTTTGGTTTAAACTATTCAAACTTTATTTAAGCTTTCCAAATACATTCAGCTATTAGTTATAGCATATAGATTAGTATATAGCACAACTTTTCAACAACACCTGAAGAAGAAATGGGAATAACAAACATATTCTTATCAATCAATTAATGTGTACTATGGATTATTAAATCCTATTCATAAATTTGTTTATGTTTATATGCAATTATGGTATCAACAAAATATAATTAAAAGAAATAATTATCATTATTCCACATTACAACCTCATCAGTTTATGCAAGTATGAATAACTTATTTAGATTTTTTGATTCATTACACTGATTAAATCATGATAAGTTAAAACATTTATTGATATCTTATATTAAAGTGTGGCTACACATATGCTTATATTTTCTGTTAGTTATAATTATAAGTTTATTGTTTTCATACCACTGTGAGTCCGAATATTTTATAACAATACAACATAAGAAGTTTGTTAATTTATTTCATTTTATATACATCCATATATCATTTACAGATTGTAAATATATTATTATTATCATTATTAATTTTATGTATATCTGAATTAGAAATTAATTATTCTATCATCTAATATATATATATATTTGTAAATAGTCTTTAAGAAGCATACATTACTTAGTATTGTCTTGTACTTTTCTATATTTTAAGAGCTAACACTTATCACTAAGTAATTTCTTTAAATAATGCATTGGTATAAGTTAGGAAATTTGGATAAGACATACAAAGTCTCTTATTTTACTTAGTTAATTCTATGTACTATTAATCTACTAGTTTCATTTCAAAATAGTATATTGTATATTCAACATACAAATGGTTATAAGCCTATTAATATTTGTGTGTAGTTGATTATTATTTTTTTACTCCAATTGCTCATAAATTAACTGAATTTAAATGTTTTTTAATAGCAATTTTAAATTACATGTCAAGCATTGGTGGCCTAGCAGTTAGCATAGCTGTCTTCCAAGCAGCTGGCCTGGGTTTGCTTCCTGGTCAATGCATTTGACATGTGGAAAAAAACAACAACTTTAAATTACATAAGTTTGCAGCAGATAGAAGAAACAACATTGAATTTATATGAAAGATTTAATTAAATCATGTTATAATTTATTAAACAAAACTCTTAAATTTTTTTATTCATCTTTGAATATTAAAAACTTTAAAAATAATAATGCATGGATCAGCCATTCTTATATACCTAATATGTCTAAAAGGATGAAAACAATTTATTCAAACGATTATAATATCAGTTTTAGAATACCTCCTAATCTTAATCAAATTTTAAACAATACTGTAGATAAATTATCTCCAAACCAAATAGTTTATAAAATTAAATATAAATTGATACACTGAACAGGCTTACACACGCCTGCACATATATAATGTAATATAAGGCATTCAAACTCAGACTTTCACACAACCCTCAACTCTCTATGCCATTTTATATTGCTGACCCACCTGATCACACACATGTTGAAAAGATAAATAATCACCAATATACATATTTCATGCTAAACCAGCAATCATCAGTTGGTCCAGATTACTATCTCCACACATATATACAATCAGCGCTCGGATTTATATTAAGATAGCCAATCTTCATACTTTAATGAACAGGCTTCAAATTACTTCAACCCACAACTCTTCAAGCATCCATTTCAAATGGATTGTATATATGTGTGAGGATAGTAATCTGGACAAACTGATGATTGCTAGTTTAGCATGAAATACTTATATTGGTGATTATTTACTTTTTCAATATGTGTATGGTCAGGTGGGTCAGCAATATGAGATGGCATGGAGAGTTGAGGGTTGTGTGAAAGTCTGAGTTCGAATTCCTTATATTAAAATTAAATGTAATGAACCAAAATGCAACGCATTTTATTATGGAAAATGTCATGCCAATTGTGCCACAAGATTAGCACTACATAAATATTTATATAAATGTGCTAAAACAGACTCTAATGGTAAATCTATGTTTTGGAACATGAAATTAAATCTGCGTATAATTTTGATCCTATTAATATTGATGACGTTTGTAGTGAACGTAATGATCGAAAAGAAAATATAGAGATGTGGTTTATAGCAAATAATATCAATGCAATAATAAACAAGAAAGACTCTTTGCATTGCATGAGCAGATAAATAGCCTATTTAATTTTAATGTATATATTTATTTTTATATTTTATTGTAGTTTTATGATGATGATGAGCCTGGTCGAAAGCAATGCTTAGATATTATTTTTATTAAAATTTTAAACCATTAAATTACGTTATAATGGATAAATATTTTATGTTTAAACCAGCATTGAAAACATTTAAAGCTATTACTATTAAAAATGAAAGAATTAAATTTTTAGAACTGTGTTTTAATTTTCTTATCTTTCCTAATTGCTGCAATATTCGGATTGATAAATCTATATTTCAGAAAGATAACATTATCCTGTGTTTAAAAAAAAAACAATTAGTTCGTATGATTATTTCCCGTTGCAAAAAGGTAGTTAAAAATGAAATTCCAAGAGTGAAGAATTTAAAAAAATATACTATTCCTGCTTGTATTGATATTAAATGTTCAAAATTATTTTTATTTTTAAATCGTAAATATGATAAAAAGTTAAAAATTTTAGCTTTCAAACAAGGTATAATTACCTAAAATAAATGACAATAAATTTGTTAATTTAACTGAATATTCTATTCCACATAATACTAAACTTATTTTTGATTGCGGTTCAAAATTTATTGGGGGAAATTGGAAAAATCCATATTTAGAAACATTGCTGATATTGAAACGTACTATGAAAATAAACCTCAACGAGAAGATATTATTGATAAAATTTGAAAAGTATTACGTCTACATCCATTTAAAATGAATAGTAATATATACAATTGGTATAATAATTTAAATAAATCTACATCATGTTTGCAATATACTAATATTAAATGTTTAAAGAGGATAAAGGTAATCGATTTGTTCTTTTATCTAACGAGGATTATAAAAATAAAGTTTGTGATCAAATTAAAAAATTAAAATTTAAATTAGTGATGAATATAATTTTAAATGAGTAAAAGATAAATTCATCGTTTCAATATTAAGATATTATTAAAACAAAACAATTTATAAATTTGAATATAAAAAGATTTATCCAACTGCAGCTATTCCTCCTAGAATTATTGCAAATGTACAAATGCATAAAGAAAATCAACCTCTTAGACTTTTAATTGATTTTGGAGGCACATATTTTTATAAAACAGCTAAATTAACAGCTGAATGATTAATTGAACAAGTTGGTTTTGGAAAATTTGCTATAAAATCTTCATTTGAATGTGCACAAATATTAAATTCCATAATCCCAACAATAAAAAAAAAAAATAGTAAAAACAGAAAATTAGATTAACATAATTTTATGGCTCAGTTTCATGAAAAGTATCTATTAATATTATTAATAATATTTTAATTAATTACAAATTTTAATAAGTACAAAATAAATTTTATCATTAATGTTCTTAAATGGATGGATAATGATATGACAGCTCTTTTTAATGGTGAATTTTATATAATGGAACATGAATGGCTTGTGGTATTACCTTTAAGTGGAATTATTTGTAGTATAGTTTTAAATAAATTTGAATTGGAAGTTATTCCAAAAAAATTTGCTACAACAACATCATCTTTATATATAACATATGTAGATGATGTTTTTATATATGCAGAAGAGAAAACCATTATTGATATAAAAGATGAATTATCTCTTTTATTACTTATATAAGGCTAAAACCTTAGTACATGTGCCTTGGGTGCTTAATTTTAGCAAGAGAGGCCTCTACAAATCATAACGCAAGATTCGACTTTATAAAGATAAGAGGGACCCTCTTATCTCTAACCTATTTTTCTTAATTATATAATGAAGATAAATTTGATGGTATAAAGTTTTTAGATATGTATATTCAACATACAAATTAACAAATTAGTTATAAAACGGTTATAAAGTCTTTCAATAATCGTGAAATAGTTGACACTCATTCTTTTACTTCAATTGCTCATAAATTAGCTGGATTTAAATGTTTTAGGTATGGAAACTTTAAATTATGTAAGTTTGAAGCAGATAGAAGAAACAACATTAATTTATGTGAAAGCTTTAATTAAATCAGGTTATAATTTATTAAACAAAACTCTTAAATTTTTTATTCATCTTTAAATATTTAAAATTTTAATAATAATAATGCATGGATCAGCCTTCCTTATATACCTAATATATCTAAAAGGATGAAAATAATTTGTTCAAACGATTATAATATCAGTTTTAGAATACCTTCTAATATTAATCAAATTTTGAATAATACTAAAGATAAATTCTCTCTGAACCAATCTCTACAAATAGTTTATAAAATTAAATATAATGAAATAAAATGCAATGTAATTTATGATGGAGAATGTCATGCCTATTGTGCTACAAGTTTAGCACTACAAAAATGTGCTAAAACAGACTCCAATGTTAAATCTATATTTTTTGGAACATGAAAATAAATCTGGACATCATTTTGATCCTATTAATATTGATGTTGTTGTGCTGAACGTAATGATCGAAAAAGAAAATATAAAGAGATGTGGTTTATAGCAAATAATATCATCGCAATAAACAAGAAAGACTCATGTGTTGCATTATCACATAAATGGTGTATTTAATTTCAATGTATATTTTTATTTATCTATTTTAATGTACTGTCTATGATTATGATGGACTTGATTGAAAGCAATGATTAGATATTATTTTTCTTAACATTTTTAACTTTCCTGAATAGTTTTTAATTATACTGAAATTAATGAAAGAAAATATTTTATTAAATTAATAATAATAATAATAATAATAATAATAATAATAATAATAATAATAATAATAATAATAATAATAATAATAATAATAATAATAATAATAATAATTCAATTTATTTATTTAATGTACAATTTCACAGCATTATAAGCCAATTATAATAATAATAATAACAATAACAACAATAATAAGTCTTAACAGAAATCATGACAGTTATATACATTGTAAGAAAAATTAGAAGTTACTGCATACAGTATAAGAAAGAGAAAGTTTAAGCACCGAATAATTTATTTGCATAATATATAATGAATGGATGTGGGATCATAAACATATCAAATTACTTTACAAGGAAATTATGACACAAAACATAATAAGGTTGTCATCAATTAGCCCCCTCACACTGCCTAATGTTGCTGTTTTCAGGCAAAAGCACAGAAATATACTGCTCATGCGGCCTATAGAAGAGTTCTGTTCATATTAGCCACTAAGCAGCTTTTGTGCTTCATGGTACTATTGCACACTTCACAAATTGCTACAGTATGATGTGAGGGCATGTAGAATTCAAGTTACCCTAAGTCTTTGCATGTGCATTTGAAGTACTTATTTTTATATGACCTGACATAGTTTTAGATAGTATTAATTGTAAGACAAAAGATGCACTTCCATACACATATTTTTAAGGTTAAACAAATTTCAAAAGTGTACGTTCCAGCATTATATAGAAATCATGTGTAAATGTATTTTGTGCAGGGACAGCTACGAGACTTTCAAAGCATAAGCTTGGCTTGATCAGAGAGAAATTTTCAAATCGAATTCTGTTTTTATTTAATTTATATAGAAAAGCATGCTACAAATTCTTCTATTCATGACAAAATATGATGTATTCCTCCCCATCAGAGTTCCAATCATTCACTAAGTAAAAAAATATAACTATAAATTTTGGCCAACCATCCTGGTCATTTTTCTCATTTTTTTTATTATGTCTTAATCTGTTTTTAATCTGGCATCAATTAATTATTCAATTTTAATTTTTTTTAATCTAAGACTGTAATAGAAATAGATTCAGGTTGGTCACAGTAAAATATAATTTATTTCTTCATGACACAAACAAACAAATTATCCAAAAAATTAAAATCTGACATCTAGACAAATACATTGACTTCCTTATCAAAATTACTTTGGAGGCATTGCTAATCTGTAGCTTCTTAGGTAAAAAAGACTTCTGCTAAGATTGACTCATCATGTTCACTCTATCACAAAAATAAGAAACTAAATATCTATCATTTTAAATACACTGAACCCTCATTACATAAGTCTCAATCATCCTCATACATCATGTTCATGAATAGAATAAAGAGAGAGAGAGAGATCTTCCCCTCTATTAGATCAACTATTTTTATCTTATTCACTCCTTGGTTTCTTATATGCCATTTCATTTGCAGCAAAATCTCAAAAAAAAAATTGCATTTATATTTCTACAACAATATAAATAATATTAAAATTAAAGATAAAATCCTCACATCTTCAGATATATATTCAGCTGCATGGAGTCTCATAACCTTATCTACACCCCTGTAAACACTGGTTATTAAAATTAGGATATGATCTTTGCTATAATACCCAATACTTAAAATTAAACATATAGTTTTCTCATTTAAAAATTAATATATAATAAATCAACTACCCAGTGAATGTTAACCCATAAAACCACCTTAAATTTAACAGAACATTTTATGACCTAATTAATTATTCAGCATTTCCATATAATTCCTTTTAAAACTAATTTTAATAATAAATGTTTATATGTAATATTAATATCATTTATGTTTTTTATTACTTTTTACAATGCCTTTACAACCCACTATTGATGATTTCAATTGCCTGAGCAATCTTCTTCAGAACTATAACAAACATATATATATATATATATAGTTATAATCATTATTTATATACCCACATATATCTTTATACACCTCTTGATATAATTATTACTTTTTTATATATTCTATATTTTAACTTTTTTATATTCTATATTTATCAATCAATACCTCTTATAATCAAATATATATACATATATAATATTTTTATTTAATTTACTTTTTATTTTATTCTTATTAATTTTTTTGATATTTAACTCTAACATTATATATTCTTATTATTATATTTTACATTATTATTATTCATTATATTAACATTTAATATGTATAATTTTATTTAACCTATAATATTATTTTTAATATATTTTTATAACTACCTTCTACTTATATTTTCAAATCATAACTGCTATCAATTCAAACTTTTAAATTTTACAGTTATATTTAGTAGTTCCCTCTTTCTATTTTATATATAATTAAATCTATTTTTTATTATATCAATTTTTTTTCAGACCCAAATCCCTATTTAATACTGGCTTGATATTATTATTATAAATAGCTTCTTTTATTTTTCTATCCCTTTATTATTTGTAAATTGTATCATCTTTATACAAGCCTTTCCAAATTCATGCCCTATTTCTAATATATTTAAATATATTGGTGAATTTTTATCATATTTATGTTGTAATAGACTTATATATATTGAATTTTTTGTTTCTCCTACATAATTTATTTTTGTAATAGTTTTAACAAGGCTGTAAACCTTAGCAATGAGCGTCTGAAAAAATTGTCACTAGGGACCTTTTAAGGTTTAGCTGTTAAACTATTATGAAATAATAGGAGGTAATAAAATTAAATTATAATTTACTTTTATATTATTAATTTAACACTTTTTGCAATTAATTTCACATATATCATTATTTTCATTATGTGAATTTTTATTATATTTGTCAATATACCTAATCATATTTATCTCTTCTTATTAAGTATTCTAAAATTTATTATATTATTAATTTTTTTCAATATTTTATCTATAATTTTATTTACATTTTAAACTACATAGTTATTTCCTGCCTTTATACCTATATAATTAATTTTATCTGTATTATTATTATTTTTTCTTTATTATTTCTATAATCTATCATATTTTCTATTAATTTAATATTATTATTTATAAATTTATTTAGATAATCATTATTTATTAATTCTTCTTTTAATAAATTTATTTGTTTAATATAATTTTTTTACTTGAACAATAATGTACTGCTCTATGAATTTTAGAATGTATTGTATTTATTTTATATTTGTATTTGAGTGCCAATTAGTTATATTATTATCTATATTACTTTTCTTATGAATTGATGTTTCAATCCTACATGTGCCTTTTTCATTTGACTTAATCAATTTTATATCTAAATATGTCAGTATATTATTCTCTTTTCTACAGTAAATGTAATATTTTTATCCACCTTATTAATATCCTCTATAAATAAATCTATCTGTCTTTGTGTTTAATTAAATGTCAATATATAATCATTTGCATATCTTTTAATAAAGATTGGAGCATTATTATTCACTAACATTAACTTCTCCAATTCTTTCATATAAATATTACTCAGTACTCCATGTAATGCTTCTCCTATTAGTAAATGTTTTTCTTTATGAAACCTGTCATTAAATTGAAACATTATTTCTTTATAACATATAAGGACATACACTATTAACCCTCATGATACCAACTAAAGTTCAGTGTGTATTTATATAATAGGTACTATGCTATCCATCTAAATTTATATAAATCATGTAACCACATACTTGATCAGTAAAGATTCTGTTAAAATTAAACTACAATTTACATTAACATGTGAATTTAAATTTTAGCCTACTTACACTTTTTGAATATCTCTAGTGTATATATTTTTTTTAGGTTGGCGTGTTTATTTTGGACTTATGCATTATGTTTATTTATTAATTCAGAGATAAACTGCTTTAATGATTTAAAATATTGTTATGATGTTTTAATAATAATATTTGGTAATCACAAGGATTAATAATAGCTTCAGAATGCTTATCAGTGAACGAGAATTTATTTTTCTGTGAATAAATCATGAATAACCATGGCTGACTTCAGAAAGGTCTATAATGAATTAAACTAAATTGGACAATTCTTGTTATTTCGTGGATTTATTTTTATATTGATAGAGTTTATATAATAATCTCTACACCTTAATCATGCATCTATATGCCAGAAGGGTTGTAAACCATTAAACATCACATGATCACTGTTTCTTATGCTTAGTCATAACTGTTATTCAATAGGCAAAACTCTCCATATAGTAGTGCCACTCAGTGAAATTCAGAGCAATCAATGGATGTCAGAAGGGTTGTGCATAAAATCCCTATCTAGTGCCTACTCATCCAATATCCCCAGACTAGTTTCTGGCTTATGGCCTTTGTCAGTGAGGAGCCTAGATGCAGTGCTCTCAGATACAAGGTTCCTCACTGATGAAGGCCATAAGCCAGAAACTAGTCTGAGGATATTGGATGAGTAGGCAATAGATAGGGATTTTATGCACAAGCCTTCTGGCATCCATTGATTTCTCTGGCTTGCACTGAGTGGCACTACTGTATGGAGAGTTTTGTCTGTTGAATAACTTTAATATTATTGGAACACCTACATCTAATTCTTTGTAATGGTTTCCTGTTCTTTCACATATTTTTCCATGAGATGTCAAAAAAAAGTTGCCACACATAAAATGAATTAAAGAACAATATATTAAGTAAGTCAAATTTGCCAATATCTCAAAATATAGCTTTGCCATCTAAGATTCATTTTAAATCAAGATACTCTTTCTGGATGTTCTACCAAGAACCTATAATTGAAGAAATTGACTTCTTATTAAGTTTCCAAATAATTTTTTCCCCAAATCCAGCTGTAAAAATTAGTGTATTTGATCTTTCTAGATGTTCATTGAAGTCTCACCAGTAGATTAGGTAAAACCCATAAACCATTGTGTTCATCTACTTCATAATTGGAACTTAATAACCTCTTAACTATATACATGAAAACAAAAATATGTTATGAACAACATAATGAATGTCAATTCTATGGCTACCGGACGGAAACTTGAAGAGCTTAGTAAAGTCATCAATAAATCTATCTTCAGTTTGAAATTTCTATAGATTTTTTCTTGATATTTTGTTAATGGTTAAAGTATATAAAAAAAATACAGACACCAAATAAAAATAGATTTTATTAAGATTTTTATTGAAAAATTTCCCCTTGTAATATTTGCAACTAGAAAAAGGGTTATTGTTGATAATCTTTCCCACACAGTTTCATTATTAATTTTGAAGAACTTTGCAATCATAATCCTATGGTGTATGTGCATGATCAACGATAGATTTTTCAAATATTAGCAATCATTATTATCAGCTCTGAACTTAGCATTATTTTTTGGCTAATTATTAGATAAATAAAAAGTTTTATCTTTTTTATCGGTAACAAACTAATGGTTGTCAGTTTTTCTATTAAATTAAATTATCATGTGTCGCTCTATTCTTTTTTTATATATTTAAAAATATCCATTGATTACTTAAAATGGGTACTGCCATTTTCTCAATTTTAATTCTCCTCTTGAACAAAATTGCAAATTGTTTTTCCCCAGTCTAAAGTAAGAATGTCAAAATGTTTTATTTCATTTCTGCTTTGGATTTAAAAAGAGATTTATATTAAATAATATTTTAATCCATGTGAACAAAATACAAAGACCCATGTATTTTATAATACGTCTTTATCTTTCACGCTGAAAAACAATAACTTGTGCTTGAAAAATTAGAACACACACCTTATTCGATATTTTGAATGACTCGCCAAACACCCACACGCTCACATGTATGCATAAGTGCAATAAACAAACTAATAAATATTTGTAATTCATGAATTTTTTGGAAAGAGCTTTATGATTGAATCATAAAACAAACAAAAAAAAAGAGAGTCAAGTGTTGGTAGCCGAGTGGTCAGCACAGCTGCCTTACAAACAGTTGTCCCGGGTTCGCGGGTTCGCTTCCCGGCCGATGCTTTGGCACATGAAAAAAAACAAATAAAAGAGATAGCTTTTAATTAATCCCATTTAAATCTACTTTTTGATTTCTTCTCCCAGAAAGTGTTTTAATAAATTTTGTATCATAAACACATCAAATTGTATTGAATTCTTTTATCACCTTCATGATCTGGAATTTGAATCCAAACATAACTTGAGATTTTTTTGGCAAGTTGCTGCCCTATACCCATCGAACCATAGATTGATTAATCGATATATAAATATTGTTACATTGAAAGCAAAAGAAACTAAAATATAAATCATTTCCATCAAGCACCGATAGTGGAGAATCTTTTAAAATCCTTTACTAGGTTATTTAAATGCTATTTTATATATAAATTGAACACGTAAATATCAAATAAAAATATTTATAATCTAAGCAAATAATGTCTAGCCTTAAATATGGCTACATAAAGAAAAGTTATTGTGTTAAAATGTCTTTGTTAAATAAACTTGATAATTATTATTTTTTAAACGAACATTTTTATTTTGACTAATTTTGATTTTTATCAGATTTTAAACTAACTTTATTACGCCGATTAAGAAAATATATTTTCAATTTGATAAAAGGATTAGAATTTATTTTTTTTTGAAAAGAATTTATAGAAATCTTCTATTTCTTCCTTTTTATAGAAATAATTCAAAAGAATAAAACAGAACATATTGTATTGATTTTTCTCATTGATTTAATGACCAAAGAATTCTGGGAAATGACAAAGACTTACGAATGGACATCTCTTTTGTGGTAATGCAGGAAATAAATCAAAATGTTGCTTGAAAGTATAACACAATCAATAAGATCTATGATGGACTGAACATGCAGTTCATTGAAGAAAATCTAAATGTACAAAATGTGGGTAAGTCAAATCAATACTTGACACTGTTTGGTGACTTTGAGACTACTGACATTGGACATTGCAACATACATAATGGGTACTTATCGTTGTTCCAGCATTTAGTTGTCATGGTGATTAAGTCATGTAGATTGCCTGATAACATATTAATAATATTTTTGCTTTTATTTGAAAGAGAGGTTATTAGAAAATAATTATCTTAATAGAAAGACTTTAAAAGAAACAGACAGTGTTATTGAATACTAAACAAAATGTTATAAGTGAATCACTCACAATATATTAAATCTAAAAATATTAGCTTTTGGTACATTTTAAAAAGAAATACAATGGAATATCAAATAAGAGTCACTGTTGTGGGCACTTCCTTTATCAGGATATATTTATTAAAAGCTTTTTTTTGTATTGCTCTTTCTTCTTTGTAGGAGTTTGTAAATTAAGCTTTTAACTAAGTTTTAAAAAATAAATATAATAAAAAGCAAAAAAAGATTAAATGAAAATTATTTTTTATTCTAAATAAATGTCATTATGTATATATACTTGCGATTTTTGAAAATATGTTTTTGACTTTTGAAAGATGTCTGATAATGGAGTCTTTAGACAGAGACCCATTGCACTAATCATTATACTTTGTTGTCATGCCCAAAAATCTGGTATTCAAACCTGGGTAGAATTTGGTAACCACAAGTTTTTCAAATAAATTTAAGGGCTTTTTTAGTATTTAACATAAAAATAATTTAGTTAAGCAGCCTATGTTCATCAGCAAATGGGTATCTAGCTATTCTTAGTTGGAGATAAAAGTGTAAGGATAATCTGGTTGGTCAGACAAGAGTTGATTTGCTGACTTAAAATAAAAGCACTTTATGCACATTGAATTAATTTTATTTATGAATGAGTTTGTACATTTTATGAATGGAACATAGCAGTTGATCTTAGAAAAAACTAACATGTTAAGTAAAAATATCTTTGCATGTAAAGAAAGGTAAGTTATCGAGAATGATTTTTTCTATTCATTCTAAAAGTTAATTTTGAATTATTAGTATAATATCATTATACTTTTACTAAACAGGAAACCTAGAAAACTCTTAGGAAAAGCTTTATGACTAGATTCATTCCCCACCCCTCTGTAAGAATGCATCATATAGGTAACTTTTCTTTATTGAAAATTAAAGAAGAATTAAAAGAGAACTATTCAAGAATTAAAAAAAGAAATGGAAGAATATCTTAGATGAAAGAAAAACAACTATGTCATCCATATGTGTAATATGTTGAATGGTTGTATTAATGAAATGACAAATATTCCAGGTTATTTGGATTCTATTTCTAATAGAAGAAGATTAATTTAATTAATAGAAAGCAAAGTACTTAAGGGTAAATCTTGCAGAATAGAATTATGTGGTGAAAAACTTTTTGGAGTTTTCCCAGTAAGAGTAATAATATGTTATTTCTCTATTAAGTAGCCAAAATATTCATGATTGGAACTTTAATATTTTATGAAGAAAGACCATTTAAAAGTTTTTCAATAGGAACAGAGTCACTTATTGATGCAATATCTAATTGGACAGCAATAAAAGCTGCCTTTCTACCTTGACAAATTTTATATAATGTCATTTTAAAGTAAAATATTAAATTTTAATAATAATGTTCTGGCTTCATTGACTTCATATATTCTGATAATTTTTTGCTTTCAAATCCAGTCTATTCCTCAAAACATCATTGAAGTTGAGAAATTAGACAATATTTGATTATTGTCAATGATAATTTGCCATATCATTGACACATCTCAACATTTAGAGTCACATCATAAATTTAAATTAATATTATTAAGATTGAAATACACTTAAATGGACAATAGTGGATAATATATATTACATTAATGGTATAAGAACTGTAAAAAGCCTGGAATAATGAGATAAAATTAAGGTACATTGGACAAGAACAATTAACACACTAAATATATGCAATAAAAGTAAAAAGCCTTAAGCATTTCACAAACATATACATATGATATCAATAATAGATAAGCAAATCAATAGAAGAAATGAAGATATAAATTTGAAGTTATCCAATCATGCAATAAAAAAGAACAAGTATAAACCCAGTCAATCAAACTAAAGATGCTCATTAACAATAGAATTTCAAACATTAATGACTCATCAGATAGTAAAGTTCAATAATAGAAATTAGTAAAATATTTGAACAATTGGCATGTAAAACAATTTCAAAATAGCAATATATAAGAAGGACATTAACATATGTTATGACATACATTGTTCTGCATATATAAAGGAATTCTTCATAAGTGCTGACAATCATTTATTTTTCAACCATTATAAAATATAAAAGTAAAATGTTCTTTGTGGCATGAAAAATATCCAAGATTATTACTTTGATTTGAATACCAGTTTATGGGAATAAGAAGACAGGAATGCTAATTCCTATTTCGTGTTTAATGGCTTGGATTTTGGGGAGTTCATATTTTTTGCCAGCAAGGTGCTATTTATTTTGTTGTTGTTGTTGTTTTTTTGGATTACTATTGTGTAATTAAATTATGAAGTTATGCAGGAGCTTGGGTAAAATATATACTTTTTTTAATTTCTAAAAAAGTCTGTGGTAATCACATTGACGGCAAACATCAACATTGCAACAGAATGGATTTTTTTTTTGTTTTCGCTTTTATTTTAGTATTTAAGATATCTATTTTTGCTCTCCATTAATATTTTTCTTTTTACTTGATTTATCATTTTAATAGGATTTAAGTATATGAAAGCAGTCCACACCTAAACAATAATATTATCAATAATAATCAACAATCTCAATCTGTTGTCAAGACAACATCCTTTTTATAATAAAGATGGCTACCCATTTTTATCTATCATCTAATATATTAATATAGACACTAATGATTGCAAATTGACAATAGAAAGTAAGAAATTTAAATAAATCTCATTAAACAAGAAAATATCTGTTTTGAAAGCAGACTAACAAGTAGTCAATTTTAACTTTCAAATTGCATTGAATCTATGTATTACTCAGATAGTAATGCTAATAATGTCCAAAGCTAGATAGTTTTATAAATGTAAATACATGAAAGTTTAGCAGCCTTTTTTATCCTAAGAGTATAAGAGGCTAGATTTTATCTTTTATAAGTGATTCCATTATTTTTAAAATAAGTAAAGGTATTGAAATAAATCTCAGATTTTTCAATGGTGATGGAAGGATATATATTTTTTTAAGAAATGGTAATATGGACAAAAGATATGAGTAATCAGTAAAGTAAAATTGTATTGAAAGATATGTTGGTGTATTATGCATAATAGTATAAATGTTTTCTAGAATAAATTTAGGAATAATATGACTTCCTGGGTGTATCCTTTTGGGATGGGCTTAATGTTTTGTAATATTTCAAGTTTGGAAATACCATGTTTGCCATCAGTGATAACAAAAGTATATGGTAATAAAGTTGGAAGAGATGCTTTTGTAATCAGACCTTCAAATGAAAAAAAAAATGAGATCATATCTTCTCTAACTATCATTTTACGTTTTTAAAATTGATGAAGCTATAGTTTTTTTCTTGATTTATATCCAAGTGCCCATTGAATATATCTTTTAGGTCAATCATGTTTTGAAAGAAATATTTTTGCTTTTTTAATTGATAAGTATTCAGCTAACATTAACTGTGTTTGTTTATATTTTTGCTTTTGAACTGTGATTAGATTCTATTGATGCAGGATCAAATGGGGTGTTGCTATGTTTAATATGTATTGCACCATCCTTTGCAAGTTTAGTTAGGAGTTTATTAATACAAGGATAATAATTGGTTTTGAGTAATACAATGTTAATAGAAGACTGTCATGCATTAATAGGTTCCAAAGATAATATGCTAATTTTTCTTAAATACATGTAAATTTATGATATCACTATTTCTGATGTGGTAGATTTCAAAAGTAATCATATTATATTATTAAGAGGCAATACAAATTTTATTTGTATATTTAGCTTCAAAAAACATTTAGTGCAAGATGGTCAGAGAAAATTACTGGTTGCAAAAAGAGAGATATAAGACAATGGAATTCAGATAAATAAAAACATAAATCAACTAAAGATGAATGTTCCTTAGTATAAAAGGATATGGAGTTTAGTAAAGAAGAATCCCTCAGCACTTATTAAATGTTTATTAATACTATGTATTTTTTTTTTGGTAAAGTGAGAATGTGGCATATTGCAGTCACCAATCATGATTGTAGGGTATGGATTTGCACCTAGCATCACATTAATCTTATTGATTAATTGAACTATTATGAGAGGTTTATTATACAAATAAAATCCTATAATATTTATTGTACAACCTGGATGTATGAGGGTAATCATAATCACGTGATGATCACAATAAATAATTTTGATTAATGGTGATTTATGATGAAATAATATTTCTACTTCAGTTAAATAAAGGACATTTGGTGAAAATTAACAATTCCCAAATTTACATAGAAATGGAAGATGATTAATGAGTAAATTTACAGACTATTTGGTTTCTGCCAAAACCATTATATAAGGAGAAAATTGTGCTATCCAATTACTTAATGCAAAAATGTTTTGGATAGAGTTTATTTCTCTAACATTTACTTCTATAATTCTTAAACCCATTTACAACTATTTAAATTAGCAGGAAAATGTTTACGAATTTCTGGGTATTTGCTATAATTATAAAATATCTAACATACAGGTTATATATATATACCTGTACAAACAATGTAATATATAGAGTATTTTGAACTCAGATTTTCACATGACCCTCAACTCTCCACACTATCTCATATCATTGATACACTTAACCACATACATGTCCAAAAGATAAATAATCACCAATATATATATATTTTGTACAAAACCAGCATTCGTCAGATGTCCGATTATCATCTCTGTAGACATAATGTCAACTACATCATACTGCTGTGTTTTTATAAGACTTACCTTGATATTTTTTAAAGTAAGATTAAGCACCTTACTTTTAAGAATATATATATACTTTCCTCATATAAAATTCAAATTAAACATTTAATGTGAATTTTATTAATGATCACTGTTCAGAATTTGTTCTGAATTTTTATATAATACATCAAGATCCTTTTCACAGTCTTGTTTTTGTTTTTTGTTTTTTATGGTCTGCTCATTTTCATATGTTAATTCTACTATGAAAAACTTCCATATTTTTGATTTAAATTTGGATCTCTATCCTGGAATTGTTTAATCCAATGCAATACTGCATTTGTAGTAGATTATCAGCCATTTTAGTTTTTTTCAAAGCAAGTTGTAAATTATTGTCTATAGTTTTATTTTCTTCACAAAAGTATCAAGATCTTTAGAATGATGTATTAAATTTGTTTTTGTTGCCTTGTCCTTTCTTTTACATCTTTTATTTACTTTTTTCTTTATTTGCATAATCTTCTGAAGATGAAATATTGCTAGCACAGTATATAATATCATCACTATATTTCATACATGTGTCATCCTGATTAGATAAATCTATTATATCAGAATTTATATTTTTGTTTTTAGAAACTTGATCTTGTTGTTTATCCACTGATTGGGCATAAGTTTTAAGCATTGGTAATTTTTATACTTTTTATATCCACCAAGTTTATAAAAAAGGTGATAAAATAGTCTTTCCTGAAAGTTGTAAGAGACCCATCATCACTTGTGGTAATATTTTTGTTTCATTTTCGATTATTAATCATTTATTGCAAGATGAATGCATCTCCATTTTAATCTAGTTTCTTCACTGCATAATTTCTCCATAACATTCCAGCAAAGGTTCTTCCCCCAATCATTCATTTCACACAGATTCTCTTTCTCAGTCTTTTACAACTTCTTAGACTTGAGTTTAAAACTTCAACAATCAACTCTTGTCTTACCTTTTAAAAAATATGTCTGCCTTGATACAGTTCAATCTTTTAATTCCTTTGATATTGTTCTTAATCCTTGTTTGTTATTTCAATTGTGTATTTTACTTTCTCATATCTTTTAATTTCTCCCATCATGCATCTCTTCACATTTTGTCAAACTCTTAAATAACAATAATCACAAATTAGAATGAATTTTATTTATAGATTTTATTTACTTTAATGTAAAAGTGAAAGACGAAATTCACACCCTTGTTAAATATAATGCTCTTTTTTATAGTCCATGGGTATATATAAGATTACATTTTGAGCATGCATAATTATAATCTATTTCATTTTTTATAAATGATATCATTAGTATATATGTTTGTAGTGATGTATTAAAAGCTTAAATACTGTATATATGTGTATTTGAAAGGGAAATATGTTTTAATATATAATAGTATTTCCAACTTTCTTAAATACTTCAGCAATACTATTTTTTATATCAAAATTTTATTCTTACAGTTTCGACTGTCCTGCAGTCATCATCAAAACTACTATCCAAATATATAATAATACAATTAATACATTTTGTACACATATTTATATACATAATTAAATAAACAATTAAATATAGAAATCAATATATATATAGAAATCAATACATAAGGAAAAGAAGGAGAAAATTATATTAAATATGTTTTAAATCAATTAGTTTATGATCATGGTAATTAAAAAAAAATTGGGCTATTATTTCTGGTAAAGAAATGCAGATGTTTGAAATGCCTACTTCACCTAATGATTGAAAGTTATTCATGAAATACATATGTAATAAAGAGATCAGTTTGATATTCTTTTCATTGCCCAATAGCTTTATATATTATGAAGTCTCAAATATGAATTTTTTCTTTACATACAAGAGACATTTATATGAAGATTTTTAATAATGATTATTTATATCTGCTACTTTAATTAACAATCAACTATTTGCTATAATAATCTTAAAAACAAATTGAACCTATTTTAAAACATCTACCATTTTTTGTTTGAATCACGGCCATTTTGTAAGACAAATTATATCTTGGGATAATGATTTATGAAAGCACTTAAGATAAAATGGTGACTTTTGCAAAAAGATAAAAAAGTACATTACAAGCTTTATTTATTATATATAGTAATTAAAAATATGTTTTGATTATATAATACTGTATAATAAAAGACAGTGTAAAATAATTAGAAGTATGATTATTGGATTTAGTTAATTTTTTTTTTTTTTTAGTGTCATAGCATTGGCCGGGACATGAACCTGCAACCCGGGCAACTGCCTGCAAGTGCAAGACAGTCGCGCTGACCTCTCGACCACCAATGCAAGACAAGTTAAATTTTTATCACTTTTTGTTACAAGACAGTATGTGTTATAATTTGTGATCATTCAAAGATAATTAAGACATTTATAATAAGTAGCAAAAAACACAAATTCATAATCAAAAACAAACTTTGATTATACACAATAATACAGTGTATCAAAAATAAATTTTAAAATATATGCATTAGCTGAAATATATTCATACAATTAATTTTTGTATAATATTTTTATAAACACTAATTCTAACCAAGGCAAAAATTTTGTTACTTTCAATCTAAATTATTTTTATTCAAAAAAAGAAAAAATTTCAGGCACTATTTTATATAGTTAAAGGATACTAAACCTAAGTTGAAAATATTTACTTACTTAACATTTTGCCAGTATATTCATCATTTGTAGCCAGGATGTCCAAACAATGCAGACTTTCTTTGCAAATGTAAACATATCAGTGAAACAATCGAAAGTACTTCTGGTAAAGAATATATTATTTAATTTTGAATACTGTGTTAAATAAATTTGTTTATATGATTTAAAAATACAGACATTTAATGGTTATATATATATATCACTAGATGGAATTTTACCAATAGCTCCTAGCTCAAAACTATGGTCTGGAGGTGGGAGACAATGAAAGAAATATTGAATTCTATCTCTCTCGGTGTTTATGTAAACAAGCTTGTTAGGAGCTATTGGTAAAGCTCCATCTAGTGATCATAAAATGCAAGCTAAAAGCAAGTTATGAAATTTATAACTTGTTTTGTTTATCATATATATATAAATTTCATTCAATATATAATTAAAAACAAATTTGATCATATACATCAAGAATTCCCAAACTTTTTTTGGGCACAGATCCTTTACCAAAAACTTTTAAAATCTTTGATTCTCCTAGACATTTATTTTACTTACTTAAATTAATAAATTTGTTCCAGTACTTGATATTAAATATTTCACTAGATATCAAAATTTTCATTTTCATCACTTGTAATAAATGATTGAAGAAGATAAAAGGAACTACAGAATATGGTATTATCTTATGCATCATTTAATATCGAAACCTGCACTAATGAAAATTAAAGCAACAAAATATGAATACAGGTTTTTTTTTAATTTTTGACATTTATGCACTAAATATGTAAATTCTAAATAAGTATAAATATTGAAACCACTTTATTAAACATAAAAATAAAGTGAAAAAATAAAAATATTCAAACATAATTAAACATCAACAAAATTATAACAATAAAAGATTTTAATCAGAATTATAAAAATAAGTCTACCAAATAAATTAGCTTGGAAAACTGAAATTAATGAGATGGGTGCACCTGGTGATCTGTCAACAATTTATCTATGTCTGGTTTTAAATTAGTGAGTTGCATTCTAAAATTTTCATGTTTAGTAATATGCAATCGATGTCTATTTGGATATGAGATACATTGGTAAATGTTTGTTTGATAATGACAGAACAAATCCTAACTTCAAATAGTCCAAGCTGTATTGCCTGCATTTCTTTTTTGGTTCAGTCATATTATTATCATAAGAAATAAAAACTTTTATTAACAAAAAATTTCAACAGCCTCTGTGATTAAAAAAACAAAGTATGTACTTACTTGAAACAGAAAACTTTTGTCAAACTCGAATAAATAAATTGGGTGTGTCCTCTGGTTTTCTTTTTTATAGTACTGCTCCTCAATAAATAATTATATTCAAAGTTCAAATCACAAATAAGTACATGTCACATTAAATGAACCAATTTATAGTGTTTTATAAAGCACAATCATACAAGACTGATAGATTCTGCTAATATCGAATATTGTCTCTTCCCACTGTGAGCAAGTGCGGACATGCAACAGTTTTTCATGTCTGCACTTGTTTTGATACATTCAATAAGACAATGCTCAAACATGTTCATGCTACATGTATTTTCATGCATTCTTATGTGTGCCTTTTAATGACACATTTTATCTTTTCATTGGCAAGTTTGGTATATGTGTTGTTATCAAAAAAGTTTTTTTTTTATTATTTTATTTCTTAATTAGATACCTATTGGAATCATAGATGTTTTGAAGTAACAAACAAATTGCAATAGTAAGGAGGTCTACTTTTGCTGTCATTGACCCCCAAATTTTTTTATTGAAACTATCGACCCCTAAACAGTTCAAATTGACTCTAGAGTGTTGATATCGACCACTTTGGGAATTCTTGATATACTTGAACAAAATGCATTATAATAAATTTATTAATGGGTGTACCTTCTCAAAAAGAATTTATATTTAAAAATTTGTTACCCCCTTCCCCCTTAAAAAATGTGACATTTTAAATGAAAAGAATACTGGTTTTAAAAAAGGGAATTAATCTATTACATTGTTAACCCTACAGCAATTAATTTTATAGTATATTTCTTGATTCAATTTTTATTTAATTAAGATTACATTTATGTTAAAAAATAATAAAAGTTTAACAAACTATAAATTTTAAAAAAAAGGTAATATCACTGAAAAAAATCTGTTATTTTGATTATATAATTACAGAATCAAAAACACTGCCGACAGAACATAAAATGATCCAAACATAAATTTTAAAATGTTAACTAAAATATCTTATTTTTTTCCTATGTGCTTTATTTAAATTTAACAATCCTTAATTCAATAGAATATTAATCTTGACGAATGTAGAATTTCAAAATGACAAACCTAAATTATAAAATAATTATTTTTAAAAAATCGTTGCAAATAAAATATTTTTGATGTACACTATATTTGCACACGTAGTACTTTTTTTAATTTGTAGTAAGCTTAGTAAAATATTTATTCATTAATTATCACTTTTATTTCAATTTTAAATGTTTGGGTTTTTTTAATTAGATTTTCAATGTTTATTATATATTTTACTTTAGAATAAGGAATTCTAAGGCAGTATGCAATTTGCTTATATTAGATGTTTTGTGTATGGATAATTAGAGGTATCAGAAGAATAAGAAGATTGAAGGCTGCCCATGAAAATTTGATGAATTGCTTAATATAAACTGAGCACTGACTATATATGTGTGTGGGAGATTATGATCTGGCCTAACTAATGTGTTGGTTCTGCACAAAATAGGAATATTGGGGATCATGTATCTCTTTTGCATTAACAGGCAAAACTCTCCATACAGGATTGCCACTCAGTGCAAGCCAGAGTAATCAATGGATGCCAGAAGGCTTGTGCATAAAATCCCTATCTAGTGTCTACTCATCCAATATCCCCAGACTAGTTTCTGGCTTGTGGCCTTCATCAGTGAGGAGCCTTGGATCTGAGAGCATTGCACCTAGATCAAATGGTGATCATGTGATGTTTATCTTTTTTGCATGTGTGTCATCATGCATATTGATTGCTTGTGATGATGTGCAAGATGAATAGACTGAAAATCTTGAATTCAAATCCCTCCAATTAAATAATGAATTTTTTTTTTCCAAAAGAAATCATTATAATTGCTTATTTTATACAAGATTTTTGACTTATAAGGCATTTGGGGGTACTAATTGAGCCTATTGCATGCCATGCAGTTATACTATGAATTAATTTGTTTGGCTACATGTATGTTAAACAATTTTCTATGCCAAATTAACAATTATTAATCTATTGCTCTTTATGCAATTAATAAGCACTACTGTACAAAAGAATATCTGACAACTTTTAACATATTGAATAGAAATATAATTATTAATAAGTTTGATGAGATCAAGTAGTACAAATAGAATATTGTTGAATCAAACAGAATATGTAAACATACAGCTTCTGTATATATATATATATATCCCATAGAAGCATAATCTTAAAAATGTGTACTACCATGATTCCCGAGAAATAAGACCGAATCAGAAAATAAGCCCTAGCATGATTATTCAGGATGCTGATAATATAAGTTCTACTCTAAATAAAAGCCCTAGTTAAGACTGTCCACTCATTAAAACATATGACAACATATGTATTGAATTATAGTAATGAATGTATAATAAATATAAATGTAAATTTTTGTATTTGAATAAATATTATGCCGAATTATTTTGTAGGCAGACTCATTACTAATCAATTTAATAAACTTGCAAATACAATTTTACAATGTCATTCATTTAATCTGATTTAAGAATTTCTCTTTCACATGACCCCCAACTGTGTATACTGTAAATAAATCAACGTTGATTTCCAAAAAGGCTGAAACTTATTATTAATGATGATCTTACTTCACAAATTAATCAAGCCAACTTAATGTTTTATATATTATTTTAAATTACATTTTACTAATTTAACAGAATGGAAATAACTTTTTAATATTCTTGTATTGAAAAACAGGCAAAACTCACTATACGTATTGCCACACACAGCAAGCTAGAATAATCAATGGATGCCAGAAGGCTTGTGCATAAAATCCCCATCTAGTGCCTACTCATCCAATATCCCCAGACTAGTTTCTGGCTTGTGGTCTTCGTCAGTGAGGAGCCTTGGATCTGAGAGCACTGCACCTAGCTTGCTGTGTGTGGCAATACGTATAGTGAGTTTTGCCTGTTTTAACAACAGTTATACACAAGCATAATAGGTGGTGATCATGTGATGTTTATTGATTCTTGTATTGAATAAGAATGTTCTGTGATAATAGTATAATCCTATTACATATTTGACCAGACGTAAAAGTGGTTTACATTCTGCTGAAATTACTAATATTGGAGAAATGTAGATTTTTGTATTTGAATAAATATAGATTTTTGTACTTGAATAAATGTATATTTTTGTACATGAAAATATAAGACATCTCCTGAAAATAAGACTGAAGCATCTTTTGGAACAAAAATTAATACAGAACCCAATCTTATGCTTAGGAAAACATGGTACTACCAAAATACTCACCCTGTCTTCAGGCAGAAGACTTATCTTCCACATAACTTCATAGGAACAATCTTGTAATAAATTTTTGAGGTTAGTCTGTTGTAGTTTTTAAGGTATAAAAACAATCTACTTTTTAAAAATTCAAAATGTTTTTTATGAAGTTTATTTATAAAATAGATTTATATGATTATTTATTTATATAGTGCTGTATTAATTTGTAACATTCGTTAAGGAATTACCCCTTTAAAGATGTGCTATTTAAATTTAAACACTTTTAGAAATACTCTCCTTTCTCAACACAGTGCTAGATAAATAAATAAATTGTCATATATGCTTAATATTACATCTAATGCAGTAAATTGTAATATTTTGCAAATGTCAATTTAAGACTTAGTGAATGGAATTAAAAGTGATTAACTGAGATCTTCATGCTTTCATTTCCAAATGCTTGAGATTTGCCTATAAAAATAAGTTTAGGTAAAAAAAGTAAGATGGATTCATCTTATCTTTTCAAAAAACTTCATCTTGGATTTGGAAAGGAGAGTATTTCTCAATGTGTTTAAATCTATACAGCACAAATGTCGAGGATGATTCATTAACAACTGTTATAATAGATTTTTATATGTATTCTTTTCACAAAATAAATAAAGTATATACCATTGTATAAATTATTCAAAATAAATTTTTAAAAATATTATTTTAAAGAATTTTTTAAAGTCTGAATAAAACTTTTTTTTTCTCATATGTCATAGCATCTGCTGGGACGCGAACCCACACCCGTCTGCAACCAACTACTTGCTTGCAAGGCGGGTGCGATGACCTCTCGGCTAACAATGCTTAACGAATAAAACATTATTGTGATGTAAAGATATATAGTATTTCAAACTTTTAATATGTACCAGTTTTTTTTTAATCAATTAAGTTTGCATTTTGTTTATCAAAACAAATATTAATTTCTGTTTGTAGATATTTTTAAAACAATTTTCATTATAAATATATGTGTGTGTGTAAAAAAAATTTTTTTCAGAATATGCCATAAATGTGTTTATATATATTTATATGTGCGAAAAAAACATTCAAAATATAAGCTAAATCACATATATTTTTAATGAATTTTACCCCCCTTTTTTTTTGTAAATTGAAAATTTAATCAATTATTAATATTTTGCTTTATTTTTCTTTTTAAAATTGATTAAATATTTATTTTATTTTTTTATTTTTTAAAAAATTATTTTCAAGCAATATTTATTTTAAATAAACTTATGGGATATTTAATATTAAAAATAGATTAAAAATAAATATGAAAAAAAAAACAGTATTTAAATAAAATTAGTTTTTTTTTCAGCAATATCTTAAACCTTTCTGATATCAAATCCACTGCCTTATAATGTAGTTTGCCTGTAACAATCTAACTGAGTATTCAAATATTAGTCAGTAAATGATTATCTAGGTAAAGATTTATTTGGATTGGTCAGATAAATGTCATTTCCCTGATTGTAAAAATATAATATATAATTGTAATATGGATGAGATCACACATTTACCTGTGCCGAGTTATTGGTATTTTTTTAGCTTAAAGTGTGAAATAACTCACCCACAGATACTAGACTCTTGGTTACCTTTTTGTCTTAGTGAATAAGATCATACTCATTCAGCTGCTAAACTCTTGGCTATCCTTTCATCTTAATGGGTCAGATCACATTTCTTTATGATCATTGGTAGTGAATGAGATCACACACCAATGCCGAGCTCTTGATTACCTCAACCCGTGAATGAGATCACACTCATTTAGGTACTGAATTCTTGGTGGGTGAGATCCCGTTCTTTGGGTAGTGATCTCTTGATCATCTCTTTACCTTGTTTTCTGATGAATCTTCAGTTTTAGATACTACAATATTATTTAAGCAAAGCAATGGGTAATAATCCATAAAGATCTTCCATATTTGTTTACCACAGAATATTTTAATAGGAGAAAATTTCTTGACTCACTAAACCTACTTTCATGAAAATCTTTTATGGTGAAAAATGTCTATTTGATAATAAAATTTATTATAAAATACATATGCTAAGAATAATATGATTTAACAAAAGTTGCAGTCTATAAATAAATTAACAGGAAAACAAGCATTTCATGAAACAGGGGAATATTACTATCATTATTAATAGTATAATAAATTTATAAAATATATGATGATTATCACATCTGTTTGCCATATTCATTACCTGGGGTTAATGTCCAAATTTAGTTAAAGGTGAAAAAATTTTAGGTCACGATAGGGTTGCAATTTTTCCCCCAAATAGCTAATTCATAACTAACCCAGATAATTTTTCCAGATTATTCTACTAATTATTATTAATTAGCTATGAGGAAAAAGTTTCACAGTAATCTAAGCTGTTTAAATTCATGATTCTGGCTGTAAAATAAAAAATTGATTATTATAATTTGGTAGAGATTTTCTTTCTGATGGATATTACCTATTCCTATTGATGTTTGACCATGAAGTTTACTCTTATTATAGAAATATCTTCTTTCATGTTTCATCCTGGCTGGAATCCACATCATATACTGATTTTAATTTTAAAGTGATTTTGACACAGTTTAAATATTTAAATTTCAAATAATTAATGAAAACAGAAAACTCTACAGAAATATAAGAAAGTGTTTTTTCTACAGTATCCATAATTAGTATACCAACAGAAAATTTTCTGAGAAATATATATAAAAAGCTAATTTGTTGATGTCAAATTGCATATTAGTGTCTACATAAACATATTAGACTATAGATAAATGTGTATATCCACCATTATTGTAAAAAGGAGGTTGTCTTGGCAATAGATTGAGATTGTTGATTGATATTGGTATTATTTAAGAGTGGATTGCTTTCATGGATTCACATATATAAACCTATCTAGCTTTGGACATTATTAGCTTTACTATCTGAGTAATACATAGATTCAATGCAGTTTGAAAGTTAAAATTAACTACTTGTTAGTCTGCTTTCAAAACAGATTATATTTTCTTGTTTAATGAGATTTGTTTAAACTTCTTACTCTCTATTATCAATTTGCAAGCATTAGTGTCTATATAAACATATTAATCCATAGATAAAGATGGGTAGCCATCTTTATTGTAAAAAGAAGGTTGTCTTGACAACAGATTGAGATTGTTGATTGTTATTGATAATGTTATTGTTTAGGTGTGGGCTGCTTTCATATCTTAAATTCTATTAAGATGATAAGTCAAGTAAAAAGAAAAATATTAATGAAGAGCAAAGATAGATGAGATATATTAAAAACTAAAATAAAAGCTAAAACAAAAAAAAAATCCATTCTGTTCCAAAATAAATTGGATGCAATGTTGATGTTTACAGTCAGTGTGATTAACACAGATTTTTTTAGGAATTAAAAAAAGTATATATTTTACCTAAGCTCCTGCATATAACTTCATAATTTAATTACATAATAGTAATAAAAAAAAACAAAATAAATAGCATCTTGCTGGCAAAAAATATGAATTCCCCAAAGTCCAAGCCATCAGACATGAAATAGGAATTAGCATACCTGTCTTCTTATCCCCATAAACTGGTATTGAAATCGAAATAATAATCTTGAATATTTTTCATGCTACAAAGAACAGTTTACTTTTGTTTTATAATGGTTGAAAAATGATTGTCAGCACTTACAAAAAATTCCTTTATATATGCAGAACAATGTATGTCAGAACATATGTTAATGTCCTTCTTATATATTGCTATTTTGAAATTGTTTTACATGCCAATTGTTCAAATATTTTACTAATTTCTATTATTGAACTTTACTATCTGATGAGTCATTAATGTTTGAAATTCTATTGTTAATGAGCATCTTTAGTTTGATTGACTGGGTTTATATTTGTTCTTTTTTATTGCATGATTGGATAACAACTTCAAATTTATATCTTCATTTCTTCTATTGATTTGCTTATCTATTATTGATATCATATGTATATGCTTGTGAAATGCTTAAGGCTTTTTACTTTTATTGTGTATATTTAGTGTGTTAATTGTTCTTGTCCAATATACCTTAATTTTATCTCATTATTCCAGGCTTTTTACAGTTCTTATACCATTAATGTAATATATATTATCCATTATTGTCCATTTAAGTGTGTTTCAATCTTAATTATATTAATTTAAATTTATGATGCAATTCTAAATGTTGAGATGTGTAAATGGTATGACAAATTATCATTGACAATAATAAAATATTGTCTAATTTCTCAACTTCAATGATGTTTTGGGGAATAAACTGGATTTAAAAGCAAAAAATTACTGAAATACATGAAGTCAACGAAGCCAGAACATTATTATAAAAGTTTATATTTTATTTATATTGTTATGCAGTTTTTTTCAAAATCTTATGATTATGGTCAGAGTATCTTATCCCCCTTCCTCTTCTTCTTGACTAGCCTTTGATTATTTTCTATATATATTTTAATAATTATATCCTAATAGTTTTTCAAATAATCTGTACTAATTTATTTTATAATTTTAAAGGATTTTGCAAAGTATGTCCTAGTAAAAAGATGACTAATTCTAAGCCTCCTGCAGCACCATCTATGAATCAACACCTTAGGTAGCAAATAATTCAGCTACTCACTACAAAAGCATGAAGGTGATAGTGTATCTGAATTGCAATTTACAACATAAAATGTGACATCATGTGATCACCATTTCACATGCTTTTAATGCTATTAATAAGAGTACCAAACTCTCCATACAATAGCACCACCAAGTGCAAGCCTTTGTAATCAATGGGTGCAGTAAGTTTTGTGCACTGCACATAAACCTTAGGATCCTAAGGTCTAGATGCAATGCTCTCAAATCTAATGCTCCTCACTGATGAAAGCCACAATCTAGAAACTAGTCTGGGGATATTGGATGAGTAGGCACTATATAGGGATTTTATGCACAAACCTTCTGCATCCATTGATTACAAAGATTTGCACCTGGTGGCACTACTGTATAGAGAAGTTTGGTACTTTTATTAATATAAAATGTTATTCTTTTGGGTACATATGTGTGGATGCTTTACAAAATGGGTTTTATTTCTTACCTTTCTTTTATTTAGTTAAGTGCATTTTCAATAACAAGGATCATAATCATAGCTCTCATTTCATATTGATGCTGTTTTATTTATAATTCATCTTGATTACTCATATCATATAAATTAATTAATTTAAATATTCAATCTGTGTGACAATTGAATGCTGATTTCTCTTTTATTTATCATGTTTTTGTGATTGGCTATGAACTAGCATTCTTTTACTTTTCTTTTTTGGTTGCCATGTTCTATACCAAGTTGACAGACTACAGATGAAAGCTATGACCATATTATCTTTCTTTTGTCATCCCAGAACATGGACTTATATTCCAAGTTGCCTTTAGCTACCTTATATAAATATTTGTGTTGTGTTATTCTGGTTGCATTGTTGGTACTTGATTCACAGTAGCTATCTGCTATGTTTTTTCTTTTTATAATCTGCCTTTTGTGTTGTTTATCAATCTGATGAGGTTTGCTAATATTCTGCAGCTCATGTATTTTGACTAGCATACCCTTTTTATTTGATTCACTGGTTTTGGGATATAAGGCATATTGATCCATGGCTTTGTGTCATCTTATGCTTTTATATTTTGATTTATTTTTATGGAATTTTTTAAATTATCTTTCATCAGTATTTCTTTGTTGTATCCCATGCTACATGATATTTAATATAATCATCTATATTTTTTTTTGTCTACGTTATCTTTTACAATGCAGTTGATTTTCTATTAAGAAATCTCTTGAAACCTGATAGTTTGTGTGGCATTGGTGTTTTAGATTGTGGGTGGATTTTGAGTGACTTTATCATCATGGTAATCCAACCTATTTTTGTTCTTTTGGATTATCATGCCTAGATGTTTTATGCTGTGTGACATTGTATTTTGTATTTTTGCAAGAAAACCCATAAAAGAACATGAAAATAACATTAAATTTTAACTTAGACAAAACTACTACTTAAACATTTGCAATGATTTAAACTGTGTACATTAGTAGAGCCATAACCCACAAGAACATTTTACATGGTTTTAAAGGTGCTAGGAAGAGCCCATTAAAAATGGCTGAGTTTTTTCAAAGGTATAACACACCCATTCACATTTTATGTCATAACTTGTGATTCAGACATGCTAGCACTTTAAAATTTTTCTGATGAGCAGCAAAATCGAACTATGCCATTACATACTCAGATATGACACTATATCCAGCTAGGTGGAAAAACAATTCATCTTTTCACTGGTACACATTGTCTATTCTGAATAAACATAACACTGTGAATGAAAATAATTCTGGATCATGTTTTCTCATCAAAACAATCTAATGTTCTTAATAATTTTTATTAGTCATTCATTAGATTAGAGATTATCCACTTAATGAATAATATTTCTATAGTATAATTTTCACTACACCACTCTCACACAAGGTAGGATTCACTTTTGTCATCATGTGAATAGAAACCAGTCCCTGCCTTGCATGAGAGTGGTATAGTGAAAATTACATTACAGAAATATTATTCATTAAATAAATAATCTCTAGTCTAATTAATGACTGATAAAAATTATTAATATAGTTCCATCAAGTGATTTGTGTCAAAGTTGTGAGGGCAATAAGTTTGCACTTACCAATTAAACTATAATAATTGACTATCTATTCATATTGAACAATGATAGAGACATGTGTAAGAGATTGTGGTTTGGTCCAACTCGTGAGTGCTAATTCAGCATGAAATATACATTTTGGGTATCTTACATCTTTTTCACATGTCTTTGGTCATATGCTTATGATTACATATCTCTACAAGGTGTTAAAAGTGGATAGAAACCAGTCCCTAACTAGCATAAAAGTAGTGTAATAAAAATTACACTACAGAAATATTATTCATTAAGAGGATAATATTTAGTCTTATGGAAGACTAATAAAAATTATCAAGGGCCGTAAGCTTGACACTTATCAATTAAACTGTAGCAATTGACTATTTATCTATTTATCTATATATATATACTGAACAATGATAAAGATATATATAAGAGATTGTGATTTGGGCCAACTGCCTAAATGCTGGTTCAACATGACTTGTGATATTTTTGGGGATCCTTTTTATGTTTATGATTACACCCTTCCACAAGGTACTAAAATTGGATAAAAACTAGTCTCTACCTTGCGTGAAAGTGGTCTAGTAAAAATTGCAATACAGAAATATTATTAATAAGTCAATAATCTCTAGTCTAATGAATAATTAATAAAAATTACTAATATACTATCATCAAGTGGTTTGTGGCAAAGTTGTGAGGGCAGTAAATTTGACACTTATCAATTAAACTGTAGTAATTGGCTATCTATATAAATAGACTGAACAATGATAAAAATATGTGTAAGAGATTGTGTTTGGTCCAACTAATGAATTCTGGTTTGTCATGACATGTGACATCATAGGGATCATACATTCTTTTCACATGTCTTTGGTCATGTTTGGATTACATTCTTCCACAAGATGTTAAAAGGGGATAGAAACCAGTCCCAACCTTGTGTGGTAGTGGTGTAGTGAAAATTGTACTACAGAAATATAACTTCCTCTTAATTTTTAGTCTTTAATATTAATATTATTTTTACTAATAAAATATTTTTATAAATTTAATAACATCTTAAAATTATTTTCAATTATTCATATCATATGTATTTTACATTCATATTTTAAATATAAATTATTTATTACTTTGTTTTAATCTTATTATAATTATCTACAAAAAAAAATTCGTAAATATAGTTTTTTTTTCCAATCATTTAATACTCTGTTATTATTTTTAATTTTGTTTTACATTCATTTATCTTTCTTGTGTTTGAAATGCTTTAATAAAAATAAAAAAAACAGATCTTTCCATTCAATAACGGTTCATGTTAATAGGATTAAAAAATATTAAATAATTAAAAATATATGTAACACAAAAATTACATTTAGCATGAATAACATTTTCTAAAAAGTTTTTATAAATAATAATTTAAAAATTTTGTTTTAAACTTTAAAAGAAAAAAAATCTTTCTTTGAATGAGTTCATTTACATCAAGGTAAAAAAATAAATAAAAGTAATAATTTAAATGAGTTTATTTACTAGTAATAAAAAAATAATGCAGCTATACTACAATAAATGGCGTATACTGCTCTGCCTAGTTTAGTACATTAGTAGACCGCCAGTCTTTTGAGCATACATACTTAGATCGCTTCCGGTTCTGAAACTTTCGGTGTTCAAACTTTTTGGAAACTACTGAGCCATTCGGTTATATATTTAACTATATGTATATCAAATTTACTGTTAATATTTTTACTTACCTGCACATTAATTACGTAACAATAAAGAAGAACAAAGATACCTCGCAGCAGAAATATAAGATTTGCTTTTGTACAGTCGATGCATCAACCTTAAACTAACCTATTTGGTTTAATTTGGAGCATTAACTATATTGGTAATAGGCTGATTACCTTGAAAAATTCTGACTGCTTATAAGCTGATATCCAAGCCTACAGTACCAGAATGTAGGTTAGGAAGGTAGAGGTGTCAATCATTATATATATTATTTCCGTAAATATCTGAACAATTTGTCTAAATATGTTCAAATGCATTATTGTACACTTTCCAATTACTCTTGACAAAAACATTGGAGAATTAAGATGAAACTTGTCAGACATATTCTTCTAAAACAATGAAGACAGAATCATAAATATATTTAGTATAATAAAGATAATGTGCAATGGACTTACACATGGGATGAGGTATGAAGTAATAAAAACTTCTAATGATTGTCTGTGATAATCACCCAATATTTACCTGATTTCATAATATAAATATCTCAATGAATGTGGATTTTACCTCATGCTTTAAAGATTCAATGTTTAAGCTAATTAAGAAACATCATATCTTTTATTCTGGTAAAAATTGTCACAAGGCGTTTTTTGAAAAGGCAATAAAACTCAGTCATGTGTCTTTTGTATTTTTTGTTTATTCTCTGATAGAACAAGAATATCCATTATTGCTTATTAGTGATGCTAGTTGTGAAATATTTTATGCAGTAGTACATAGCTTTGCCATTTTTTAACAACAATGATTCTCATCTTTGTTGACTGACTTTTTACGATTTTAGCCTTTTACAGAATGTTGTTAATATATTCATATGTTTTTATGTTATGATCCACATGGGTTGATACATTGGACAATCATGTGCACATGGACCATGGTCAAAACTTTCTGGAATGTCTACTAATAGAATTAACAAAATTCTATGCATCTTTCATTCTTAGATATTATATAACAATACTAATGTCTTTGGTGCATTGTTCTATCTTAAATAAAGCACAGGCTTATAAATGACTTTATGCAATCGTTTGCTCTTACATCTTTTCCACTTTGAATATTACCATTTTCAAGTTTGATAACTTGCATATTGCATCCAAACCTCAGTTTAGAAAAAATTGCTAAAAATAGTGCACTGAAAACATATAGCTTTTAATAAATGAAAAACAACTAGTGTTGTATGCTTAAGCACACTGGTTTATGAACAAATGTAAATTTACTATTAATCAGTCAAAAAAAATTCCTAAAATGTGCCTCTATTAAATCATCTTCTACTAGTTGTAAATATTCTTTTTGGTCTTTTGCTAAAACAATTATATTGTTTTAATGAGATTTACTTCAAGATTTTTATGACATCTAAAAAATTCTTTTTTTTTTATGTGTGTCTAAGCATCAGCCAAAAAGTGAATCCCAGGACAACTGCTTGTAAGGCAGCTGTGCTAACAACTCGGTGACCAATGCTTGATTCTTTTTGAACTTATTTTGTTTTTAACTTTATATCTGACTTTGATAATTATATTCTTTCTATTTCTCCAATATTATAATTGTTTATGCCATTACTAAATTTTTCCAATTTTTATCATCTGCCATTTTCTCTTACTTTATCCTACCAATGTTTCTCTTTTAATAAAGTTCAAATGAAAATATTGTCTCTGAACACATTTTGATGCAACGCCAAATTCATAAAGTTGTCTTATAAAGCAGTATAGTTTTCTAAGTACTACAAATTTTGAAAAGTTAATCACATACAGAAAATGTAAGAATAAATCTCTGTTCTAAGTGAAATAATAACAAAGTATGACTTGATTCATTACGCTGTAACTATCAAACTATTATTTTTATGTGTCTCTCATCTAAAGTTATGCTAAAATTATGTAATTATATATTTCTCTTTTTTCTTAAGAAACTCATTTTTTAAATTATAAAAAGAATTAAGAAAAGTTAATAAAACAGGAAAAACTCTCCATACAGTAGTGCCACTCAGTGCAAGCCAGAGTAATCAATGGATGCCAGAAGGCTTGTGCATAAAATCCATATCTAGTGCCTACCCATCCAATATCCCAGACTAGTTTCTGGCTTGTGGCCTTCATCAGTGAGGAGCCATGGATCTGAGAGCAATGCACCTAGATCTTAAGATCTAATGCAACCCTCCAGGAGCCATCTTTTATCTCTACTTAACTACAAACTATGAGAATAAAATTAAAAACACAATATTTTCAATTTAAGTTCATTAGCTTATATAGTCATATAGGTCTGAACTCAGTTCAATACCTATACATTTTGGTATCTTTGGTTCTTTAATAACCATAGCCACCACTATCCTATTAGGCAAGATTGGTGTTATACCACTAAACATCATATGATCACTATTTCTTATACTTGCTCACAACTGTTATTAAACAGGCAAAACTCTCCATACAGTAGTGCCATTCAGTGCAAATTAGAGTAATCAATGAATGCCAGAAGGCTTATGCATAAAATCACTATCTAGTGCCTACTCATTACCAGACTGATAATAAATGGATTTATCATCATCATTTCAAATGATTATCAATCTGCTGCAGGATAAAGGTTAATCATGTTTAATCTAGTTTTCCAGTCTCTAGTCTCTCTTCTCTGCAGCACATTGGCAGAAATTTCTTATTCCGCACATCCTCCAGATCTTTTCTATCAGATTATATAAATCATTAACAGAAGTCATTTATAGATGGACAACTTCCACATTTCTTGAAGAAGTCATTTATGTTAAAATATTGAAAAATTCTCACAATTGCCTTAAATATTACTAAGGTATTTGATTTCTAGTAGGCTTTTTATGCTTTAATCCATACAGACTAGTTTTTTATCATCATTATTTCCAAATAAAGATGATTGTCATTTATTCATTTCTTTTGAATTGATGATTCTACTTTTATTCTAACTTTTTCTCTTTCTTTTATAAATGATCTTTCACTTCATTCAATATATGGATTTGGTGGTAATAGTGCACAATATTCTAATACACCTTAATAATGTAATGGTTTATTACCAAATTCACTGTTTCCTTTATTTTGCTGTAATATCTTATATAAATGCAATTTATCCACTGATTTAAATACGTTTTAGCAAAAACCGTTCTGCCGTTCTTTAAAGCCATGTTTACTTTAATTTAGACTGCAAGATAGTCAAAACGTAAGATTGTGTATGCATGTATATATATTATTAAAGATTTTTGCTAAAAAGTGTTTAAAGTACAGTGAATAAATGGTATTTATATAAGAATCTAAAGGTTTGTTAAAGATTATAATGTATTTCTAAAATTAATCTATAAGAAGCAATTTATTTAGTACGTGGAATTTTTGATAACTTCAGTTAGGAGATAGAATCACTATTGTCTTTATTAAGTCTTTCAATTTTGACACTGCATCCATAGATCTGACAGTCATTAACAATGTGGTTCATAGTTTGTATTTCCTCACCTTTACTTAGATCAATGGCTGATAAATTCCATTTATGAACAGATAAGTGCAAAGAATTAATGACGAGACTCCAGCTATATCTAATAAGATGAAATCCAACTGGTTTTATTGTTGCCCCTGGCAAAGTTAATTTATTATGAACATCCTAAATATTACATGTTGTATGCCATAATTATGCAATTGTAGATACTTGGTTTAAAATCTAAAAGAGTATCTCGATTTGTAATGAATCTTGGGTGCTGGAACTATATTTTGAGCTATTGGCAAATCCAATCTGCTTCATAGCTTTTGGTACTTTCTGTAAAGTAATAACTCTTTTTATATCTGTTGGAGAAATATGTGAAAGACCAGGAAGTCACTGTATATATATGAGGACTATTTTTCATGATAATATATAACTGAGTATCTAAATGTTTAATGTGAGACTTTTCTCCAAATAGGGGTGCAGAACTCACTAAAAAATATGCTCACTTTTAAAAATTACTTACTGAATTTGCATCACAACCTGAAATAGTGCCACCTAGCTTTCCAATGAGATTTTATTAAAAATTAAGTTTGATCTGTCCATAGCTAAATAAGGGAAATATGTTTAAGACTACACTTCAAGTTATTCATAAATAGTGACTGCAATTGTTATTGCTTGTCCAAAATTATTTTACCATATGCACATACCCTAATCTATCTTTTAAAAACTATCTTTATCTTCTAATTCTACTCAGTCAAATAACCTTTTTTAACTTTCTATGCTAAACTTGTTCTCTAAAAAATTATTTACTGGTTCAAGATTAATTCATATCCATTAAATTGATATTCTAAAACTTAGTCTTGACATATTTTTGAAAGACTTAAATTAGTTCTTATTCTTGACTTAGAAATTCTGATATCTCTTTCTTTGCCTGGATTGGTCAACTCTGAAAGATCATGGAATTCTTGTATTTGTTAATAGTTAAACCATGGTAATAAATTCTATATCTGCAGAATTAATGTTGACTTGCACTCCACAAAACTGTGAAATATTTGAGCAGAATACAAGGTTAATGCACCAATTTACCAACAGCAAAAACTATATTTTAGCTAATAATATTTCTGTCATGTAATGTTTACTACATCACTCTGATACAAGGTAGGCACTGGTTTCTATAGAAGAGCTCCCAGTTCCTGGTGTTAATTTCCACGGAGTCTTTATTTGAAACCCGGTCAATCTGAAGGCATCCTTAGCTGGAACAACCCTGGTATCACAGTCTTTTCATTTTTAAAATAAATGAGAGAGAACGACAAGTGCATCTTATCGTTCTTCTCACAAAATCAAGCGGGGAAACTTACTGGAACTCAATATTTTTCTTTTTATAGTCCTCCTATGGATTCCACGAACAAAAACGTCACTGTTCCATTTTTTCGTTATGGTCCGGGCCTTTATTTGCATCCATTGGTCAAGCTAAAATCTCTTTATTCTCTTATCTATTTTTCATCTGACTTTTTAATTACACGGCTTTTGGATAATTAATAAATAATCACTTCCATTTACAGATTACAGGAATTAATTAATACCTGTTTTTATTTTTACTTACGTTATTTCTTTATTAAAATATTTTTATATTTAAATCTTGTATTTTTTTATAAAAAGTACGTTCAAATACTTTTTTTTTTTTATTTATCAAAAAAAAATATTTTTAAAGTTTTGCATCTGTGCGAATATATACGTTTAACAAACATTTTAATTTTAGCGTTTAGTTTTTTTTTAATACATTTATTTTTATTTGCGAACTTAAAAGTTTTTATTTCAATTTAATGTAACGGCATATTTATATATCGTTACAATATATGTATAAAACAATGATAAATATATGTATAAGATGGTCAACTGATGGGTGCTGATTTGAAATGTGCATCTTGGGAATCATAAATCTTTTTCACTTCTCTTTGGTTCTATGTTTATAATTATATTTCTCCCCAAGGTGTTAGAATCAGATAGAAACCAGTCCTTACCTTGCATGAGAGTAATGTAGTGAAAGTTACACTATAGAAATATTAGTCATTAAGTGAATAATCTCTGTACTAATATAAATTATTATAATTAGCTAATTTTTATACATCAGCATTATTAATATTTAAATATTTTAATTTGCGAAGCACAGATAGTTGAAAATTGAAATAAATTGAGATACTGCCAAATCTCTCAATGCTTGTTACAATACTTATCCGACAGCCAATCAGATGTAAATGATAGCTGTCCATATAACAACAAACCTAAACACATGACAAAGATTTTCGAGAAAAGAGTGGCCACCCTTTTCTCTATTTTTTTTCCTATATATCTAAGCCAGTCATAAATATTTAAGTTTGAAAGCTTGAAGCTTTAAATATCTTCACAAATAACTCACTGAATCTAAATCATAAATATACAACATGAAGTCCTAGTAGTTTTTAGAATACATAACAAGCAGTAAAGTATGTAAATAATATTTTAATTTGCAAAGTGCAGATTGAAATAAAGTGAGATACTGCCAAATATCAACAGTTTAATCAAAAATATTTGCATAAACTCAACAGAGTGCTGTTGTGTGGGGAGGGGTGTTTTCCCACCAATGCATACTCATTTTACACATGGCAGCACAAAACCCTAATTGATTTACTTTATTATAGTCCAGAACTTTACCATGAGCTACATGCCTCATTGCAAATTGTTCCATTCTCCGATCATCTGGCCATGTTGATTTCCCTTCAACTGGATCCCATATCACTAACCCCCTCATGCCAAATCAAAACAATAAGAATGCTTAACAAGGCCAGCACACCTGAATGGATCTTCTTGGAAGCTTATATCCTCTTCCACAAGATCCAGATTCTCTCGTCACCTCTTGAGGCGTTTTCAGTCTTTGTAGGGGTACTTAGTTCCCTGATAAACAATTTCACCCGAAAAACCAAAGGCCCAAACAGGCTGCTTGGGGAGCTGGATTTCATTGGCAAGAGAGTCAGTGAATTATCATCAATTGATGCTGGAATTGGGGAGATCATGTTGTTAAAGAAACAGTACAGGGAGAAACAGAGGGTGCTTGCACAATATGTTGCGACAAAAAGGGCAAAGATCTATTTGGCAACACAACAAAATTGGACGCGGAGCTACCTGAGATGGGCTATTGGTGCTTCAAAAAGACCTACCCCATCATTAATCAACATAGACACCCATAACTACTCTGGGGCTGCAATGCTAGATAAGATCCATGAGCACTTCAAGAGAAAACTCCAAAGTCAAAAGTTTGACATCAGTAACATCTGGAATGATAAACAAGAAGTTGGTGAACACAATATAACAGAGGAACAAATCATCCAGAAGCTTCAATCCTATCCTGAACATGTGCATCCTGGTTTACATGGCATTCCCCGATTTGTATTGTTGCACCTTGGCCATTTCACAGCTCCGATAGTACGGAGAGTAGTTGATATGCTGGCCGGGGACTTTCAAAGTGTTCCTGACCTGTATCCAATTGCTCTTGTACCATACATGAAAAAATTCACCAATCCATCCAGTTTATCTAACATTAGACCTATCTCAATGTCCCCACTAATCATCAAGTCAATTGAATCATTGGTTAAGGATAGGATCCAGCAGCAGTTACTTACCAGGATCTCTGTACACCAGTTTTCACGCAAAGGCACATCCACCATTGAGGCGGTGCAGCGCTTCATGCTGCTGGTGGAGCATGTAAGATCACATCGAAAATCAGGGCCCATTGCTGTTCAAATAGACTTTGCAGCTGCCTTTGACTCCGTGATGCCAGCAAAACTACTATCCATATTAAGGCACTATGGAGTACCTATTGTCTATGTTAAAATCATTGCTAACTTGTTGCTAAACAGGTCAATTCACACATCACTTGATGGCTCCCTGGCACCTGGTTTCAGACCACATCTATCAATCCCCCAGGGGTCCCCACTAAGCACCCTTTGTTTCATTACCTACCTGAATCCCCTACTAGAAGATGTGGAAAAAGAACTACCAGGAGTCTTTGTGCCAGCACTAAAGGAGGAACTCCACCACATTTCATATGTGGATGATGTTACCATTTTCCTCCCTTCTGAGAAATACCTGCCAAGGTTATACCAACTGCTGGACAGATATGCGAGAAAATTCAATCTGGCTGTCAACCCAGACAAATCTGTTGTCTGGAAAATCAGTAGGGGTGTTACAGTACCATCAAGATATACAGGAAATCCACAGAAATTCCTTGGGTTCCCAATTGCCCTCTCCAAAACAGCGATGAGGAGGGCCATCCAGCAGGATCTTTTGGACAAAACCAAGAAGGTAACAAACTCTCTCTCAATGATCTCCCTCTCACTCCCAGGCAAGGTGGCATTGTTAAATATGATGGTGTTTCCACGTATAAACTACTACCTGCCCATCTTCAAACCGACCAAGGGTTTTCAGGATGCTATAAATTCAGCCTGCACCAAGATGATGTGGAAGAGAAAAACTGTATGCATCAGTCTGGCCAAGGTGCAGAGACCACGTGACCTGAATGGACTTGGTCTCCATGCCGTCAAGGTGTTTTTTGTTCAAAGAGCTCTTTCAGTGCTCAGGAAAATCCACAATAAAAAAGAAAAGGATCAGAGTGAAGACACTGTGGAGCCCACAGATACACCACCACCCATACACAGTAAATGGGTCAAAGAACTGCAAGAACAACTGGGGACTCTATTTTCAGTTTCCGAGCAATTAGAGAAAGCTAAGCAAACATATTGGGAAGTATACAAAATCCTTTTCCCAAATCAAAACCCATTGTCTACCCGATTAAGACTGTCTGTAAAACAAATGCTTAAGAAGTCCAGATACTGGTGCATAGGACCAAAGCTGGTCGATTTTATAATCAAGTTTAACTTGTCCTCCTTGCCCACCAGTCAATTTTTGGTGATGCAAAGAGGATTTCATCAATTAAACACCATGTGTAAACTCTGTAATATGCATGAAGAAACACTGGAGCACATCTTCTATGCCTGCTCATACCTGAGTTGCATTAGAAATAAAATTATTGCAAACATTTCCTCTGGCTGTGGCAATGTCCTGTCAATTGATCGGGCAATTAAAGAAGGAAATTATGCAACTATCAGGCTAGCGGCATGCCTACTACATGCCTTATGGATCACCAGGTGCCAGCATATCTTCAGACAAGGACATAGTGATCCTTGGATAACTTTTAAAACAATAATAATGGGCATGAAAAACAGAGATAGACTCCTTGTGCCAGAGCGTCTCTTTGTAGACACATGGGCACAGATTATTATTTGTGACGATGAGACGACATCTCAGACAACTGCAGTAAATATTATGACAATACCACACAAATTGGTTGCAAAACTTTGAACTAATATATGAAACTATTATAATTATCAAATGTAGCTACCTGACACTAAATTTTTTCTTAATAAAAAAAAAAAAAAAAATACTTATCTGACAGCCAATCATATGTAAATGATAGCTGTCCAAATAACAACCAAACCTAAACACATGACAAAGATTTTATGAGAAAAGGGTGGCCACCCTTTTCTCTACTTTTCTTTCTATATATCTAAGCCAGTCATAAGTATTTAGTGAGTTATTTGTGAAGATATTTAAAGCTTCAAGCTTTCAAACCTAAATTCTTATGACTGGCTTAGATATATAAAAAGAAAAGTAGAGAAAAAGGTGGCCACCCTTTTCTCATAAAATCTTTGTCATGTGTTTAAGTTTTGTTGTTATTTGGATAGCTGTCATTTACATCTTATTGGCTGTTGGATAAGTATTGTAATGAGCACTGAGAGATTTGGCAGTATCTCAATTTATTTCATTTTTAATATTATAAAAATGATAATAATTTTTTAAATAAAAGGAAACAGATTAATGAGATCATATATTATAAATAAATGTATTTTAATTACAATCTAAATCAATGAACTTTTACTTTATAAATAAATAACCAAAAACATCATAAAAATACAAATAGTCTTTAGGACATATTTTGATTGATTTGGTCTTATTGTGGAATCCCATGCTTATATTACACACTGACAGATGAGTGCCAGTTCAACATGAAATGTATCTAAGAGTCATTTGTCTTTTAAAATGTCTTTATTCCTGTGTTTCCAGGCTGTATGGTGTTGTGGAGGTTATTAAGTACATCTATAAAATATATTACACATGGAAAAAAGAGAAATGAAGTTGAATTTCTTTATGTATGTGTTTAATTTTTTTAAAAAACAGATTTATAAACAAGGCAAAACTATCCATATGCTAGTGCCATTGATTACTCTGGTTGTCACAGGGTGGCACTATATTATGGAGAGTTTTGCCTTGCTTATAAACAATTATGTGCTAGTATAAGAGATGGTGATCATGTGGTGCTTAATGGAAAAAACAGATTTATTAATCTTTAATTTAGGTTTAAAATTTATATTTGGGGTAGAGATAATCTCTAGGTTTTTGAATGATTAGGTATAATCATAACTGCATTTATCTAGAGGGGATCATGTCAAAGTTGTGGGTGGAGTAAGTTTAACACTTCTAAATAAAAATGTAACAATTTAAATTGCAAATTGTACTTTTAAAACTCTCAAATCTTAGAATATTAACATATATTTAAATAAATCCTATATGTGATTTAATATAAAATATCTTTATATGACAGCAATAATTATATATAATAATAATCATACACATAAATTGTAAAATAGTTCATGCATGTTGAAAAGGGCAAAAATTAATATTTGTTGAAAAGAGCTTTTATATGTATGACTATTATTATATATATTATTGCTGTTATGTAAAGATATTTTATATTATATCATTGATTTATTTAAATATATGTAAAAGCAGCATAATGAATTAAACTTATTTCTATTTTTGATGAATATTAACATAACATATGTTATTATACATGATCGCCAAACCATTTTTCTTTAAATATAAAGTTATAATTTTTTTTTTAACATCTAATAGTTTAATTTTAAAAATATATTATATACTGACAATTAAATGTACATATAAACTTACATTATTTTTTTACACACGTCACTAGTTAACTGAATGTATTTTAGAAACAATAGAATTAGGCTATTTGAAGATATAATAAAAACCTGGGACACTGGAATGTGAGTGGTTCACCACTCAAAATGTGTGTGGAATTTTTTACATTTTTGTTCTGTCTTTGATTATTTGTTTGTAAAGTAGAAATAAGTTGTTTCAGATGTTAATTAAAATACCATTTAATTTAATAGTGTGTATATGTTTATAAGTAATTACTTTTTAATTTAAATAACTTAATATTAAAAGGAAACATGTATATGTATTTTAGAAGTGTGTTTTATCAAAGCTTTCAACACTTAACAGGAGAGCAATACAGAGATTTCAGACCACTCAAGAAAATATTTAGAGATGCATAATCTGAGTAGAGATGATCAAAAACGAAATATTTGGGTGCAAGAACAAAAACGTGTTGAAAGAATAAAAGACTGAAGTGGAGTTGGGCTTGTAATAATATTAGAAGAGATGATAATAGGTAAACAGTTGAAATCTTAAACTGGATTCTGAGAAATTGTAAAAAACTTAGAAAGAGACCATGTGCAAAATGGATGGAACAAATAAGGAAGTGTGCTGGGGAGATGTGGAAAAGAGAGACTAGAAATCAGAGAAGATGGATTGAACTTGGAGAAATCTTCATCCTGCAATGGATTGATAATGATGATGATGATATATCATAAGAAATTCAAGTTAAATATTAAAGAGTAATGCTTGGGTATAATTACATTCAGTAATTAAAGATTGAGTGTTTTTTTATAAGAAGAGCTTGTACTTTCAAAGGATCTATATATTATTTTACATGTATGTAAAATGTTTAATAATGCTAAAACAAATTCTTTAATTTCATAACTAATAGAAATTTAATTCATAGCAATTAAATTACTTGGTACTTTAACTCGCCCAAAGCTGTTGAATATGTTTAGTAAACTTATTTATTCACCTATTAAATATAAATTGTTTTACTTTATGTTGTATTATTTTTGAAATGTATTAAACTACTAGTAATGGATTGCCTTAATGAATGTTAACAAAAAACTATCTTTGAATTCACATATGATTATTGATTACTACAGAATAAACTATCTGGATAAGATTATACTGAAGAGTTAGCAGCATTAGAGATAATCTGCCCTGATAACGATTAATGATGATTCTTGCCTTTATTCCAAGAATTAAAGATTGTTACTAAACAGACTTGTGGAGCCTGTAGTCCTAAAATTTATATTATTATTTTTTATTTTAGGTAACAAACTTTATTAACAGAAAACTTTTTTGTACATATTTACATGAGGGTTTAAATTAGTTTATATGCTCTAAAAAAATACAAAACCAAAAAAGGGAAGGACCTTATTAATTATAAACTGTTCTTGGGCAAACTTAGTTTTTGGTCTGCTACCATTTCTACTTAAGATATTCCGGTAAGAAAAAAAATGACACCCTGACTGAAAACTGGAAAAAATATCAAAAAAATGGACATTGAAGTATCCGATCAGGACATGAGAAAGGGTCATTAGCAAAATAGTGATTGGCGCCCCCCCCCCCTTCAAAAAAGTTTTAATGTTTTATTAAAAATAACATAATTAGAGAGGATTTGAACAAAAAACTTTCAAGCTCCATTCAGCTATCTACTCCATTTTATATATTTAATACACATGACCACATACATGTAAAAGATAAATATCTCCAATATATATTTCATGCTGAACCAGCAATCATCAACTGATACAGATTATCATCTCTCACACATATATACACAATCAGTACTCAGTTTATCTTAAGATAGCAAAACTTCAAACTTTAATGGAAAGGCTTCAATGTTTTCCACCCTTCAATTCTTCAGCTCCATACAATGGAATGCTCAACGCCCTTGTCGATGCCAGTATTGTTGTCATACCCTTGTTGACTTTAAGTCACTCTGACCCCTCATATATAGGACCTTAATATGTCCATTTAAATACACAGAATAGAAATGTGCATAATTCAGCCTGAATGTATAATATTTTAAATACAAATATATTATATATACTGAACTTTAGATGCAATTAGAAAAGATTTGAACACAGACATCCAAGATTTCTTCAGCTATCCACTCCATCTTATATAATCAATGCAAGAGTTGGAGGTTGAAGAAGATTGAAGTCTTTCTATTAAAGTTTGAAGATTTGCTATCTTAATGTAAACTGAGCACTGATTATATATGTGTGAGAGGAATGATGATATGGACCAACTGATGAGTTCTAATTCAGCACAAAATACATATATTGGAGGTCATTTATGTTTTTCACAGGTATTTGGTCATGTCTATTGGTTATAAAAAAAGTAGATAACTGAAAGGAGATTGAAGGTTTGTGTTGAAATTTCTTCTAATTATTATGTAATTATAAAATTACTTTCTGAGCTTTTACAGAACTGAATTTGGATACAATATCATCAGCATTTAGAGTTTGCATATGTCATTCTCTGTAGCTATCGTGGACAAATTTAGCAACTGTTCTTGTGTCATTGTCAAAGGTAAATATTTTTTTATAATTTTAACTTCAAAAATAATCTCTCTCCACTAGCTATACTTGTAGGAAGAATTAATAATATTCTTAATGATATGATCAAATTTGGAAATGAAATGATCAAATCATTTTCTTGAATATAATTTAGAACATCCAGTGGATTTTTATATTGAGACAATTCACTTGAAAATAAGAGTTTAAACATAGTTCTTCATACAATTGTCTTTATTATTATCAGTCACTTCAGTGAATTTGTAGATTGAAACATTCTTTTAAATTTTTTTATGATGATTCACCAATTTTATTTATACCACTAAACATCATATGATCACCTCATGCTAGCACTTAACTGTTATTAAACAGGCAAAACTCTCCTTATAGTAGCACCACCCTGTGCCAACCAGAGTAATCAATCAATGAAACTAGTCTGGTGATATTGGATGAGTAGGCACTAATTGAGGATTTTAGGCACAAGCCTTCTGGCATCCATTGATTACTCTGGTTGGCACAGGGTGGCACTACTTTATGGAGAGTTTTGCCTGATTTTATTTATAGTTGACAAAAGTAATACATTACATATACCTACCTTAACATTAATTAACAATCTTTCTCCAAAACAAATTACACACATACTAAGTCATCTATATTGAAATAATAATAATATATATAATTTAAATTATATTAACTGTAGAAGCTCTTTTTTTACTTCAGTTTTTTTCTCTTGTAAAAATTTTAAAGCAACTACATTATATAATAAGTAAAAACAAATATCCTTTATAATCTAAAGTTTATTTAAAGTCTTTAAGAGTTTCAATTATTTTTGTCTCAATAAAATTTTTTAGAATTTTTTTTTTAAAAAAATGATTGAAAACCTTGGATGCTTTAATTATAAATTCATAGAGAAATGAGAAGACTAATTCCTGTTAAAACAATAAATGATATTTTATCTTTTGAATCAATCAATTGCTGTGGTAAACTTTAAATAATTCACAACACTTTTTTTTTCCATTTTTAAAAATGCAAAGGAGATAATTAGTAATTTTCTAAGATATGAAATTCACTAGTTTTAATCATTTCTTAATTAATTGTTTATAGAGTAATTCAATTAATTTTAAAACTGTATTTCAGATTTAAAATAACTTCGCTTAAATATTTTTAAAATGGTATTGCTTTATATTTAAATATATCAGAGAAATATAAACATACATACATTGACACATTTAATTATTGTATTGAAAGTTTGTCACTATTTAGCTTTACTATTATGTGTACTCTAATAACAGGCAAAACTCTCCATACAGTAGTGCCACTCAGTGCCAACTAGAGTAATCAATGGATGCCAGAAATGGTGATCATGTAATTTAAATATTACTTTAACTGATTCTATTTTAACTAATTTATTTGTATATACACAATATTATGCATTTTATTATTGTATTTGCATGTTTGTGTGTGTTTTTTTTTAAACTAAAGCAGACTTGCTACAAGAATTTCAAATGCTATAAAAATATGAGCATACATCTTGGATTTTTTTTTAATTTTGTTTGAAACAGTAAATTTGAGATATTTTTATAAGTCAATAAAAATTTTTGAAGTTATGTTTATTACTATTATTTTACAAATACAAAAAAACCATCACAATATATATATGTGTAAGACATGAATATTAATAGTAAAACAGATTGTTCCATTTTTGCATTACAAAGCAATATGATTTGAAATATGCATCATGTAAACCCAGCATAAGAAGTCATAACTGAGAAAATCATAAGAGAAAACAAACTATAAAAAATAATTGACAAATCATATTTCAAGAAGTGATTATTTATTTTAATAAACAAATCATAATTAATATTTGCAACAGAACAAAATTAAATGTATTCTTAATTCTGCATTGTTTCTGTGCCTCTCTTGTATTGGTGCTCCCATGCCTTGCTTACTACCCTCCTCCAGCCCTGCACCCAATAAAAATACTGTGTAACTGAATTATATTTGGACTAATGTAAAATAAATAATAATAAATATGGCTTAAACATGTTTAATGATCTTCTAAAACAAGTTTCGACATGGGGTGTCTGTATCAAAGCATAACAGAGATAATTGAAAGCAGTTGACAGTGTTTCTGATTATAAAGGGTTGAATTAAGGGAGGGTGTTATGAGATTTACATAATTTCATGGGTAATAGGTTGGTTGTTGAGCACTACCTATATTACAATATTGAACACCCAGGTGTTTGTTGAGGAGAACACTATTGGTTCATATATTTATTGTATGTGTGGAATTATTTATATGTCAAGCCTCTTTGATTTTATATTTTCTATGATTATTTTCAAGGCAAACAATCTTTACAGAAACAGGTTTAAAAGTATGACCAGCAGTTTTCTCATATTCCACACACACTGAGCCATATGATGAATTTGTTTTAGCTGTGTTATATAGATAAATGTATTGTGATATCTTGTATTTTAAGTTGGCATGAATTCTCACTGAAATATTTGCTATTGCAGGAAGGGCAGGGTATGAAATAAATTAGTTGAACCTTGCCATCACAGTTAAGCTTGTCCTTAGAATTATTGATGAGTGTATTTAGGGAGGGGGCATATTTAAGATATATGGTCTTTAATAGATTCAATACAGAAAATGGTCTTGGTTCAATGGGCTATAAAATACATGTTAAAGGAAAACTACAGTGATGAAAATATTAAGAAAATTAATATTAAGATACTACTAGTGTTCAGAAACATTCTAACAAATTTAGACTAGAAATTGCAAATCATTTTAAAATATTAACCGACTTTACAGATAGATTTTATTAGGAATTTCATGAATGATAGCTAATTAAAATGTAGTTAGTTATCAAATTTTTACTGAGACAGGATAATGTATGGGAAAAAAAATTATACAAAAATTTTTTAACTTTATTTATTAAGAAGAACTGAATATCTATATTAATGTTATGAAAAATAATTAGTAATGATATATAAAAAATATAATTGTGAATTAGCAAAGAGAGCTACAGAAAAGAACAAGTTTCAAAAGACTTCAGCTGTAAAGAGAATAATTGGAACTATTACTAAAATGAAAGATAACATCATGAAATGTACTGAAGTTTTCTTTTTAAAAATTTTATATAGTAATAAAGAAGATAGAAACAATGTATTCCCTACAATTCTCAGTCTGGGGTACCCAAAATCCCCCAGAATGTATGGGAAACTAGTCCAAGGAGTATGGTGAATAGCAGATAAGTATATTGTGCTATTAATATATTCCAAAAATAGTTATCAACATTTCTGGGCAGTCCAGGTTGTTACTGTCCATCAGCTACACCAGCAATATTTCAAATCTTTGGACATGGAGACAGTTTGGTTGTGTAGACTTTTTTCTCACTGCATTGTCCAATAGCTCAAAATGTCTGGTTAAGATTCATGATAGCTAGTGGAATTATCAGATTAGTAATCTTTTGAGACATGCCCCTGTGCCTTCTGTTAATGCACATGATGTACTGCATAATATACTTTTCAACTAGCAGATAATTTACTAAAAGCCAATGGAGTACGGGGGACCACAATAGTTGGTAACTCCTGAAATAAAGTATCTTCTAAATTGCCAAGTATTTTAAATGGATTGAATCATGCAATTAAATCTATGAAGATGGAAAAGCTCCAGGAAGTAATGGAATTATTACTGATTTTTTGTTTAAAAATTGATGAAGTAGTAAAAAAATTGTTAGTGAAGCTATGTATCAAATGTGTAAATGATAAATCTGTCCCAGATGATTATAAGAATACAGTGGTAATATTGATACATTAAAAAAAGATTATAAAAATATATTACAAATTATAGAATTATTTAATCTTCTATCTGTTTTTATGCAAAAATTTTGCCAAAATATCCAAAGAACTATCTGGATATATAAATTGCCATCATATTTTGGATTTAAGATTATGAAAAGATACTTGATTCTATAAAATGTTTCCATGATGATTAAAATTTTAGATCACCAAATAATGGAGTTAGGATACTATCATATTCTGAAGAATATTTATCATGATGCAACAGCGTGGATTAAATTATATAATTATACTAAAAAAGATTATGATTGAAAAGGGTATATTACAGAGTAACTTCATATTTCCAAAACTTTTTACAGCTATTTTAAAATAAATATTTTGTCTTTAAAATGAGAAACTAAAGAAATAAAAGCACATGGAAATTGCAAATAAAGTTTTTTTGAGCTTTTTATGATGTTGCAAAAGTTATTAGGTAAAATTAAGAATGAAGGATTAAAAATAAATGCTAGATGGATTAAAAAATGTTCAGTGATTGTCTTCAAAGGAATTGATAAGAATGGAATAGAAGAGATGAAATATTAACAGTTCACCACTTCCTTTATTTTGCTGTATCGTATATAATTGCAATTTATCCACTCTACTTTGAACACTTCTTAGCAAAAATCTTTTATTGTTCATATATGCATACAGAACCTCACATTTTGTCTGTCCTGAAGTCTTCTTCAGAGAAACATGTTTTTTTTTTTTACTTTTAAAAAATTAAAGTAAAAGTGACTCTGAAGAAGACTGCAGGATAGTCAAAATGTAAGATTGTGTATGCATATATGAACAATAAAAGATTTTTGCTAAAAAGTGTTTAAAATAGAGTGGATAAATTGCAATTACAGAAGAGATAAACAACAATAAATACCTTGGTCAGATTATAATTATCAATGGAATCATAATGGATGAAATTAATCATACAATTTAACTTAGATGGAGAGGTTTGATAGAAATAACTTAATATTGAAAGGAAATATGTATGTGTTTCAAAAGTTGTTTAATATATATTTTTAACCAATTCTTACTTACAAATTTAAAAGTTGGACACTTAATAGAAAATCAATATATCGACTCAATGAAATATATGGGTGAGAGAATAAACAGGTATTACTAACATCATTAAAAAAATTAAGAGACTGAAATGTAGCTTGGAAAGCTAGAAGAGTTGGTAATAGATGGACAATTGAAATCTTAAACTGAATTCCAGGAGTTTACAAAAAACCTAGAAAGAGACCGTGTACGAAATGGAACGATAAAACAAAAAATTTTGTTGATGTAATGTGGTGAAAAAATTCTATGAATCAGAATAAATAGATTAAAATTACAAATACCTTTATCTTATAGTGGATGATAATGATTGAAAATACAACAACTTGTGATGTTTGTAGTTTGAAAATAACATCACTATTCATAATAGCCTTTATATGGCTTTTATTTTTTAATTTTACAGATCCTGATTACCATAACATTATTTCACTTTATTTTTCCTATTGTATTGCCAAATCCATATAATATTAATATTGTCTATGTTCTTTATTACTTTTTACAATGCTTTTTTGCAACCCACTATTGACTGTTTTGATCGCCTTAGCAAACACAATACAAATACACGAACACAAATATACATATATATATATAATGTAAAGTTATATGTTCATATATATTTGTGTTCATGTATTTGTATTATGTTTTTTATAGTTCTGAAGAAGATTTCTGGGGCAATCAAAACCATCAATAGTAGATTGTTAAAATGCATTGTAAAAAGTAATAAAGAATATAGATGATATTAACCTTATTTCAATTGAAATGAATGATGTATATCTAATTGATAATTCATCCAATAAGCTATAACAGAACCTGTGAGCAAAGTATATTTTATCATCCTCATCGATAAGTCATTTGAGCAATCATGAGATAGTTCACATTTTTTTCACTGAAAATCCAAAAATTAAAATAAACTATCCAATCAGTAATGTGTTTTATGTCCAAATACTTCATCTTAAAATAGAGTTTTCCCAAGTGTTCTATTATATTTATGAATTCAGTGCTGAAGTGAACACTGTTTTCATGTTTGGTACAAGAGCTCAGCATTGTTAATGCTGAATACAAATCTATAATTTAATCACTGTTCTTCACAAATAATCTAACACCTACAAGAGCTAATGTCTCCTGGAATTCTGGTGAAGTCCCTTCTCATTACAAATATACTTTGTTTTACAGAATGTCACTGATATAATCAATCCTTGTAACACTGGAACTATTATTATTTAGCTAACAACAGCTATTATACTAATTTATCAAATAATACTAGATGCAAAGTAGATTATCAATAAATTGACTATTTGAAAGAAAAGTCAAATCCATTTGTGACAGTAAAAAAAATTTAAAGTTAGATTTAGCCACACTTAACATTGTCATGGGTATTGCAAATAGAAGCACTACTACATCATAAGAACCTTTTTTCTTTAGGGGTAAATATTACTAACCTGATACTTTACCAAAATTAAAATTATCATGCATCTACTAATGAATATCGATATACATTGAGTAAACAAAAAAAAAAAAAAACCAGCATCATAATTATTTTACATAATATACTCTAATAAGCTTTTACACATCTAGTATCACATTGAAGTGTTTTGGAATGTATTTCATATTTCATGAAAGTTGGTAATACTTCATTATATTAATAAAATTAAAATGCTGTTAAATGTAATTTTCTTAATCATAATACAGTGTTTAATGTCAAGCAATTACAAATTCTAAAAAAATGACGTTTTAATATGTGAGTCTTAATTGCACACGTTTTTAAAACTTGCAGTCAAACCTCTTGCATATATTAGACTTATATTTATAATTCAGTAAAAATAAACACTAAACATCACATGATCACCATATGGGGATATTGGATGAGTAGGCACTAGATGGGGATTTTATGCACAAGCCTTTTGGCATCCATTGATTACTCTGGTTAGCACAGGGTGGCACTACTGTATGGAGAGTTTTACCTGTAAAACAGAAAGGGTACATATAATGAAGTTGTGGAAAAATAAATATGAAAAGAGTGATTATACAGAAAGTGAATTATTGATTTTTATTTTGGGTTTGGGAAAAGATAAGGGGGATTTAGATATAAAGGTTATAGAGTTGACAAAGATTATGTTGTTAAAATGGGATGGAGCAGATTATGGTAAATTTAGAGTGGGGCATGTAAAATAAAGTAGATAACAGTTTATCTGGGCATAATTGCTGAGATATTCTTGACTTCGTTTAAGGAGAAGCCATAATACATCACATCACATCACCTGTTTAAAAATAAACACTGTAAGTGCACCAATAATAAGTACAATGAATAATGATAATGCTACTCACACAAGAAGTCGTGACCTTTACTTATGATTCTCAAGGTCAGTAAAAGATAATAAATAATCTCCTATAATAGCGTTTCTCAACCTTTTTACCGCGCGACCCCATAGACTTCATTGAAATAGTTCTGCGACCCAATTGTTTATTACATAAATTATAATATAAAATAAAAGAGATATTACATTAGCACCGTACTGTATATATGTATATATTCGGCTCAATTTGATAATATTTATAATGAACAATAATTTGTAAGTTAAAAGTTGAGTTAAAGCTAAACTATATATTTTTAATTTAAAAGCTTAACACATTTTGTTAATTACCAAAAAAAGTGTTTTCTTTTCAAATAAATTTTTATTTATACACATAATACAAGCAAAAATTACAAAAATAAATTATACAGAATTTTATTTAAGTTATCTATGAAAAATGTAAAAATAGTCCACTTTGACGTATCAGTTCGATTTCAATATTGTTTGAAGTTTGTAAAAAAAATTGTAAAACTGCAGCAGTAACATAAAATAAAATTTGCTATTATAATATTATAAATTAATTTAATAATTTTAAGAGCATAAAATAAAAAAACAATTATTGTATTCAAACAGCATTGTTAATATTTTTATTAACTAAAGAAAATTTTTAATGTTTGCTTTTTTGAGTCATACCTAATTGAATAGTCTATATTAGTGAACTATAGTCAAATGCTTGGAATGTCAAAAATAATGATGTGGTTAACAGAATTTCATGCTAATTGAAACTTGTAAAAATGGATGCTGATATCACTTTTACGATGATTGTTATGCTTTACTAAGAATCTCTAGATCATCATTGCTTGTTAGTCAAGAATCTCTTAACCATCCTGTAACCAGTCTATCCATTAACCAAAACAATCAGTATCTAAGTTATTCATACATAAAGAAGGCATAAAACCATCAAAACATCACATGATTACCATTTCATATGCATACACTGCATACACATACTGTTAGTAAGAGTACCAAACTCTCCAGTAGTGCCACAAAGTGTAAACCTTTGTAATTAATGGATGCAGGAAGATTTGTGTATAAAATCCCTTTCTAATGTCAGTCATCCAACATCTGCAGACTAGTTTCGAGCTTGGGGCTTTCATCAGTGAAGAGTCTTGGATTTGAGAGCACTGACCCTAGATCTTGCAATTTAATGTAACCCTCTAGCAGCCATATTTTACCTATTTGGTTAACTTTAAAGCTAGGAGCTCAAGATGAAAGCACCATAATGTTTCAAAACCAGGCTAATTCACTTATATAGTCATTTAAATCTGAACTCAGTTCAACATCTTGTACATTTTGGTCCCTTTGGGTTTTCAAAAAACACATTTACCATTATCCTATGGTCAAAATATGTATAAAACCATGTAAGCATGTGTAAGCATATGAAATACTGATCATGTGATCTTTTGATGGTTTTATACTATCCTGTTTATAGGTCAATGGTGAATGTGTTTTTTAAAAGATTAAAGACACCAAAATGTATAAATGTTGAACTGCGTTCAGATCTTTACGACTATACAGGTGAATGAGCTTGAATTGAAAACATTATGGTGTTTCATTTTGGATTCAAAGCTGTATAATTAACTAAAAAGATAAAATATGGCTGCTGGAGAGTTGCATTAGATCCTAAGGCTTAGGTGCAGTGCTCTCTGATATAAGGCTTCTCACTAATGAAAGCCACAAGCTAAAAAACTAATCTATGGATATTGGGTGAGTAGGCACTTCGTATCTTCCTGCATCCATTGATTATAAAGGCTCACACATTGGGGTGACTACTGTACTCTTATTGCCTGATGAAAGTATATATATATATATATATATATATATATATATATATATATATATATATATATATATATATATTCTCTATACATGACAAAAAATGAATCTGCCACTTGCAAATAACAGGTAAATAACTGGTTAAATCATTACATGTACTCAACAATTACCAATGATTTTCTTTTATTCATTACTGAATATTACATGTTGCAATCATGTTTCCAAATACTTCCACTAATTCACACTATGAAAATTTGATCATATTATCCATTACATAAGACTCAAACCTTTTCTAGCTGCAGTGATTTTTTGATGATATAAAAGCAATTCTCTACATCATAGCTTGAAATGATACAATTTTGTGGTGATAAATAAGTTCTATCTAATTTTGTAGTTTCAAACCAGATAAATCACTCCAAAATAATTTCCATTGCCATCAAAAATTATTTTCAAACATGCCAAATTGTTTATATTTAAAGCATATTGATTATAATCTGATACAAATAACAACAAAATGTGTTTACTTCCACAATGTCATTATAGATTTTTAGACATGCTGTAACAACATTGTAATCCATTTTACACATTCTATAACATTAAACAGTCTTACTCCATTTAACATAAAGTATGGCTTATTATGTTATTTTCTCAAATATTTTTGCATAAAATCTCTCTACCAACCTTGATGTTAATGATTTGAACTGTGATACTTACCATAGTTGTTGTTTCACTTTTGTGCATTTAAATATAAATTTCCAACATTGCTACTGAATTATTAATTGGAAATTTATTTTCCTTTTATGAATCTTGAGGTGTCTTTTTGTGTAAACCTATATATGATTGGGAACAGCTAAATTGGTATTGCTATATTTTTAATATAGATTTTCATTAATCAGTAAGATGTGATATGTCATCTCAGTAAGAGGTTTATGGAGGTGTTTAAAGACAATTGGAAACAACATATTTGGTATAACTATATTTTAAAGATAGATTTTCATTAATCAGTTAGATTTGGTCTGCCTTCTTGTAAAGAGTGGTTATGGGGTGCTTAAAGATGATTTTTAGAAACTTCTAGATGGATGCTGGTTGCATGGAATAAAGATAACTACTAAAATGTAAAAGTTTCTATTTAATCAAATTTATTATATTTATTTATTTTATTGTAGTAAAAAATTCACATATACAATGGATGGATGGATGAAATAAGAATGTTTACTGGTGTCTGTGAAAAAGAATAGGTACAAGTCAGAAAAACAGGCTAAACTTGGAAAGACTTCATTCTAATCATGACTGAAAATGATGATAAGAATATGGATTGGAGAAATTAGATTAAACTTGAAAATACTTCATCTGAAAGTAGATCAATAGTGGTCAAAAACTCGATTAAATTTGGACAGTTGTCATCCTACAATGGATCAATCATGATTGAAAATGGTGATAAGCTATGGATCAAAAAACTGGTTTAAAGTCAGAGAGACATCCTGCAATGGATCAATAATGGTTGAAAATGATAATCTATGGATCAGAGAAACTGGATTAAACTTGGAGAGGTTTCATTCTACAGTGTATCAATCATGATTGAAAATTATCATAAGCTATGGATTAGAAAAACTGGTTTAAAGTCAGAGACACCCTGCAGTGGATCAATAATGGTCAAAAATGATAAGTTATGGGTCAGAGAAACTGGATTAAACTTGGAGAGGTGTCATCCTACAGTGGATCAATCATGATTGAAAATGATCATAAACTATGGATCAGAAAAACTGGTTTAAAGTTGAAGAGACATCCTGCAGTGGATCAATAATGGTTGAAAATTATGGATAAGTGAAACTGGATTAAACTTCGAGAATTCATACTGCAATGGATCAACAATAATTGAATGTGGGTGTTGATAATGATTGTTATTAAATTCAAAATTTTATTTAAAATTCATAATATCCTTTTCTACAATTAAAAGTTCTTGTATAATATATATTTGAATTAGAGAGTTAATTGGATATAAGTGTTAATTAGTAATATTGAAACAATATAATGCAAAAAGATTGCTTTCAAAATTATGTAACGCACTTACTTTACATATGGTAATACCATTTTATGCACTTCCCAAACTTGATTAATTGAAACTGAATTATTGATGTTGCAGAACTTCAATTATTAACTTTTCAGGATATTACCATTTCTAATTTTGACAGTTTTGTGAGTTTTTATCAAAATTTAACGTCCATTTTCTACATTATATGTTTTACTAATTCCTGCTCTAACAACTTTAAACAATTTTTAAACGCGTATTTGAATTAAGTGATGAGAGGATGGGATTGAAGGCTAAAGGTTCTTGAATTTTCTTTCAGTTGAATATAAGGATAAACTCAGTTTTATCAGTTGTGCTTAAATTGTCACATTGCCACTTAAACATCTCTTGACCTGCCAAGCAACTGTTAATATTATTTTTTTAAATCTACTCTTTGTCATTTAAACTGATTTTATATTCACTTTGAAGTTGTTAAATAATGCCCAAATTTGTACAAGCTTAGTTTTCCAAAATATTATCGTTGAAGTTTAAAATCATATCTGTTTATATGCAATTTGCAAGCTATAATGAAGTCTTTATATGTATACCTTGCAGTGAAATCTAACTTTGCATAAGCTATTTTTTCTGATGTATCTAAGACAGCATGTTAAACATGTCTGTGAAATGTTATAGTTTGATATCAAGCATGTTAAAAATAGTATAAGACATGAATATCCACAGGCTTGTGAACGTTAAGAGTGGTGCAACTCCCTCACCAGTAATGAAAATTATTACATCTGTAATTTCGATTATTAGAATCAGTTCATTGACCACCATTTGCGAACTTTACTTTCTAGCTAAGGATAGAAAGAAACCTGTTGACTATTCATTATCTAAGGGAAGTTGTATTGGCCATTAGTCATATGCTTTGGGAGGGGAAATCTTATTTTTATTTGAGATCCAAAAAAAAATGTAAAATTCATCCAGTCAAGATTCGGAAAATGGGTATAAAGCAGGTAGATATATAAGCATAGCGCATGTAGATGCAATAACTGCTAAGTGGTGAGTGTCCTCCACATTATATAACAAAATTAACTTATTTCGATTTACTCTTCTATAGTATCTAAAATGAATATTCTTTATACCATGTAGTATATAATTTAGAATGAGTTTTTATATTAAAATATGAAGTAGATAGTGTAATTATTTTAATGATCAGAAATTTTTAGATCGGAAGTCGAACTCCGATAATGATCAGATTAGACTCAATATATAGCAGAAATTTAGATTTTATTAGTTTATGGATCGTAATTCTTCTCAGTCTCATCCGATGTTCAAACTTCTCATAAACTCTTGTGTAATATACCCTTTGATTAAGTTGTTAATTAATCTTCTGTAAATATTTGGACTATTTTTTTAGAAAAAGAACTTTATAAGTTAGTAGCTAATAACTTAAGATATACACGGATGCCACAAACGCATTGAAAAAATAGATTTTAATTTTATTTGTCCCTGAATTTAGTATTAATTTTAACAGAAATGACTTTGAATATTGTTGTTAATTAATCTTATGTAACCATTTGGATAATTTTTTTTTAAAAAAAAGAACTTTATAAGGTAGTAGTTAATGGCTAGTAGTTAAGGATTTTAATAAATGTGTTACCAGTTCTTACTTATGGGTCTGAGACTTGGACACTTAATAAAGGAACAATGCAGAGACTTCAGGCCACTCAAAGAAGTATAGAGAGATGCATGTTGGGAGTAACAAGAAGAGATTGAAAACGCAATATATGGGTAAGAGAACAAACAGGTGTTACTGAGTTTATTGAAAAAAATTAAAAGACTGGAGTTGGGCTGGACATATTGGTAGAAGAGATGATAATAGACGGACAATTGAAATTTTAAACTGGATTCCAAGAGATTGTGAAAGACCCAGAAAGAGACCACATGTGAGATGGATGGATGAAATAAGAAAGTGTGAAGGGGTGATGTGGAGAAGAAAAACTAAAGCTCGGAGATGGATTGAACTTGAAGAGACCTTCATTATGCAGTGGATTGATAATGGTTGATGATAATGTTGAGCTAATGGTTTAATATATATATACGGATATCACAAACGCATTAAAAAATAGATTTTAATTTTTTATTTGTCCTTGAATTTAATATTAACTTTAATAGAAATGACTGACTCACAATTGTTAATATAAGAAATTACAACTATGTCAAGATCTAAAACTATTTAAATAAAAAAGAAATGTCACTTAGACCTGTCAAATAATATATTGTAAACTGAACAATATTTAACGTTGTTAACGTGCCAAAAGAATAAAAAAGACTATACAATGTATATAGAATAGCAAAAAAAGACAATTACAAAGATCCAAATAAGTTTCTTTAATAGTCACTGTCTATAATTTATTGCGATTAGAATTTTCTGTTTGCTCTGGAATTTCAAATACGATCAATAGACCTGTTTCAAGTTATTGGAAAAAATAAATGAAAATATTAATTCCGTCTTGAAAATTTTTTAAGGCAAATATAAAATATGTGTGCACACATTTTTATATGTCAATTGTTTTCATTTTATTGAACAATAATACATATGATATCATAGGAAAATAGATACATATTTTTATAAGCTTAGTTTTTATTTGATGACTATCAAACAAATTGTTAATTAAAAAAATTAAATTATAGAAATCATTAATATTTTTGTTTATTTAATTATATTTACTTTATTTAAGTAAAAACCTCAATAAATGTGACTTAGTCATTCTTTGGCATGTAGTCCATGAAAACAAAAGAAATATTAGTAATTGGATCTCTTTCGTTTCTATGGGGGGGGGGGGAATACCCGGAAATTTTGTAAGAAAAAATTGTATATTTATTTTTAGGTGTTGCAAATTGAGATGCTTTAAAAAGTATAGTCTATTTAATGCAGTGTACTGACCTAAACCTGTTTTTCATTTTTTGAAGTAATTTAAAAACATTTGCAAAGTGATATGTTTTAACACCTTCATTGTTCCCCTCCCCCTCACTTCTAAGTATGCAAAAAAAAAAGTTGAGATATTTTTTCATTAGAGAGATTTTAAAAAAAACTCACAAAGCGAGATCAAGAGGATATGGCTGATAGATAAGCTGGGTCATGCTGAATTTTATTTAAAAGTGTTTTTCACTCCAGTCTTTGAGAGATGAGACTTTGTCGGAGTGAAGCTTACACTTTTATGTGCCACCAAAATAGGCTATTTATGTTATACCACATCATGTAAATGTTTGACAACTTGTAGATAAAATGCCTGACCATTCCTAACTAAATCTCAGAGAAAAAATGTCATTTGTGTCAAAATCAGCATTGTTTTTACTTTGAAATTCCTTTGCTGTGCTTTTTAGGGATGTGGCGAATTTAATATTTCAATTAAACCACTCATAAACTTGTGTTTTTATGAGATCAATTTGCTTGTAATCTGTTTCAAGCATTACAACTTATTTATCTGCTGTTTTCTGTAAACAAAAACAGAATTTTACATTGTTCAAACTTTTAAGTCAAAATAAAAATTGCCAAATACCCAAAACACACTTTACAAAAAGATGTGCTACATGGAACCACAATTTCACATGACAATGATTGATTCAGAAAGGTTTTCTGCAAAAAGTATGAAATAGCAGAAGTATATACTACATCAGATTCGCAAATAATTCTGGTTATTTTTGAGCACCCCCTCATATATAACATTTTCATATATATGTATTGTTTTTTTATTATTATTATTTTGTTGTTGTTGTTTTGTTTTGTTTTTTGAGGGGGGTATTTAAAATATTTCTTCCAAAATCTGCACTGGTAATATTTTCTCACACGGTCATGTCTTTATATTATGAACGTATTTTTGAATTAAATTCTTAATGTTAAAAAGTTAGGTTATAGTTGCTAACATAAAAACTATTGGTAAGTGCCTATATCATTATATGGTATTCTTTTTTCTTTTTTTTTTACTGCAGAAGCAATATTTAAATGAAATTCACAAATTAAGCCCAATTTATTAAATTCAAATACAGAATAATGATTTAATACTAAAATCAAATGTTGAGTGTTTACAAAAACTGCCACTGGGAAGAAAATATTGTATGATTACAAAAATTGCCACCAGTGAGATCGAAATATTTTTCACCAGTTAAAAGACTAAATTTCTTAGAATGTTAATAAAATAGCTGTTAATGTTGTCTCTTTTTTATTAATTCTTTGTGTCTCTAATTCTGCATCAGTATGTATTTTTATCTCAATAATCACTTTCTGTATTGAAAATATTAAAGACATCACAATCTTGAAATACATATTTTCTATGAATCAAAATATGATCTAATATTCATTTCCATTTAGTTTTTTTTTTTTTAAAGGAAGAATTCATTATATACAAAACAAAGTCTTTCTCTTTCTGGATATTCTATAATTCTGAGTTCTCTCTCATTTTTGTCTTCTTAATCATTTTTGTTTTTTCCTAGCATCAAAATCCTTCGTGATAATTTTAAAATATTGTTTGGTGTGACCAAAAGCATTTTATACCTCTATATAAAATTTCTCTATTTCATTGTGACTATGAGAATGTGTTAGGACATAAACCTGAATTATCTGTATTTGGTATCTTCTATTAAGTTGAATAACTAATCTTCCATTCTGTCTGATATACCATAAATCTTTATACTATTGTTCTTTTATTTTTTGTTTATATCGAATCCCACTTTGTTAGTGCTTTCAATATTTGCGCCTTTGCATTAAAGTACCTTTCAACTTTTAAAATCAACTGTTTCTTTATCCAAAAGACTTCCACTTTGCTAGTTTTTCTTCCACATCATGCACAGTTTTCTTTACTTGAAAATGGCCTGCTGTTGTAAGTAGTTAAATAAATGGTAATCATCAAATATCAGCTTAGGATGGCAATATGGAGTTTCTTGGTACTTTATACCTTTGGTCACTAATTGTTGCCTTGACTGATCACATTATACCTTTCTAGAAGTAAGAATCAATTTAATTTGGTCTGTCAAATTAGAAATTTTCAGCACCTAAAAGAAAAGACCATGATGTCTCTTGGTTTTAAACTCAGATTAAAAACATTAGTCATTCTTCACCATGCTGGAAGAGGCATGTTAGTTTTTCATATAGACAATTACATCATCATCATCATAATAATAATAGTAATAATAATAATATTACCACATATAAACAAAATAACATCAGACTTGATAACCAAATAGAAACACTCAGCAAAGCCACAATCACAGCAGTCGATGGAGCAACCTTTTTGTTTATGCACTTTGTGGTGAACTAAGTGTACTTTCTGCCTTGGAAATAATACCAGAAAGCACCCAATCACCTTCTCTGATAAACTTGAACAATTGAAGGCCAAAGATGGCAAAATTGCACGCCGAGATATTTTTGCCACTACATAGTCACTATTAAAAACCCAAGCCAGTTCATAACCTCAAACAACCAAATGACTTTTACTGTAACAAGAACAGTTTTTTTGTCACATACCTCATTTTTAACAATCTTTAGAACATTACATCTGTATATTAAATAATCCAAAGGATATATTTAATTCAATCAAAAAAAGGATTTTTCAAATTGATGAACCATGAAAATAGAACCATAGACAAATACACAGGTTACAAGTTTATGTTTATCAGTCACTTGCCTAACAATTTATTTAGACTGTATCAATAATATCTATTTGTTTGGTCTGAAGTTATCTAGTTTTTAATTATGTATTTCTAACATTGTAATTCTTTATGAACAATAAAGTTTGATTTGAAACATAATGATGATGATGATGATTCAATTCAATTTTTATTTATTATATGCCCTTCAATACTTTCACTTTAACAAAAATACACAAGTAAATATTAATACATTATTAATAATTACAAAAAAAATATACAATAAACAAAACATTATACAATATATTAACATTTTAAAAAAATATACAATAATAAAGAAAATTACAATTCATAATCAAAATATGAAAAAATATATAAATACATATTATCTACACGTATAAATACGTGTTTTCTACAGTAAATTCAATTTCTTTTTAATATTAGTTATAAAATAATCACAAAAAAAGTCAATGTTATTGAATTTTTGATTATATAACTTTTGCAATCTGTTAATGACAGATTTGTTTAAAAAAGAACTTTTATTTTTTTTTAATATTAAAAGTGTACACTTTCCTTAACAAAGAGAAGGAACTCTTAATTCTATTTTAGATATACATTAATTAACATCTTTTTTCCCATCAATAAACGTTTTTAAGAATACCATATGTTTATTTAGTCTTCTTTCAATTAGTATTGTTTTAAGATTTAAATGTTCTCTCTTTATTAGCTTAATAAATCTTTTCTCCACTTTAGAAATTTTAGATTCAATAAATCCAAATTCCATATAGAAGAGCCATATTACAACAAAGGTACAACAAGAAAACAAAATAACATGTGCTTTATATAAGGAAATAAATATTTGCCAAATCTCAAACTATATCCCATCCATCTATATGCTTTAGTTATAATATATTTTATATGCACATTAAAAGTAAAATGATTACAAAATATAATCCCAGATTAGAAACAACTTCTTTATATATAATAACATCCTCAATCTTATAATGATAAACAGATCTATCTGTTTTATTGGTGTAAGAGACAATACATGTTTTACTTATATTTATTTTTATATTGTTAAATTTATACCATTCTTTGAAATAAGCAATATCTTTTTGAAGATCAATACGATTGCCATCTGTGCTAATCCTTTTAAATAATTTACAATCAACCACATAGGCAAATATCTTACTTTTTTTAATGTTCTGATCAAGATCACACATGAAATCATTAAAAAGTAAAGGTGGTAATATTCCTCCCTGAGAAACCTCAATCTTATATTTGAATAACTTAGAGTTAATTTTATTTATACAAATGTAAGAGCATCCATTTTCCAAATAATTAATAAACCATGCAATTAAATTAGAACTAATTACCAACAGTTTAAGTTTATATATTAGGTAATTATGTGCCACATTATCAAATGCCTGTGACATATAAAAATAAATAACATCAAGTTGTATCAGTTCAGAGTCATGAGCAATATGATCAGATATTACCATTTAGTGAATATCAACAGAATTTCCAGGAACAAAACCATGTTGACAATTAGGCAAGACCTTAATCTCGTAATAATTATTATAAGTACATCTTTCATAAATCCTAGCAAATGAAGATAGTACTGAGATAGGTATATAATTATCTGCATCAGATCTATTTCCCTTTTTATAAATAGGCACAGTCTTAGAAATTTTAAATATGTGAGGAACAATGCATTTTTCAATAGACAAATTAATTATATAATGTAATGGAGTTACCAAACAGTCTGTACAACCCTTAATAATAAAATTAGGAATATTATCATATCTCATAGCTAATTTAGATTTAAGTTTGCATATTGCATTAAGCACATTAGTAATATTAATTTGATCTACATCAATGTTTCCACTACTTTTATTATTTGATTTAATATTAATCATATCTCCTGTCATTAATATTTGAATACATATTTGTAAAATGATTAACTAATTCATTCTTAGAAGGTTGTATTTTTTGTTAACTTTTATTCCCAACAATAATTAAATTTTTAATATCATTCCAAAAGATTTGTGGATTATATTTAAAACCTTTTTCAATGTTATTTAAGTAATTATCATAATCTCTTTTCATAATAATCTTTGTATAAACATGTAATGCACAAAATTTCTTATAAAAATCTTTATCATTGGCTAATTTATATAATCTATGATATTTATATTTTCTACTTAGTTCCTTACATAACTCTTTGCAAAACCATGTAGGATATTTATAATTATTGTATTGTAAACATCTAACAGGAATATAATGATCCAAACAAATTTGAATTATATCAATAAACATACTTACAGCTTCATTTGGATCATTTTGTACAAAAATTATACTCCAATCAGTATTCTCCAAAGCTTTATGTAAACCATAGTAATTACCATGCCTATAATCTTTGAACATACTTTTAACAGACTTTATATGCTCATATAATACTTCTATTACAAATTCCAAAGATGGATGGTATGAATCACATATAAGAGCCTGATCTGCCAAATTACATTTTAAAATATCACTGATACTAAATAATAGATCAAGTATTTTACCCTTAACATTAGTAACCCTACTAAACTGGTTTAATTTAATTAATTCAACAAAAAAATTATTCTAATTAGTTTATTATTTTTATCAACAGCCTTATTATTACATATTAGATCATCCGGTTTATTAAAATCACCCATTATAATATCATATTTGTATTTCACTAAAATATCTTCAACCTTTGTCATTTATTCACTTCACTATATAAAAGAGTAAATCGAAAATATACAGTACCCAATAATATTTTATTTTTATTTTTTAGATTTATTTCAATCCAACAGAATTCAATATTAAACCACTAAACACCACATGATCACCATTACTCTGGCTTGCTATGAGTGGCATTATGGTATGGAGAATTTTTCCTGTTTTAAGAATTCAATATTATCATCACTAAAAAAAATTTGATTATGCTTAATACATTTTTGAACTCCATTCAATGTATCACCACCTCTTGTTTCATTTATGTACTTTCTGTCACATCTGTATAAGCAAGACCTATTACCAAATATATTTACATTATTAATACTGTCATTTAACCAGGTCTCAGTTAAAATAATAATATCATATTCATGTAATAACAATTCAAACTTAAAGTCAAATATCTTAGTTCTAAGTTCATGTACATTTTGATAATAAAAATGCAGTGATTGGCCTAAAAATTTAAAAACTCCCGGAAGGGCAAACGAGACTCCAAGGGGCGGGTTTATTACATAACTCCTTTAATAGAAGTCTCTAATGATGATGATAATAATAATAATAATAATCAATAATAATAATAATAATAATAATAATAATAATAATAATAATAATAATAATAATAATAATAATAATAATAATAATAATAATAATAATAATAATAATAATAATAATAATAATAATAATAATAATAATAATAATAATAATAATAATAATAATAATAATAATAATAATAATAATAATAATAATACATAATAATAATAGAAGTCTCTAATAATAATAATAATAATAATAATAATAATAATAATAGCAGCAGTTATATACGTATGGGGTGAATATTAGAATTTTTCTTCATTCGGTTTCATTTAGCTTCCAAAGAGTAATCAAAGAGCATCTTTTCAATTCACAACAAACTTTTTCCTGCAGCCATTATGAGTACTCATATATACACAATCATTTCATTATTTAATAAAATCTATTTTTAATTAAAAACGTAAACCATTATGGGAATATAAATTTATTAATCTTAAAAAATATAGACTTTACCTTTACAAAGTTTCATTGATGAAAGAAAATCAAAAACTGAAACAAACAGGATGTGTTTAAAAAGTCTTATCAACTAATATTTCTAAAAGCTATTTTATTTTAAACACTTCTTGAGAAAATTTTCAAACTTTTTTTTTTTTTTAGATTAAAAGAAAATAATAAAGTTTTATGTGTTTTTTTTAAATGTTTTTACTAGCTTACACACCTTTCTTTCCTCCAATTTACAAACTATCCTAGATTTCCTCATTTAGTTCCGACTGAACCTCATTAGAAAGGTCCATTGCACAAGCAATTACAAAAATACATTTAATTCTGTAAAATAAATTTAGAAACAATTCTTTCTAGATGATGATAACAAGCTAATGCAAGCATTTCTACGCTATTCAATCTGGCCATTAGTAAAAGAAGAAAGAAATCTTTTTTGAAAAGCTTTTAAATAAAAAAAAAAGTGTACTCTTTTATTGACTAGATATTGTTAGTGAGCGGTTTAAAAAAAGATGTGATTCTTTAATATCTTTTACAGTGAAAATTTATTCACTATACTTTCCACAATTGTTCTGTCTTTTTATTGGGTTTTGTGGCCACGAATTAATTATTTTTAATTACTTGGTAATGGTATCTTCATCCTAGAAGCTTCAATTTAAGTTCATAATAAGCATTGAAATTTTTCAAATAGTAGCAAAATGTGCTCAAAAAAGCGTATTACATAATCAGAATTTCTATAGCTGTATTCACATTATATGTGTCCAACCCACATTAATAAAAGACCATTCAAATTATTTTATAGACATTTTTTTCTTCTGCATAATCTAAAAGAATAATCTTAATAAATTGTTCAGTAAAATAAGAAAACATTTATTTTATTTTACAACAAAAAAAAAAAGTTATTATACGGAATTAAATACCATAAATAGCAAATTGCTTCGGAGAGGTGGGAATATTGCGTATTAAAACCTATACTGGCTACCCGTTTAAGCAGATTGACATAATAATAATAATAAAATAAATTGAACTCATGTTACAAATGCCAGTTTATTAGGTACAAATATATTTTTTATTAATATTAAAAATATACTGGATTTGAATACAGACTTTCAAACACCCTTCAACTATCCACACTATTCTATATCATTGATATACATGGCCACACATTTTCTTGAACACAGACTTTCAAGCACCCTTCAACTATTCACACTATCATACCACTGATACACATGACCACACACATTTCTCAAGCACCCTTCAATTATCCACACTATCTTATACCACAAAATGTTTCTGGTGATGTGTATCAGTGGTATAAGATAGCGTGGATAGTTGAAGGGTACTTGAAAGTCTGTGTTCAAATCCCATATATTTACAATTAAGTTCCAAGTATATAAAGAATGCCTGTATTTTAAATATTAATATTTTTTTAAAAAAATCCACTGCATTTATTCTTTTTATTTTTTATAAACATATTAAAATAAATAATAATCGGATATCTTTGTAGTTCAGAAATTTGTAATAAGTTCGAGCGCCACCTATCACTGCATCAAACTATGCAGAATTAATAATTCAATTACATTATTAGTAATTTTAATATTTTGCAAGCTAACTCTTAATCTTACTAGGAGATTTTTATTTTTAACAATAGATTAAATGGGAGATTCCCAAACGAATTTAACATTTCATTTCCAACACATATTAAATACTGCTAGTTGTGAATGAAGTTCTATAAGATTTTATGTAACTCGGTCTAAGTTAAATAATAGCCACAATCTTTTACTGTGTAATGTATTAAAGCAGTGGTACACAATCTATTGGTCGTGACTCCTCAAGGGGTCACAGAAAAATTGTTAGTGTTGTGAAAGTTTTGAGAAGTTATGTTTGGTTAATATGCAGTTTTTTCAAAGATCTTATATCAAATTGCATATACTGAAAGATAATATATATATTGCACCGATGGTTCTGCCGAATGAAGTATACTTACACATATATATGTTTTGCTGGTTTCATACTTCTTCATAATACATTTATAATCTTATAAATGTTACATGAACAAATCGGTACATTCGAGCAAAATGGGAGATATTATTGATAGCTTTAACTATCAACAATGGCCCACCTTGGCTGCTAGATTCAAACCCCTACTATTCAAACACTTTATTTGTTTCAGAGTAAACTCCGGGCACCAGCTATCTATTCAGAAGAATAAACAACGTATTTGGTCAGTAGGCTCATAATCCAGCGCTCGAAACGACCCCAAAACTAGCCCAGTCTAATTTTAATCAGTAATAAAATATAGAAAAAGAATTGATAAAAAGAATTGACCAACAAATAAAGTTTAATTTTAAAGACAATTTATTAACTAACATTTACTAATTATAAACATTTTTATAAATCTATAAATAGCACACACATTTTAAGTTAACATACTATGATATATTTTATGAAAGAGCAAAAATAATCTTTGACATTTAAATTATCTAACATTCACAAACACACACATCAATAGTTCATTTTATGCATGCTTATAATGTTCAAATTACTTGTCTCTGTAGGATTAACGAATTACAGCGGTGGCTACTACATATAAATGAGAATAATAAAATGTTTTACCTAGGATTTTTGGAACGTGGATATTGCTTGTTGTTAGCTGCTTCTGATGGAGTATATCTAATAAAGGACATCTAACCGGTTAGATTTGATGTTTCTTGAAGAGATTTGATGCTAATCCATTGGTTTTATTCTTGGAGACAGTTGAACATTGACAGAGGATTTCTGAGCTGTTAGGTAGACATTATTTCATGGGCAGGTCTTGCTGATCTTATTGGACTAAGGGCTGAAATAAGAGCGTATATTTCCTAAAGCTGCTCAACACCGCATTTCTGGTTCTGGATACATAATATGAATTGCACTGTTATCTCTGGTGAAACAAAACTGACACTAGACAAACTGAAAACTAGGCTGAAACTGCAAACTAAAACTGGATGTCCAATAAAAATCTAGCTATTTATATATGTGAATTGGTTTTTGTTTTAAAATCCTCCGGCTATAGGGTGTTGTCGAAATTCCTTTAATAACTAATCCTTTGTCAAATTGTTTTTGAAGATTGTTTAATTAGTAGTAGCCATGACAAAATGTGTTGTTTTTATATCTTTAATTAGTAGCCCACTGCTGTGTGTTTAAATACATTTCATTTCAATATTTATTTTCATGTGTTTTTCAATATAATTTTAACACGCATTTATTATATATCTTATTAACAAGCTTACATTTATTTATATTGACAATTGCACATATATAACTAGTTTTAAGATTACTTTTTCTTTAATTCGAATGAAAAGAGATTTATATTTTGAAGCTTTTAATTATTTATATTTTACGAATACTAATAAGAAAAACTCTTTACTTCCTTTTATAAAACTTTTAGTTTAACTTTTCTAACACAACTCCCCCTCCCCCCTTTTAATCAATTATTTTCTAACTTTTATATCAAACTCTAATGATAGAAAACTATTTGACTCTTATCTTTTCGAAAACAAACTGTAATAAACTCTTCAACATTTAAATACATTTTTCTTTTACAAAAGTTTGTTTTAATAAAAATTTTTTAGATAAATTAGTATGTGCCAATTTCAATATTGGTACAATATATATATAGTATTATCCTTATTTGCTTATAATAGTAGTAACAATATATAATGGGTCACAAAATTTCTGTCTGAATATGAAAATGGGTTGCTTACAATTTCAATCTGAGTATGGAGGTTGCAAGTGTAAAAGGTTGTACACCACTGTATTAGAGCATGTTTAATTAAATAGTTATATTTTTCAGAGCCATACTTTATTGAAAAATGCCTCAAAGTGTAATTAATGTTAGCTAACATGCAATTTAACTACAAACAAAATAAAACTTGGAAGTTGTTGTTTTTTTTTTAAGTTCAAAGCAGGTTTAAGATTTTCTTTCAGGTAACTGGCCTATAATTAATTCAATTAGACTTTCCAACCTTCTTGTTAAAAAGAGGTTGCCTTGACAACAGATAGGGGTTATTGATTGTTATTGATAGTAGAATTGATTGTCTACATGTTGACTGGTTTTAATGATATTAATATATATATATATGAAGTTTAAAATAGTATATATAAAATTAAAATTACAATGTGAGCTATGTATAAAAGTGAACTGGGTGTTTCAAAAATACGTCTAGAATTACAGAGATTGGTCTGGGCAGATGAATGGTAGTGAAATGATTAAAGTAAAGTAAATAATGCACTGAGATATGGATAAAATTTGAATTTATATATATTATGATGGTAAGAACATTGCCTATCACATATGGATAGAATCAATCACCGAATTTCCAACTTTTACTTAATGAATGAGCATTTTCTTCTTAAATTTTTTTATAAAATCTTAAATAACAGTTATTAGCATGAAAAAGAGTTAATAAAAATCAAATAGTACATTTGTGCAATTCGCTGTTAAATAGAAATATCATAGCAAGTAACTGCTCAACAATGAGTGATTTATTTGTTCATTTAAAAAAAGAAAACTGAAAATCATTGAGTGCATGTACGCAGTTGCTTTATTAATTTTTATATGTAGTAAAAAATTAAATAATTTGGCATAAAAATAAAAAGCAAAATAATATCTAGAGTTAATAATTGTTATTGGTTTGTAAATTACAAAGGCGTGAACATGGTAAAACATAAACTTAAAATACACCCGAATGTTTGTAAAATTTTAGTCTTTGTAATAATAAATGATTTCATTTGACAGTTGTAATGATTTTTATGGGAAATAATGTGGTAAATGAAAACTTGTTATGATCAAAAAATATTTTTTATTTAAAAGAAAATTTTTAAAGTTAATTAAAATTATAATTAGGTTGTTTAGGAATGTTATTAAAATGATAAACATCTTAGGAAATAAATTTGAAATATTTGTTTACCGATATACAAAAAAAACTAATGTGAAGTTATTGAAGTATGGTTTTGGTGTTTGGTCTCAAGATACATAAGGTTTAGTTTCAAACATTCAAGTTAATCAATATTCTGTCATTTAGTTCTTGCTTATTAAATTCATACAGGCTATTTTTGCAAATAAACATAACTGAAAATAAAGTTCAAGTTAATAGCTTAGCAAATAATTTCTATAAAATAAAAAAAAGTCTTAGTAATCTACATATAAGCAAAAGTTGTTTTATAATAGCAGCATAGAAATTATTTCCTATATTGTTCTAATCATAATTGAATTAGTTGTAGTCAACATTCTTGATATGTAGTGTGGTGCACCTTTTAAAGTGGTGTCTCCAAATGTTGATCGAACCTTCTTTTTTGATGTGACTGACTAAATGTGAAATATCTACTTTCAAAATCGTCACATGAAATGATGAAAGTTTAATAGAATTTTTAACAAAAAAAAAGAAATAATCTTAAAACAAGAAAAACAAATTTGTCACTGTAAAGTCAGCTAAATTTGATAAACATGTTGTCATACAGAGTGGATTTGTTATTGATTCCAGATATAAATATGGGATATTCAATTACAAAATAATATCTAATTAGGCAGAAGATACAGACAATATATAAGTTTTAACAACTCATGCATTAATAATCAAATATAAATCAAATGATAATAAGTATGAGTCACTGTCTTTCTGGCTAATTTAGCTTTATTTGCATTAAAAAACATGAAGAATACGTGGTCCATTCCATTCTTTACATTTCTAAATAGAGTATAGTAAATATGTTTAATTATTTTAAGACTAGTTGGGATTTTTGATTATCTTCACACACATTTGATTATTGTTTTATACATATTGAATCATCTGCATATACATTTTCTTATTGTTAATATTAGCATTGTGTGAATATATTTATGGGATCCCATAAACCACAAACCATCTTGTAGGTAATAATGGTCATTCATAAATGTTATAAAGATGTCTAAAAACCAATATATAAATACATTTCTCCCAATGGTGCCATTTTCCATCAATTTATAAAATTCTCAACCATATGATTTATTCCCTTTTCTTTTGGTATTACAGTCATGGGTGTGCTAAAAGCAATCAAGAAGCTGTATTCCTTTTGACAGCATTTATCTCTAAACACTCAAATCAATTATATCAAATAATATAGATTTAAAATCTTTGCGTGTATAATACTAAAGAAATTATGTCCAAATCCTGCCCAAAATGTCAATAATAAATTTTGCTATCGGGAATAAAACAATTGATTCTTGTCAATTGCTAATTAAGAACAAATAGATTCACTTTAACTTTTACTGTAAACTGAAAAAACATAGATACAATAATTAACATATTTTATCCTAAGATGCAGAATTATTTCCATCTATCTCACTCTTCATCCCCAAAAGTAACCATCAACAGAATTTAACTATCAAAAAATCACATGATCACTATTTTCATATGCTTACACATGTTATTAATAAGTGTACCAAACTTTCCATACAGTCATGCCACCAAGTGCAAACCTTTATAATCAATGGATGCAGGAAGATTTGTGCATAAAATCCCTATCTAGTGTATACTCATTTAACATTCCCAGACTAGTTTCTGGCTTGTGGATTTCATCAGTGAGAAGCCTTGGATTGAAGAGCACTGCACCTAGAAGTTAGAATTTAATGCAACCCTCCAGCAGCCATTTTTCACCTATTTGCTTAACTACAAACCTAGGAGGTCAAGATAAAACACCATAATGTTTCCACCCTAAAATCATTTGCTTCTATAGTCATATAGATCTGAACTCAGTTCAGCATCACAGTGACCATTATCCTATGGGCAGGATAGACATAAAACCATCAAAACATCACAAATTCAAGGTTTCTCACTGATGAAAACCTTAAGCTAGAAACTAGTCTGGAGATGTTGGATGAATAGGCACTAGATAGGGTTTATATGCATAAACATTCCTGCATCCACTGATTATGAAGGCTTGCAATTGATGTGACTACTGTATGGAGAGTTTGGCACTCTTATTAACAGCATGTGTACGCATATGAAAATAGTGATCATCTGATGTTTTGATGGTTTTATACATATCCTGCCCATAGGATAATGGTCACTGTGGTTTTTAAAAAGCCAAAAACACCAAAATGTATAGATGCTGAACTGAGTTCAAATCTATATGACTATACAATAAAATGAGCTTGGGTTGGAAACATTATGGGGTTTTCATCATGAACTCCTAACTTTATAGTTAACCAAATAGATAAAAGTGGCTTCTGGAGGGTTTCATTAGACCCTAAGATGTAGGTACAATGCTCTCAAATCTAAGGCTTCTCACTGATGAAATTCACAAGCTAGAAACTAGTCTGGGGATGTTGGATAAGTAGACCTTGGATAGTTTTTTTATGCACAAATCTCCCTGCATCCATTGATTATGAAGGCATTCACTTGGTGGTACTAATGTATGGAGAGTTTGCTGCTCTTTTTAACAGAATTTTCATTTTATATATATATATATATATATATAAAAGGGGGGGGGGGGGGGGGGGGGGGGGGGGGGGGGGGGGGGGGGAGGGGGGGGGGGAAAAAAGAGGGGGGGGAGGAGGGAGAATATATATATATATATATATATATATATATATATATATATATATATATATATATATATATATATATATATATATATCCACTAGTAACAAATATAGATCAGTCTGGCTTTATTCAGATGCATTTATTTATGTATCCTCAACTGTCAGTGTCTTTTTTCCCAACTTTCATTTCTAACATTCATAACATTACAGGTATTTTACAAAAAATATTAAAATAGTACTAACTTTTTTAGTTCAGTACAAAAAATGTACTCGCTGACATATCATCTTGAGTAAGGGAGTCCTTTACTTCATTCAAATCTTAAGCACATTATTGTTTGCATATTATTAAGCATAACCAAAATGAAGATCAATTACGATTTAAATAAGATGTATCCCTAAAAACTTACAAGCCCAAATCAAGTAAAATTATCTCATAGTTCCATCAACTTCCCAAAATTAAAATTTGCAATGCAATTCTCCTAAGTTTGCAGGGATAATATTTTCTCTGGCTGATCTCTCACCATCATCCTCAACATCCTTATACTTTTGAGCATCAAGAATTCCTCAGAAACTTAAACCTTATTCTTCAAAAAAAAATTGGCTGCATTATAATGAAAATGCACAGTTTTTAATAAAATAAGCCCCATCAACATCATTCTCCTTTCCTCAGCAACTTATGTTTTAATTGTTTTGTTTTTTACTGCTATTTTCCATGAAGTCATTTTTTATGACTTGTAAAATAATCACAACATCAGCAAGATATTTATCAATGGTCTCACATAGGAGGAGGAGAAGAAAAAGCTTATGTCCTCAGACCCATAATACTGGAGCCTCAAAATGATGTCTTAATATATTTTAAAAATATAGTTATATAGAAAATCATCAACTTTGAAATACTAAAGTCAGCTACCACAACTATAAATAAGTAAAAACCAGTAATTTGGTTTTTTTTCTGATAAGTTACAATATCTCAAAATGCAAAATGCTGTCACCCCACATTCCGTCATGGCATTGAGCCTTTCTTGAAAATTTTAAGTGTTTTAATGCTGCATGAGCTTTGCTATTGTAATTCGATGCTACCGTTTTGACATTGTTATGTGCATATTCTACTGTAAACTGTTTATAGTGAGCATTAACATTTTATGAAGTTTATTTGTGTATTTTATCATTTTCAGTAAGTTATTTACATTTTATAAAGTTGTTTAATTATATTGAGAAAGTCATCAGTCTAATGTGCAATATTAGATAATTCTTAGACATAGTAAATTTAGTAAATGCTAACTTTAGTTCTCCACATTAATTTTAATATATTGATAGCCTTTCTATGATAAAGAGACATTATGAAAGTGGCACAAACAAGAGACCGAAGAAAAAGATAAGGGAGGCTGCAATAGAAAAATTTGTCTGATAAAGAGTTCTTTCATAAGGAAAAATCGAAGAAAAACCAGAAGCATTATTTAAAAAAACAAGCAGCAGTAATAGTAATGAAACTATGGCAGATCATCCAAAAAAAAGTAAGTGAAGTAGAAGTATAAAATCCCAAAAGCATAAGAATAGATGGTGAAAAAGCTTTACCAAATAAAGTTAATAGCATTGCTGCAAATCCGAATAATGAAACAGTAGTTTTAGAAGAAGGATTGGTGACTATTGAAATAGTAATTGTTTCTGATATTGCAATTTTTGATAAGAATAATCCAGACCAATTAAAATTATTTTTAAAAATTAAGCAGTTTGAAATTTCTCAAAATATTAAAAAAGATACTTCAAAACATGCATTTCCATATAGTTTGGCTTCAGGAAGACTTCCAATTGGTGAAATTTGCCATAAATATTGTTTGTGTTGAAGCATCCAAAATCAACTAATTTATTGTGCACCATGTTACATTTTTAATAAGAATATGCATCCATTTTTATATTTAACTGATAAGCTGAAATATAGATTCCTATTGGTTGGGAAAAACTATATGACCACATATCATCTCACGAAAATCGAAAATTCTATTACATGCAAAGAAAATTATGTTTTATGGAATTCACATAAAAATGCTTTAAAAGTTAAAAGAATAGCAAATTTGCTTCTAAATGAAATTAATGAGACCAAGTCAAACTTTGGAAAAAGTTATTGGAGTGCTATCTAGATGTAATATTTTTTCTTGCTGAAAGAGGATTAACATTTTTTGGGTCTCATGCATTCAATGGAAGTCCACATAATGATAAATTTCTTGGAATAATTGAATTGTTAAGTAAATATGATCCAATAGTGGCCAAGCATGTTTGAAAGCTAAAGCTCACAAGAAAAGAATAAAATAGTCAAATATGTTTAAAAATACATATATACAAGCAACGAAGATTACAAATTATAAAATTATTATATAAAAGCCTTTTTCGGCAAATTATGTTTTTTTGCCCTTTTCAATATGTCTCCACGATTTAAAGCACATACAGCGACATCTATATCAATACATGAGAGAAGATAGATAAACAAATGGATATTTGACATGATCTATTATGTGATTTTTTCCCCCTCAATTCTACTACAAAATTACTGTTATATATATATTGAATGGATATATATCCACATATATTAATTAATTAACTATCCATTCTTTATCCATTAACCACTTATTATTTAACTTAATGGATGTTTTGTATATATTCATACAGTTGTTTTTATTATACATGATGTAGTTTGTTTCATATATTTTACGTCTATTAACATTTTTAATATAATCAAGAACACTTATATTATCAATACAATTTATTTTATGTCCATACTGCAAATAATGAACATATAACGCAGATCTATCATCTTTCCTAGCAATAGCATCATTGTGTTCTTTAGCTCTTTCTCCCAATTGCTTTGACGTCTGGCCATAGTAAATCATATTACAAAAATTACAACTAATTTTATAAACCATTCCTCTCTTATATTTTATATCATCTTTCATTCTACAATTAGTTATCAATTTATCCAAATTTTTGCTATTAGCCCATCCCACGTTAATGTTTTTATCTATATAATTTTTACTTTTTTTATTTAATATATTATATACACTAGGCAAATATGAAATTTTTATCCACTTCTTTTGTTTATTAGTCCTACATCTATTATTATCCGTGCTATTTACTCCATGTTGTGAAAATATATTGTCAATACTATGCGCTGTATATCCATATCCCATATATGTTTGTTTAAATTTATCCTTCTGTAAAAGAATAAAAGAATGCAAGTTCACTATTCTTCGACTAGATTACAGAATAAATTTTTATTAATATTTGTGGTTCATTTGTTCAAAGTGAAATTATTGAGCAAGTGAAGAATAGTAAATAATTTTCTATTATTGCTGATGCAATTCCAGATTTATTTTATAAGGAACAGGTAGCATTAATAAATTGGTACATCAAATTTAGTGAACTGGCATTTCAGTTATAGAAAGATTCATATGCATTGATTATTTCTCATATAAAATGGGTCAAGAAAGGCTACTTTGCTATTAAATTTACTTTGAGAATTAAAATTGAATTACATATTGTGTGGACAAGGTTACAATAACAGAGTCGATATGGCAGGAAAATACAATGGTGCACAAGCACTTCTTTTACAGCAAAATAGCAATTGCACTTTTTCAGATTGTGGTAACCACATTTTAAATCTGGTAAGAATAGATTCCATAGAATGTTGCAAAGAAACAATAGCTTTATTTAGTACAGTTCAGCAAATTTAGAATTTCTTCAGTGGAAATCCATTTTTTCGAAGAACTTAAAAAAGCACTTATCAGGGTATTCATTACATAACATTTTGAAAACAAGATGGTCTGCAAGATTAGATGCAGTAAAACCAGTAGCTTTAAACTTGAAATTCATATGATCTGCCTGGAAAGAAATCGACTTAAGAAACGTTTCTGTTAAAACACAATCACAGATTTCGACTCTTGAAAAATATTTATCAAAATTTGAATGTGTGATTATGTCCACTGTTTGATTGAAAATACTACAATTATTGCACCAAAAAAATCTTGTAATTGAGTCTTGTAAAGCAATGTTGAATGTAGAAAAAGATAATAGAGAGGATCTAATTAATGATACGGAAGAATTTTAAAAAATATGGAAATTAGTTCTTGAGGATTCCAAAAAAAGTAGCTATCAAAAATGATATTACTGCTGATTTTGAAATAAATCATAGACTAAAAGGCCAAAAATCTGCTGAAGAATATTTCCATTTAAATATATTTTTGATGAAATTATTAATTCAATACTAGATGGGTTTCAGTATCGATTTCAAGCAATTTTTCAATTTGCTTTTTCTTTAAGGTTTTATGGAAATTTAATGAAATGGATCAAGATAACATAACTTCAAAGGCAAAATTATTACTAGAAAAATATAAAAATGAAATCAGTGAGGAAATCATTAAAGAAATAATACTGTTAAAGCAAATTTAGAAGTCAATTTCAAATTAAGTACAAAGCCAACAGAATTGTTTAAAGAAATTATCGAGATTGCGTTTTTAAACATTTTTCCAAATATAGCAGTTTTGTTGCAGATTTTCCTAAAATTGCCTTTGGGTGTAGCAGAAGTTGAAAGATCATTTAATGTTTTAAAAACGAAAAACTTTCTATGATCATTAATGCACCAGAAGTGACTAAATGCATTAACAACCCTGAATATTAATTATGAGATTGCTCACACTTTAGATTACTTTAACATAATTGCTGAATTTGCAAATGGTAAAGCTCACAAAACATATGTAAAATAAATTATTTTTGTAGTGAGTTAAATTAAAAAATTTATTTTTCTGACCAAAATTTTATTTTAATTTTTGAGAGGTCTCAAAAATATTACTTGCCCCAGGTCTTGTAACTTTTCTGCAAGTGCTTGTACTTGGATAATTCAACTTCATATGATTATTATATCATAAAGTCAATTTATAATCTTCATTGCTTTTTTAGAAAAGTTTACCATCATTTCTGAAATTTTATTCTTCAGAGTTTTTCTAAAATTTATCTTTAATATTATTTAACACTTGTCACAAACTAAACATTTGTTGATTAATTTGTTTTAATTTATGCATTAAAACTATATGTAAACTATACCTCCTGAAAATATGAATATGGTAACTATGTTTGGCTTTCATTTTCTTCACAAAACAAAAGAAATCATGTCTCAGTTTATCAAATATGTTAATTATCTCAATGCATGTGAACATATTATGCTAATAATTTGATGATATCGCATGATCACCATTTTTTATGCTTGCTCATAACTGTTATTAAAACATGATCCAAGGCCCCTCATAGTCTAGAGATATTGTATGAGTAGGCACTAAATAGGGATTTTATGCACAAGCTTTCTGTAATCTATTGACTCCTCAGGCTTGCTACTGGGTGGCACTACTGTATGGATAGTTTTTCCTGTTTTAATTTGATGATAGTGTGAGTGATATTGTGACCAATAAACAATAAATAATTTTATGCTTTAATAGTATCTTTTTTTTTCTTAGCATAATATATAATAAAATTCCCAAACTTCCTTAACTTGAGTTGCTGCTTTTTTTGACAGAAAAGAAAATAATTCAAATATTGACTGTTTAATCACTTGCTTATCTGAAAGTCAAATGTAATAAATATCTAAGTAAACAAATACTAATTGTTCCAATTAACAAATTATATAAAAACATCAATTCATGAAGCTATATTCTTCACTTGACTTTCCCTGACATATGCTTGAGCTGTCAAGCATTGGTGGCGAGAGGTCAGCTCAGTTGCTTTATAAGCAGTTGTTCCGGGTTAGCGGTTCACTTCCCGGCCGATGCTATGACATATGAGAAAAAAAAATTATTTTTTGAGTTATCATTAAACATTTTATTGTACTACTATATTCATTCACATCCAAGAGTAATTTTAGACCATAAAGCTAATAGGCTAAAATTTAAATTCATAAAACTAAATACAATTAAAATATATAATTTTATCTTTCTTATTGTATTTCCAAATCCATATAATATTGATATCATTTATGTTCTTTATTACTTTTTACAATGCTTTTTTAAAACCCACTATTGACAGTTTTGATTGCCAAAGAAATCTTCTTCCGAACTTCTACTTATATTTCTAAATCTTAACCCACTATTGACAGTCTGGATTGCCTCAGCAATCTTTTTCAGAATTTCTACTTAAACTTCCAAATCTTAAGATTTGAAAATATAAATAGAAGTTCTGAAGTATTTCCAAATCTTAAGATTTAAAAATATAAATAGAAGTTCTGAAAAAGATTTCTGGAGCAATCAAACCCGTCAATAGTGGATTAAAATTTGAAAATATAAGTAGAAGTTCTGAAAAAGAGTGCTGGGGCAATTGAACTCATCAATAGTGGATTAAGATTTGGAAATATAATTAAAAGTTCTGAAGAAAATTGCTGGGGCAATCGAGATCATCAATAGTGGGTTGTAAAAAAGTATTGTAAAAAATAATAAAGAACGTAGATGATATTAATAAAATATATAATTATAGGTTTAATGTTAAACTTGTATAATTATTTAAGCAACTTGGTTTGGTTCAAAACTTTAGGGAGTTTTTACATTTCAGGCCTTTAACTTACTAGTATAAGAGAGTTTAAAAAGATAGATAGATTTAAGTTGCAATCTGACCACTGAGAAATGGTCAGTAGATTGAAACAATATTCAAGAAGCTAATAGTCCTGGTTTGATTTCCATGATAGTACTGTAACTGGCCAGGCCAGCAACATCTGAAGAAGAGATGAGAATAATAAATAACACTTGAAACTGTGTTAAATACTAACTTGTGTGAATGTATTTAAAAAATTTAAATAAAGTTTATTTTGCCCCAAAAACATTCAGTTCTTAATATTAGATGATGGAAATAGTCCAACAAATAATTAATACTAAAACGCCATCACCACAATCATTCAGATAAACAAGAAAATATATAATTCATATTAACAAATTATAAAGAATTTATATTAATGAAATGAAACTTATAATGAATAGGATGTTAAATGAAAATAAAACAGCATAATAGCTTGTTTAATTAACTAATTATAGGGATTTTTTTTATTTTAAGAAAGATATTTAATAAACGAATGTAATGAAAAGTTAAGATTGTTTTGTTAGAAGTTTGAATTTTGTTATGTGTATTATGGAATGTTTGTATTTATTGTTTTATATATATATTTTTAGTTGTTCCTTGATAAAGTCTATAAATTTAGAAGTGAATTCAATTTATATTATAAAATGTTTAAATTGTTTTAAACATAATAAAGACATGTCATATGTTGAAACTACAAAGAATAAATTCGCAACAAGATTAAAACAATATTTAAATGATTAAAATTCTGCATTTTATGGTCATATGAGTAAATTTAAACATAAAAATTTTAAAATAGAACCTTTGGAATGTATTAGATTGTATTATGAAAGAATTATAAAAGAAAGAATTTATATTAATGAAATAAAACCTGAAATAAATAGGATATTAACTGAAAAAAGAGCACAATAGGTCGATTTAATTAAATAATTATAAGGAATTATTTTATTTAAGAAATGAATGTAATGAAAAGTTAAGATTGTTTATTAGAAGAGGTTTAAGGTAAGAGGTATTTGTATTTTGTTATATGTATTATGGAATATTTGTACTTATTGTTTTTTATATATTTTTTAGTTGTTTCTTTGATAGAGACTATAAAATAATACCTCGAAACGTTGGAGTATATTATTGTACAATTACAATAGTTCATATTAACTGAAACACACAGGTTTATTGTATACCTGTGTTTATACATGTAATATATAGGGTATATGAGCACAGACTTTCACACGACCCACCACTCTCCACGCTATCTCATAACACTGATACACTTGAACACATATATGTTGAAAAGATAAATAATCACCAATATACATATTTCATGCTAAACCAGCAATCATAATAGTTCATATTATAATAAATCAAGATTTATAAAGAAGTTTATGCTTTTGAAATTAATGAATTATTTTTAAAATAGAAGATTATTATTTTTTAATTTATAACTCACATTATTAAAAATACTATTTTTTTTTACTCAAATAAATAAATTTTGATAGTCAAATATAAACTGAATGTTATCTCAATTAAAAAGAATAAAATTGGCTACATGCATTACTATTACTGCATATAAAGGAGTGGGGTTGACTTACCAGATATATATACTTTTTTTTCCCCATATGTCATAGTATCGGCCGGGAGGCAAACCCACAACCGTCTGCAACCAACTACTTGCTTACAAGGCGGCTGCGCTGACCTCTCGGCTAACAACGCTTGACTATATAGTCTTTTTTATTACTGTTTTTTTTTTTTTAATATTTATAATATTTTTTTTTAAAAAATAAAATATATATTCTAATTTGGTAATATTTTTTTTTAAAAAAGCCTAATACATATTCTATTGTTTTTATTTTTATTAAAATATTTTCCAATTTTTTAGTCAATTTAACTTTGGGGGATGCCGTCTTTCATTTTTATTCTTTCAAAGGAGTTTTCCTTTTTTAACTGCCTTTGGTTTGAAATGGCAGAACACACACGCACAAAAAAATAATGCTAAGTTTAAAAATCTTTTATTTACAGCCAACACTTAAAATTTTTAATCTTTTTTTTTTCTCATTTTATTATTTTTTTTTTTATGAAAAGGATTTGATTTAAACAGCTTTTATTAAGAAAATTAAGCGGGCAAAAACTGTTAATATATACAGCTTAAAATCAAAAATTTCTGGAGGTAAAAAACAAGCTTCAATAATACAGCTTAAATGAGACAGAAATTAGATTGTATTTATATTTTTTATTGCTGATCTCTGCCTGAGGAAAATTCTGGAAAAGGAACAACTAAAAGATTTGATCAGATGAAGAATTCCTGCTGGCTAATTCCGGGAAAACAAATGATGTTTAATAGCTTTTCTTTTATTGGTAATAAAGTTAGTTTAAAACAAACAATATTGAATATTGAATATAATAATATTAGATGTATTTTAAATAATATATGACCCGAATTTTTTTAAAAAAAAAAACATTACTTATTAGTTAATCAAAATATAAAATAACATAACTCTCTTTTATTTTCTTAATGTTGAATGTTTAAATTTTCCGTGGTTGACCCAAAGCTCGCATGTTGTTTACTTAAGATAAAGACGCCTTGTTCAATGTCACACCTGCTTTTAAGGAGTCTAATTTAAAACAATTTTTTATTGTTGTTGTTGTTGTTGTTTTACATTAGCAAGAAAATGATATTTATCTACATGTGTGTGATTTTAAAGTTAGTTTAACATTTTTGCCCCAATGATCCAATGATGTAGTTGTTTTTTTGCAAATAATGCTTTAGAGCTGCAGGAAATGTTGCAGGAGTTATCAGATGAAAGTAGGACTAAAGATAATTGTTAAAAAGACTAAAATAATGTTTAATGGATTTTCTCAAAATACAAAAATAAAGATTGATTTTATAATGAGTTAGAAGAAGTTAACAGCTTCAAATACTTTGGTCAGATTATTAACCTTTTAACCGCTAATTATATTATTGGTTGTATGAGGTAAAAATCAAATCTTTTAATTGGCCAACTCACAAACTGAAGACAAAGCCTATTGTTAAAACATATTCGCCTATAATATTAAATTCAACTCAGATACGTTTATAAAAAGTATATTACTAATTTTTCAGGTTATGAAGAGAACGAAAGTTCTTTCAAAAATAAATTGCTATTTATTTATTCTAAAATATTCAATTTCGGCAACATAAAAGCTATAATAATATAAACAAAAAGGTTGACTTTTATGTTATAGAAAAGTAAATATTTCTTTTTACTAAATCTTAAATATTTTTACTAAAATCTTCAATATTTTTCGAAAATAATTTTGTTTTTTTAGTATTCTCTCTGAAAATAATTTGTAATTTCTCAAAATATACTTTTATAATACTTTAAATCATATTCGAAATGAAAATCTCAGTGTTTTTCTTTATTTTCTTTGATCAGGTGGTTTCTTTGTTCTTTCCAGCCAATCAGAATGTCTTTTTCGGCTGAGAGCATGCTAACAACCAATCACAACTAATGTTCTTTCTTTGTTAACAACCAATCACAACTAATGTTCTTTCTTTGTTTAGGTTTAAATGCGTTTTTTTTTTACTAGTAAAATAATTCGGAAGAGGGCACCATCTTATAGAACTTTTAAAAACCTATTCGATACCTGTCAAACGAATATTTTAGCATAAGAACTGGCAGAGTTAGAGTGACATCAGATGTCGACGAGGAGCCTCGTAAGAGGCGGGAAAAGGGTTAATACAGATGGAAACATAATGGATGAAATTAATCATAGAATTAAACTTGTTTGGTGTGCTTTTGGTAGAAATAACTTGATACTGAAAAGAAATATGCCTATGTGGGTCAAAAGGAAGGCTTTTAATAAATGTGTTTTACCAGTTCTTACTTATGGATCTGAGACTTGGACACTTAATAGAAGAACAATACAGAGACTTCAGACCACTCAAAGAAGCATGAAGAGATACATGTTGGGACTAACAAGAAGAGATCAAAAAAGCAATATATAGCTAAGAGAACAAACAGGTGTTTTTGACCTCATTGAAAAAATTAAAAGACTGCCATGGAGTTGGGCTGGACATATTGCTAGAAGAGATGATAATAGATGGACAATTGAAATCTTAAACTGGAATCCAAGAGATTGTAAAAGACCCAGAAAGAGACCACATATGAGATGGATGGATGAAATAAAAAAGTGTGCAAGGTTGATGTGGAGAAGAAAGCTAAAGATTGGAGAAGATGGATTGAACTTGGAGAAACCTTCATCCTGCAGTGAATTGATAATAGTTGATGATAATTATGATGATGATCCAAGCCAAGAGGCTATGACTTTTATAGTCTTTTTTTATAAATTTTCTACTAAAGTATTTTTAAAGACTTACTACAGATTAAAAATAAATAATGAAAAAATTGTGTGATAGTTTTGATTATAACAAAATGTTAATGCTTCACTATGTTTTACATTACTAAGAATAATCTGTTCTATTCTAATATATGTTCTAATTGCGTTTGGAGCATTTGGATAATCTACTTACTATAGAACAGGTTTGTGAACTACATAAATAATTATAGTCTAAAAGAAGAATCAACAAGTTTTTAATAAAGAAAAAAGGCCTTCATTCATAATAGTTTTTATACATAGTTAACCCATTAATATATAATCACTGAACTGTTAGAGATCCACTGTTTTAAGCTTTATTGCCGAGTTTGATGTAAACAATATTGCTGTTTTATGCAATGCAAGTGGTGAACTTTTAAAAACTAAATATAAATGAGGCTGTAAATTTACACATCAGTACTCCTACATTTTTTCAGATGGAAGATCTATTGAAATAAGCCTGCTTTACCAGAAGATACACCTTATGAGGAAATAATAATGAAGTTGAGTGAATATTTTAATCTTTACCTGATTTGCAACATAGCTTGTCTAAATCCAAGAAATAGAAAATGAGCAAAAGAGGAGAAAATTAATGAATATAACACAGCTCTTGGAGAACTTTCTAAAGACTATGGGTATGTGGCTTTTATAGAGAAAATTTCTTCAGTCAGCTGCTGTGGGTATGGAATGATAGACATCAATCCTTGACTGAATCAGATTCAACCTTAAAGATGGCTATAAGAAAGAAATGGCTTAAGAACTTATACTGAGACAAGTGTATATTTTTCAACATAAAACAGACAAAAGCCAGAATGTGGAAATTTATAAAACAAATAGGCAAAAAACTCATTTAGAAAAAGTCTGAACTCATCATAATGAAATATCCATTTGTTATTGCTTTTGGGGAAATAAGAAATGGAGTAAAAGAACTGCTGTTAGAAAAAAGGAATAAAGATTTAAATGTGAATTTAAAAGATATTAGGTCCATATGTTTTAAAATTAATAATGGGGAGAGGTGGACAAAAACCTTATCACAGAGAAATATGGTGAAAGAAATTGGGCAAGCAATTTGTAAAAAACGTGGATGATAATGGAGTGAAGCCATTTATGATTTAATTGCAAATCTACTGTAAAAATGTTAATATGGAAATAGACAATAACTTAGAAATATGGATGATGTCTAAGAAAGATTGGAAGGCATTGTCAGCTGACTACACTAAGATCTCATTGAAGAAAACATGTTAAAGCCTATGATGTAAAGGAACACGTGCTTAGCCAGCCAAGAGCAAGTACTGGTAAAACAGTGTGTGAAAATAATTTGATTACCATTATATGTAATAAAAAAAATTTGTCCTATAATTGATAGAGAATGGTTTCAACTGATAGGAAAATTTACATTAGTATTATGAAAAAAAAAATACATTTGAATAGGAAAGCCAAAAGAATTATTCAGATTTATTTACTGAAAACCCAGGTACAACTTTAACAAACCCTGTAGGGATTGAATTGCTTAATAATATGAATCTAACAATTTGGAAAACTGTTCAAAGTTCCATTTATGCAGAAAATTAAAAGTGAAGCAAAAATTAAGAATTGATTGGTAAGAGCATACTTATTCCAATTGAAATGTCAGAATTGGCTATGCTTATAATAATAGTGATCAAACCTGATAGTCAGATCCTGATATACATTAATCATACAGTAATGGTCAATAAATACTTAAACAATAGAATATTTCCAATACCAAATAGAAGTATTAACCCATCTTCAAAAAGCATAACCCTTCTGTAGTGGATCTTAACTTCACCTTTCATCCAATATCTATGATGGAGAAGTCAGCAGAAATATTGATCCTGACAACCCTGACTAGATTATTCAAATATAAGAAGCTACCATTTAGTATTACAATGGCCCCAAATGTTTAGGTAAAGATTAATGCTTTATTATAAGGATTAGATGGTTTAATGCCATATTTTGATGACTCAATCATTAAACCTAATGTCAAATCAATGTTGTATTGTCTGATTAAGATATACAATTTTCTTTTTCCTCCTTTTTTTACATATTGATTTCTATATTTACATATCATACCATTTCCAACCTTCTTATACCCTTAACAATACTATTTTTTACACTGAAATTTTACTCTTACAATTTTGACAGTCCTGCAGTCATCATCAGAGTTACAATATCCAAATATATAAACATACAATTAATACATTATATTTATATACATAAATGAAAGTTTTTGATTATGTATATAAATATAATGTGTTAATTGTATGATTATATATTTGGATATTGTAGCTCTGATGATGACTGAAGGACAGTTGAAACTGTAAGAGTAAAGTTTTTGTATAAAAAATAGTATTGTTAAGTGTATAAGAAGATTAGAAATGGTATGATATGTTTAAGATATGTGATAAACTTGAAAAATTTGGGGTTAATTAAGATGTACAGAAGTGTATAGAACACCAAAGAATTAATGTATCTAAATCATATAAAGTGGAATGAATAAAAAATGTGATGACTCAGAAACATAAAAAAGAACTTCAGACATTTTTTGGTCTGATGAATTACTTTGAAAATTGTTTACAGATAAGACAAAAGTCATGAAATAATTTTATAAATTAGGGAAGAAGAATCAAAAATTGAATTAATCACAACTCCATTGCTCTTGTCTAAAATTTACTAATTCATTTTAACAGTCAATTTATAGAGGGAGCAATTATTTATCATCCAAGTTTATCATCCAAGTTACCATGGAACTGGCCTATAGTTTATGCATTGAGAATCATTTCAAAATCTAAAACAAATTATAGTCAAATCAACAAATGAGCCATTGACCATCAATGTTCAATTCTGAAAACAAATTACAAATATTATTTAGTCGATTCCAAATAGTAACTGACCACCAATCATTATTCAGTATATTTCTCAGTAAAAACTTAGTTTAAATCTTTTAAACCTGCATATATTGAGATGACCTTTATCTAAAAAAACAACAGATAAAAATGAACTAATAATAATAAAATAAAGATAAAATATATAAAGGTATTAAATTTGGAGATGCTTAAAGCAACACAGAATCAAAGTTTATAAGGGTAGACAAGAATTATCTGTTATTTTTAAGTTGGATCAAAAAAGGTTGAGCAATGAGTAAACCAAAATGTTTAGGCTTTGTGGATGAACTATGAAAACTTATTGGTCAGCAAAGATTGTGTGTTAATAAGAGTATAGGAATATCATCCCATCTGAGGGTAGACAAAAATTCTCCAAACTACTGCATAAAGGACATACAAGTATTATTCATGATAAAGTGTTGGCATGTGGATATGTCT